>VZRV01002990.1:374311-450835 GCA_013398115.1 Falcunculus frontatus
CTGCGGCTGGGGCTGGCCCCGCGCAGCCGCCCTGGCAAGGGGTACCGGGCCCGGTGTGGGGCACTGACGGGACCCGAGAGTGGTGACGAGGAAATAGACGGGTAATACACAAATATAAACATAAATATATATAAATATACAGCTGGGTGAAGGGCCCTCGGGGCGGATACCGCTGGGTATGCCCTCGCCTCCGTCACGCCGGGTGGTCCCGGGTGTTGCTCCGCTGGCACAGGCCGTGCTGTCAGTGGCACCTCTCACATCGCCCTGTCGCCCCAGGGCACGTTCCTCGCCGCTTCAGGTTACGCTCCAATGAGAAAATACACAAATCATCGAATCATTGAAGTTGAAAAAGCCCTTTGAGATGATCAAGTCCAACCTTCGACCAAATAACACCCTGCCCACTACACCATATCGTGGAGTCAAAACCTTATTGCGAAGGATTGCACGGTACCGCGAAGAATGAACGTGCAATGAATGTGTGAGCGTGCTCCTGTCTCTGATGGCAAAGCCCGAGCGGTGCCAGGGGTGTGCAGGGGTGGGTCCTGGCTCTGTCTTTGGGCCCGTCTCGGGGAGCCTGAGGCGGTATCTGCTGTCAGAGCCTCAGTGCAGCTGCCTGGCTGTGCTGGAGCTTTGCTGTAAGCGTGTGAAGAAAAACCATCTTCAGAAGAGGTGCTGTGTTAAACTGGTTGCAATACAACATCTAGACCAGATTGTAACACATTAGCTGTGAGGTACTGACGTGCCACTTGGCTTGGTATGTGCAGCTGCAGGAGCTCTGCTGTGTGAGAGGGGGACAATGTTGTTTACCCCAACCTACAATCCCATTTAAGTTCTTCAAACCACTAGCTGCCAGACAAAGTAAGTTTCCTTCAGACCACTCTAATTTTGTGTCTGAAGAAGAGTTTCCCTCCCAACTTCAGGACAAGAGTGTGAATAGCGTTACAGACCACTTGAAACAAATCTTCAAAATTCTTTTTCAGATGGAGGAAAACGATGTGATGATTTTAATGAGCATTGGCACTACACAAGTAGCTCCTGCAGGAGCTGTAGGAAAGATTTCTGTAAGAGTCATAAAAGCAAAGGCACAATAGGTGCTGCAGTGTTAATCTAACACATTGAAAAAGGTTTTTCCTTTCTGAAGGAACTGGCAGACCTCGAGTTTTTTTAGGTTTCATTCAGAAATGGCTTTGTCTCCTTACTAAGTTAAATATGCAATCTGGTTTTCCAAGAAGTTCACTCTCCTCGCTGTGCTTCCTTCCCAGTGGCTTTCAACAGTTTGCATGAATAAGTGGCCTGTTTCACTTAAACAAAGCCCCCCAAACACTCACTCATCTTTTTCCTTTCCATGCCAAGAAATAACATAATGATAGTAATTTCAAGAGCTTCAGTACAAGCAGCTTTACACCCAGTGGCAGTCCCCAGCTAGAAATAATTGGCACAACTGTTTTGTGGAGCTGTGCCAGCTTGCAACATGGAAGGATTTGCTCCCTTGAGCCTACAAAGAGAGATGAAATAAAGAAAAAAATATGTGTAGAAAGGCAAGTATAGAAACAAATTCATATTTTTTCAGTTCCATTGAGCTATAAAGGCCTGATTTTTGACACTGTCAAAAACTCTGAAATAGTTGTCTACTGAGATAATCTCACAAAAAGCTAACGCAACATCAGAGACATCAACTTCTACTGTCCATGCTCTCCTGTGCTATTTGAAGTGCTCTTTTGAACTAAACTAATTCAGGTGACTATTTTGACTCATGACAATTATGAAAATAGGCACAAAAAATTTCTTTCTTTTTTTTTAAGAGAGCAAAATGACCATCTACTGAAGGAGAAGCAAACACATTTTCCTACTTCTAACGAATGTAGCATACATCTGGTGCCCAGGGTTTGAAACTAAAAGTATTTCAGTATCATCCATAGATCCACAAGGCAGTCAAAGAGAAAACCGCCACTGGGAAAGACATGTCTAAATTGGCTTTCAGTTTTCTGTCATGGATGGATGCTAGTTGGGAGCAGCAGTGCTGCATGTAATGAGGCAATGCATGTAGACCCTGCAGTAATTTGTTGCCAAAGTGATGAACTGGGGTAGCGGGCAGTGGAACAGTCAGAAAACAGGATAAAGACATTCTAGCAGTCAAGATTTGTGGGATATACAACGCACACAACTTTCAAAACTAAACAGAAGTACACAACTGCCATTTTACAGACTTCATGAATTTGTTGGCCAGATGGCCTGGGAGCCTTGACAAAGGGCCAAACACACTCAATGCCTGTATTTCAAAGGATGCTTTCCTTGATTTTTTACATCTCTTCTAAGCTGCTTAAAAATCTTAAATCACATGGCCAGCTACTTCACCATATTTTTTGGTGAAAGGGGCAAAGGTAAGGTTCAGCTGAAAACTGTTGCTCATGCCCAAGTACATGCTGCCTGGGTCTACAGTTCTTGCTGTTCCCGGAGGAGTTTGCAGTCTCATTCGACCCCATTCTGGCACACCACACTGCTGGCTCTGATAAACATATGCACACTGCAATAACCCCCCTGAATAACTGTGCTGGGGACACAGGCAGGATGTGACCCTGAACAGATTTTCTTGTATTTGTGGAAGAACAGTCCTACCTTAGTAGGATGTTGACCCTTTCAACTGGAATAAGACCTTCTTGACACCTTATTTTAAAATGGTTCACAAATATATCTCTTCTATCCAAAGAGTTTGAGTTGTCAGGAAGGGGGAAAAGTCACTGGCACATCTCTGTGCAATGACGTGGCCAGGCACAGACCGCCGCTAGGAATGACAGATGGAACCAAACCAAATGCCAACATTTGTTCACAAATGATTAGTAAATGCTTACAAGTAATAGATACACTCACAGAGACTGGCATTTGGGAGTGATACACAAATGTAAAAAATAAAAAGGACTAAATTCCCTGCCTAGTATCATCATGGCAAGTATTGATTGGATCTCACATGTTTCTCTGCAGTCAGAAGTCGAATTCAGCTATAGCCAAAATCAACCCTGGTTTAATTAATTCAGTAACATTAGGGGATAGGTTTGGGCTGTTATGGGGTTGTCCCTGGTACCCAAATGGTTTACTAGTGTTTGCAATCAAATGGTGTTAAACATCTGTGGTGCAAACTGGTATTTCAGGAATCGAAGTGATGCATGTCCTTCAGGAAAGGCAGGCTGAATTTTCCCATTCGGTTGCTGATATACTCCCATCACACATCTCTACTGTGTCTCTCTTATACAGTAGTACTGTTTCTTTCTCTTCATACCTTTTGAAGATCTCATACACTTCCCAGCACAAAATACTTGGGCTATTTAACAGATGTGTGCTTTGTAAGATGGACCCTGAGTGGGCACAAGGGGAAGCACAGGATGGCTGAAACATCAAAAGAGGAAACAAAGGCTGGAGACAACCCATTTCCTCTCTATGGGAGTAGGAGAGAAAGAAATGGCTGGGAGTTTTCCCACACAACAGGTTTTCAGCAAAATATTCTGTTTCAACAGAAAGACCTGATTCATTGAAATGGAAATGTTTTACAAAGAAGCATCTTTCTCAGTGACCTCTTAGCAGAACTCAGGCAAGATGCCACTGAAATCCACCTGTTACTCTGCGGACTCAGCTGGAGAGCTCACCACACTTGCCATGTGAATCACAAAAATTAGAGACAGTGCAGCTTCTGGACTCCCTGGCCTGCTAACTCCCAAGCTGTGGTACCCTCCTGCACCACCTGCCCGCATCATCCTTTACGGAAGATGGAAATTCATGTCTGCTTACAAGTCATGACTGTTCTGAGACTGCACAGCCTCAGAGCTTGTAAGGAATGATGCCAGTCTTGTCCAACCTCTGCTATTTGCAGCCACCTGTTTCCTTTGAAGTTGGAGTAAGGTATAAATTTGAAGAATTTTGTCCAAAAGAGTCCAAATGATTGTGAATCCATCTGCCATGGCTAACAAGCTAGTCCATCTAGATTTATTATTCTTGCTGCAAGTTTGAAAATTTGTTAACCTCGAGCTTGGCTTACTCTTTTAGTCATCATGTGCCTTCATTTGCAAGAGAGAAAAGCTCCTTCTATTCCAGAAGCACATATGCAAGGTGCACTCAAACCCTCCTGAGCTAAGTCCATGTTCTTTCCCTTGTGACTTAACATTAGATGAACTAATCTATAGCTCTCGCTTGCCCTTTGGCCATCCTCTTGAAAAGTCTCCTTTAAAAAAAAAGTTTATAAACATTTATAAAAAAAATGGTGCAAAGAAATCAGATAATCTTCTGAGGCACCTACATGCAAGTTGGTTTGTCTTGATAGACAATTATATCTTTCTCTTTGGCAAATGGTAAACTTTTGATTGAAGGTACATCACCAGCTGGGATGCATCCAGCTTGGGCATTCCTAGTACAGAGAAGGAAGAGGTAATCAGAAGTTCTGTCTTACCTGCATCATTATGTTTTCACTTTGGATTCCTTGTCATCACTGACTGGTGCAGTACAACAGCTGTACCAGCCAACTGAAAAAGGCTTAGGCACTCTGGTGCCTAAGCTATAGATAATCTTCTAGGTTAGCGAATAACTCATTTTTGTCTGCCTGAATAAGGTGAATATTATATTACCTCTTGCCATGGAACAGGACCTTTGTGTTGAAAGAAATCATTAGCCTCTCTTTTATAAATACAATGGCTTTTTCAGAGGGAGCTTATCTGTGATGACACAGTTTATGGAAACACTGGAAGAAAGATATGGCAAGAGAAAAACTCACCAAATGAAGACCATTCACTTAGTGAGCTCTCAACTTTACTAGGGTTTCCATTTCTTCTCTCCAGAAAGCTGGTGTTGGTTATTCAATCTAAATTTCAGTTAACTTCCCTTGTACAGAATATAACAGTAGCATAGCCTTCCTCAAGGTATATCAAGGGACAGACGTTAAGGCTGGGAGGTAACCCACTACCTTTTTCATGTCTGATCCAGAATTTATTTTTAAATGAGATAGAGACAGATATTAGGCACAAAATTTTATCCAATTTCTATTCAAATTGGAAATAAGAAACAAATATGCCGTGCTATAGAAGGTTCAAATGAGGAAGCAGTAATAATGTTTAATTCAGAAAGTAGCTTCTGTACCTTCGTCATGTGACCTATAAAACTGTAAAATAGTGTTAGAATTAACATTTGTTTAGCATGGCTTTGCAAATCTCCGCTTACTTAGTGATTAACAATCGAGTCTGATTTCTTTAAAAATACAGCGTTCTTGAACTGAAGTGACAGCGAGAGATACAATTTAAATAATTTCAATATGCTCATCCTCTTTGCCTAGGAGGAACTGGAGGAACGGAGTGTGCCGGTGGAGGCGGCAGTAGCCAGGGCTGCAGCTCCCTCCAGTGCTGGCACAGCGGCTTTTCCAGGGAAGGGAGCCGGCCTCTCTGACAAAGCATCGTGCTCCGGGCTCCTGGCGTTTGGAAGTTGCTTATTAGCTCACAAACATGTTTGACATGGTAGAAGTACCTAGATTTCGAGCTTTAAAGATAGTAAATACGGGATAAGATCATGTATACAGTGATTTGCATGAGTATCCTTGAAACTGTTAGGGCAGATGACATAGACAATATTAACCCCATATGTTGGTTTGGGCAGGATTAAGAGCTGGATGCTTGCAGACTGTCAAGATTTTCACACTTTTAATGCAGCATGTGGTATTTCCTTTGTAATGTCTAAATGGGATGCATACAGTGCCTGCTTCTTCCAGTGTCTTGGTTAGCTAACTCTAAATGCCTTTCCTATTAATGGCTAACTTCTACAAATAGGATAGGTGTCTGAATTTGTGGAGGTCTTGAATCTCCTAAGGAAGAAAGGCTTCTGGCACACATATGATGGTAGCTGGAATCAGAGGGCTGGGGCAGGTGCTGCCCTCCCACTGAACGGTACAGTCCTTGCCAATGAATCTGCAACCTTCTCGCCACACTTCTCAGGCTGATCTGTAAGATAAATCACCTCTGCTTTTCATCTGTGGTTACAAACCGAGATCTTACAAAGTGGATGGGGAGCCTCTACAAGTGTTAGTGGTGCTGTTCCTGCAGCAGAGCAAACCCTGAGGACAGTTCTCCCAAAATCTGGTTCCTCATGTGCATCTGGAGTCTGGTTTGGATCCACCTGCAGAATTGTAGCACAGGCACTGATGTGCCCCAGCTCAGCACCTGGCCAAGCAGAATCTGTTGGGTGCTATGTCAGCCTGGCTTTCCTAGGCTCAGCCTTCCCTCTTCCAGGGCTGCTTTACTTTCTCATCTTCCCTGCTCAGGGCAAGTTGTTTGAGAAAGCCAGTTGTTTCTAAAAGTGTACGAGGGCTCTCTCCCCTGTCTCCTGTAAATGCCATCAGTTTCGAAACCAACTCTTTCACTTTCACAAGATTTTCTTAACTTTCCCCCACTGCTATCAGTTACAAATTTCCCGTTAGACACTGCTATAGACCCACTGGCTGCTTTTCAGCAACCTGCCTGGAGCAGCTATGAGAGTAGAGACAAGGAACACCATGCAGTGCTTTGGCAGCCACAGACCAAAATCACAGAAGGGAGAGAAAAACTCCCAACAAGACCCCGGCTGTTCTGTAGTGTCACTATAGACCCATCACACATACAGACTGAAATGTTCATACCCTGAGGAGCACACCTGTTTCACAGCAGATTTGGGGGGGGGGGGGGGGGNCTTCAGTCAGTGTGGGCTCAGACACTGGAAGCTCCCTGTGTGCCAGCAGAGGCAGCAAGTGACACAACTCATGATTTTCCAGAAGCACCCAAATTGCTTATGGATGAGTGCCAAGGGCATCCCTCTGCTGTGCAATGTGGATGCCACTCAAACATCCTGCACCACTGGCACATGGCTACAGGCAGCATTCAGTGCATATTGCAGATGTGCATTCACCAAGGACCTCTAAAAAAAAAAAGCACAAATGTAACTGAATAAGATCAAGATGTGTTTTATGGATACTGTCTGGCTTCTTTTACATAAATACTCATACTCACTCAAAACTTGTTCCTTCCTAAACAGTGTCTATTCTGGTGAAACCTCCTTGTCCACCAAAAAGCACAAAAACTCCACGATTTCTGTGGGATAAAAGGAGTGATGCAAACACAACTAATGTAGTGGTGACTAAATGTACTTAATAAATAAACAAATAATGCTGTTTTGTTTCTCTCACCTCCAGAGGAAATGTGCACCAAGTGGTTAATAATCCCATCTTCTGTCCTTGCCCCACACAGTACTCCTGCATTAAAAAACTCTACCACAGTGCTTGACTCTAGGGGCAGAAATGTTATAAAAGCAAAGAATTGGTCTAGATAATAGGCTTCCTGTATCTGACTTTCTCCTGAATTATCTTTTAAGAAATGTTTTCCCTTTAAAATTTTCCTACACTTATTCTCCTTAAAAAAAAAACAAACGGATTTTTTTTGCAAATACCTTCCTCTCCAGTGGAGTTCCTGAGACACACAGTAAGGCAGCAGGGAATCCTGGCGTTACAAAACACGATTCAAATATAAATAAGAGATAATAAAATGAACAGCTGTACCAGTTCCCTGTGTAAATTATAATAATTCTTGAAAATACACTGGAGCAGGGCAAGGACTCTTCTCCCTGAGAAGCAGCAGAAACAATGTGTGATGGACTGACCATAACTCCCATTCTCTGACTCCCCTGCTCCAACTCTGGGGAGGAGGTAGAGCTGGGGGAAGGTGTTTTGAGGGTCTTGTTTTATTTCTCATTATCCTGCTGCAGTTCTGTCAGTAATAAATTCAATTCATCTCTCTAATTTGCATCTGTTTTGCCCATGACAGTGTTTGATGAGTGATCTCACTCTGTCTTTATTTCAACCCATGAACCCTTTGTTATATTTTCTCTCCCCTGTCCAGCTGTGGAGGAGAGTGATAGAGAAGCTTTGGTGGGTGTCTGGCACCCAGCCAAGGTGAACCCAATGCACACAGTCTCCCACATTTTCAGCTGATATTGCAGAATTTACTGTTATTGAGTATAAAGGTGCCTGATTTGCTGGAGAGCATTGCAGGAGTACAGGCTCCTTCCCAAGACAATGGCGCCAAATTATAATGTCATTTGTATTTATCCAAGTAGTTCTATTTATGATAACCTTTCAGGTGACCCAATTGTACACTTGGTAAAGCAAGTCTAAAGAAGGTTAGTTTTTATCTTTCGGAGTATGAAGTAGTGTACTATATAAATACTGCAGCTTAGCTACTGTCTGTTTTGAATGTCAGTTAGGATCAGGTAGTGTTTATATGCTCCTGAGATTTAGCAGTTTTTATTCAGGATTTCTCAAATTTGCATCAAGCTGAAACTTGGCATGTAAGCTGTCAGCACAGAGGCTAGTTTTATTCCAAAAATAGAGTAAGTCTAAGCTTTTAAAGGTGTCAAGTGGCTTATTTATGCAGTGGTTGCAGATGCTTTAGTTTTCTGTCTCTTTCAACTATACAAAAGCTTACTGTGTCACCTTCCTCCAGAATTACTCCATTCTCCAGCATTACAGTCCTGAACAGTGAGGAATAAGGTAAGTAGTCACACTAGAGTGATAATCCAAGGACGGTGTACCCTGGAAACAGGTGTAAATAATGGTAATTTTTGGTGAAACAGAAATATCCTCATGGAGTGACCATAAAGAAAAATAATGGAGAAAATACCTGAAATGCCACCCAAACTGCTAACATATTGCTTAATAGCACAGTGAAAGTGCAGGCGAAATCCCCAGCACTGGGAAGGTTTTCTAACACTCCCATTTAGACAAGGAAGGACCTTCTTTCAGGGATCACTGAAACCTCCTCCTCCAGGAATCATTGCAGAGTATAGCTCTACCTCCACCATGGTATTTATTGAATATGTACATTAAAGTCTAAGGCATAATAATTCAATTATTATTTGGTATGAATAACTTATGTTCAGTGATCTACAGCACTGAGTGGTAACAAACTGCCCCTCATAGAATAAATCAACCCAAATATATAGAACCACAAGTGGACTCATTTGCTCTATTTTGT
Source organism: Falcunculus frontatus (assembly GCA_013398115.1). Taxonomy (NCBI): domain Eukaryota; kingdom Metazoa; phylum Chordata; class Aves; order Passeriformes; genus Falcunculus; species Falcunculus frontatus. Next base: position 383,341 of record VZRV01002990.1, read on the forward strand.
GCAGCCAGGGAAATGCCCTCGGCCATAACCTAAGCTCTGGTAGACTAGAAAACAAAACTAGGAGATTGTAAAACACAGGAGCTTTCTTGCAGAACGTCCTGCCAACAGCTGCAGGAGAGGGCAGGTCAATGTAAACATGACATACACCCTGTCCTCTTTTCTTTTAACTACCCTGAACGACAGGATGGGGAAGGTAAAGCCAGGGAGGGCCTGCCTAGTCAGAGACCTGGCAGTCAGAGTTCTGTCTGCAGCACAAGATTCCATTTGTAACAAGTGGAGGCAATATCCAGTTATTTGCAATCATGTCGATATATAAAGTCTCATGATACGTAGGTTTTTGTTAATTTTGTCAGTTTTAAGACTGCTTACAGGTTGCAAGGACTATGATAATGTTTCAACTGAACTTAGTCATTTAACACAGCTTTCAAATTCATAGCTGTATTTTTTTCCAGCGAGCAATTTACTCTTTGTAAAAGCACTTGTGCCAGTACAAGTTAGTGTGCATGACTTTTTTATTCTACTCTTCTTGGGGAGGCATCTCCCATCTGTTTAAAAACAAAGAGAAGTTGTCACAATGGTTGCAGAAAAATATTATTAAGTTTAGACCCTTTCATTCCACTGAATCAAACTAGATCCAAATATGAATAAAGACCAGTCACAAGATTACAAGCTTGAAGCATTTGCTCATACATAATACATATTCAATACTCAATAATTTCATATTCTCTGAGGAATGATAGAATTTCAACACTCACTGGCTATATCTCTTTTTGGAGGTCTTCAGCAGTAATTTCTCTTCTAAAATCTACTCCATAAAATGTTCAGCTGTAAAATAATAGATGAGAAAATATCAAGCTCTATTTAGTGGCCAAGATTTGCACACCTACAATACTCATGACATGCAAACATTGTGGTCTTTCCTGTCAGAATGAAGCAATGTGAAAAACCTGACCTAATTTATTTGGGCCTTAGACAGCTGTGGATGAGAACTAATTTCTGGCCAGGATTTGAAATCATGCCTGCAGGAACTTATTCTTAAACAGATGCTCCAGAATTCTATTAGGAAGGTCACATATCTCACATCATTGTTCGATGGGAACCTGGTCAGAAGCCTCTTCCCCTCCTGCTATAGCTGTCCCTGTGAAATAGCAAACATGTTTTCTGGTCATTGTGTGCTCTGTGAATTATTTCTCTAAAAGCTTATTTACAGAAAACTCAGGGTCCATTTTCTTAACTCTAAAAACAAGGAGGTTGAACCAAATCATGTTTGTTAAAAATTCTATAACCCTCAGTGCGGTACAATTCTGATTTTTTTTAAAAATTTCAAAATGTTAATATAATTTTACAGATAAAAAGCCCCAAACCCAGAAGGGATTCTTCTTTATCAGTCTTTTGGTTTTGAAAAAAAAAAAAAAAAATATATATATAAAAATTCAGAGATTGCATTTTTCTCTAGTGGGCACAAAAATGAGACAGCCCAGAAATATACAGGCAGACGAATGCATGGAACACGCCTTGTCTAGATGCTTTTTGTGTCTCTTAAGCCTCCATGAACACCACGTCTCATTGCAACGTTTCCCCTCAGGAAACATCATGGTTTATGCCAGAGATTTCTATCTCCCAAGAGTTTCATCTGTACCTGTCTTCAAGGGAGACAAATAGAAGGTGGATATTTTTGGTAGGTTGCTCATGCTATTGATAGTCAGCAGTGGTTGGAGTTTCATGAATGCTTTCAGTTCTGGTGTGAAAGAAGCTGTCCACCCTCTCCCACCCTACAGCTACCTGCTGGCATCCTACCTTCCCCTGTGTTTGCAGGAGCATTTTTTGTGGTCATGTGGGGTGCTAGTTGTGCTTAAACCTGGGAAAAACTCAGAAAGGTTGGTACATCATCTGTGAAAAGATGGTGAGGGCCAGGAGCTTGGTCTGGGCTCAGCAGTGGCTCAGTGCAGTACCTGAAGGTCGAGCACCAGCTCCAAGGCTGGAACTCACCACACTGAAGAAAGTGCTGTGCAGGAAAGGGCGACTAAATCAACCCTTGGGAGAGACTCAAACAGGGCACCCTTGAAGTTCAGAGCCCAAGTTCACCTCTGGTGCCTGGCTGCCTACACGTGCACAGAAGGGGAATGTGCACGTAGGTTTTATTTTGCAAGAACTGCCCAAAAAAGGTACAGTGAATATTTTTTCCTTGTGGTGTGATTTGACACATGACATGCCACAGCAACCTTCCAGGGCACAGAATATGATCCCAGTATGTATCTGATATAATTAAGGATGTATGACTTAAGACCAGCTCATGGCTGTGGCCTGAGGTGATACCATTGGACTGAGATACAACATTGTGGTTTTGCTTCCCATGTAGGGAATTGTAATATGTGCTAAAAATACTGTTGGGCACATGGAAATGCAGTGTTATCTTGTGCAGAGGGGGACATGGAATGTCGGTCCTGGTAGAAGGCACCACACTAGAGGGAAAACGGACATTTTAAGGAAGCCTTCTTGTGTTGCCAGCAAGATAAGCTGGGGCTAGGTTGACATTCTTTATCCCTCTCTCCACTCTGTCCCTTGCAGGATGAGGAATGATCTGTTTAGAAGTGAGTCATAGCTAAATAAAACATGCATAGGTGATCATTTGCACCATATTAGGCATCAATTTTCCACCACACATTGTATCTATGGAGCTACTGGAGATGTTGTTTTCTTCCCCGTGTTTTTTCATGGGAAGATGCATTTATTTTTAAGCTGTATTTAAAGTCACTCATCTCTAGGGAAACATGGGATACTTGACAGGAAGGGACCTCATCTCTCCAAAGTCACTCCGTGCCCAGGCTCTGCCGTCCCAACTCTGGGTGGCACACCGTGACTATGGTTTAAGAGAGCATCCAGGAGAGGAGACTTGTTCTGACAATCTTTTGAGGAAAAGCATCCAAGATCCTGTCTGAAATTATGGTTACAGACAGCAGCATCTGCTGAATTATTTAAATTGATACCTTCAGGTTCTACAATCATAGAATCAGAAAAGGGGGAGCAGAGAAATGTACACACTGAGTTACTTGTGAAGGACAAAAAGGTAATAAACAAAATATTCTGGGTAAATAACAAATTAACCAAAGTGATTACATTTCAACCTTAGAGAGCTGTAGAGCCAGCTCCTGCCCATTTTACCCATGTGAGTAGTTTCACTAACAACAATCTGCTTCTTAGTAAATTGCTAGTTATAATAAAAACAAATAACATGTTCTTTCGTTTCTCTGCTGCTATGCATTTTAATAATTCCAGGCATACTCATTAAAACTGGTGCTTTTATACTCACACGTTGTAAAACACTTTTGTGTTACTGTTAAGCCACTTCATCTCCCTTTTCTGTCTGAGCATCAATATAGCCACAGAAGCGGCAGAGGAAAATAAATACCTCCAGAACAGGTGCAAGAGCAGGATGATGCAACTGTCTGCTCACTCTGCCCACAGGAGCAATGTGGCATCTTGGGGCCATGAGCACGGATCCAGAAAGTGGCACTGTGTGAATTCCATACCAAAATGTTGACAACATCTGATACATACAAGAGGGCCCCTGAGTGCAAGAACTGCGCGTCCAGCGGAACATAACACCATGCAAACACCACTGGGGTTAGATTTGCACACAGTAATCATTTGTTTGCTATAAAACCAGATGTGCCTTATAATTGCATCTAAAAGGTGCACTCCCAAAATTAACAATCCAAAACCTGTATGAAGAGAAAGGTTTCATCGCTTTTATAATTAATTTGAAAAAGTTGCTCTCCATTTTCTTATGCTATAAGTACCAAATTTCACAAAGTACTGAGTGACATCTATGTAGGGTGTTTTAAATATTTTTTACTTTGTCACATATTTATGTTTATAATTACTATGAGGACAAAGGGGTGACAGAGCACCAAGTTTGTTTTAAAATGTTGTTTGTTCTTTTATATTATTCATGAAGTACTTAAGGCTATTCAGGAGAATCATGATGTTTAATAGGCACATGTGCAATACTCAGTCTGCAAAAACAAGCTGACAGACATTTGCATGGAGCTGTTGGTGACATGTCTTTACTGAGCAATGGTACATTTAGGGATCTGTTGGTAGTTTTTTATTCTGCCCATGAGAAGTGACACCCCAAAAGACTTACTTTGTGCCCATTCTTCTCAGGAGCATTACTGGGAGGGCAATTGACTCACCGCTGCAACAACTTTGGAGGGACAGATTTCACTTTACTGGCCCTGTGAATGGGGAGAACTGTGGTAAAATAATATGAATTTGGATTTCTGTCCATGCTTCCAAGAGCTACACTTCAGAAGCTAGTAGAGTTCTTTACAGACTTTATTCATCCCTATTTCTGGAGTCCCTGAACCTGACATGCTCAGTGTTGTTCAGAACTGGAATAGAAAGGCCCAAAGACAGCTGGCAATCTGTGTGTGATACAACAGATAATAAATGAGTGCTAACAGATAAAAATAAGGAAGTAACTCTGTTATGGGCTTCTCAGCCATTTGAAGAATTGGTATGAAAGGAAGGTGAGAGAGGGTAAAAACTTACTGTTTTCTAGAAAAAATATTGTTTCCAAATAGAAGGACTTTGCTCAGTGTCTTTTTCCAGTCTAGTTGAAGATTCATCGTAACACTGATGGTTATCTAGTGAGTTTGAAGTATTTCCTCTTACACTATGAGCATTTTTGATAAATAATTGTGGAACCCTGTTGGATGGCTACAAAGTTGTGACCTCTGGGTTAAGGAGAGCCCCCTCAACCTTAGGGACCTGTCCTATGGTTGAATATGGTCCCACCGGAGTTCAGCATTGCAGTGGTACTCTGCAGACAGAAATCCAGCACCTCTGGCTCTAATATAGGTTTATCAAGAGAATAAAACAGAGACCAGGCTGCTGCCAGTGTCCACAGGTCATGGCAAACATGTTTTAAGAGGAAAAAAAATCACTTGAGTCTTTGTACCGCACCAAGCATAACACAGCTCCAACCCAAACAAGTAAGAATTATTAAATGATAACAGACAGCTGGAAACACAGGTCAAGGACAGAAGATGTCCCTGCCTCAGTAGTTTTCCATTTGCTCATGATGCAAAGGTCTCCAGTGACCACCTGACTCTTCTCCTGGCTTCTTGTAGTCTCGTGGGCAAAGCACTGACTGTGATGAACTCGGGGTTCATGTGAGCTCAGCTCACATGGTAAGTCAGACTCCAGACTTCCAGTCTGTGGGTGAAACTCCTCTAATGGCATTTCCTTTAAAGCTGTAGCACTATGCCCTTTATTCTCTGCTTCCTAAACTTGAGCCCATTCAGTCTAAGGCATCCTGCTTAAAATTGGTTGGCATAGCAGAGTTTCTACCTAAAGATGATTGAAAAAAGAGAGAACTGAGTGATAGGAAGTGAAGCCAAACTATAAGTGGAGTGAACCTTGTTTTCGAAGTAGAATTAATTTATGTGATCTAATTTAAAATGAAATACACATACATATATAAATATATATATATAAAATGTTTCGTTTCAGTAAGAAGAAATGCTGAAAATCTTTTTACTACCAAGGAGATGTGGATGACATTGGCTGGCAACACAGTAATACAAAGGGAATTTTTTCAAACATTGCCACAGTACACACTTTTTTTTTTTCTATTGAGATCTCACTTCTATAATGCCAGTCAGCTGAGAAGAATTTCTTATGTTTTGAGTGGTAATAAGTCTTCCACAAAGTGTTAACCAACACCTTGGGCAGCTTTCCTGGTTGATACTAGTCTAGATCCCACAATACAAATTGCTGAAACAGGAGAAGGGGCTTAGGTACACGTTTCAAACATTTCCTTCCTAGTTTTGGTCAGCATCATGTGACTACATGAGTGAAATAGCAAGGGATTCATCAATAATAGTGGTAATCTACAGCTCAGGCTTTGAGTTAAAAAGAAAACAAAAGCAGAACAACTTTTCCTTCCCCACTCCCTCTCCTTATTCCCATCTAATAGTTCAACAGACTGTGAGAAGTCTTGGAATAATTCCTCTTTTCAATGCTTCTAATTTAAATTACTTACTAGAAATGAATATTTCATGGCATATCAGGACTCCCCAAAGCTTCATCTCTTTAGTACTTATTACTTCAACAGGACCTATACAAAAGGCAAATAGTGCCACTTTTCTATATTGTCTGCACGAACACTATAAAACTATCTTCATTTGACAGTTAAAGTTCTCATTTCTGTATTTCCTCATTTTTGCTTTTTAGTGTCTCTCACAGAAAGAAGTGACACAGTTTGAAGTGTCATGGGGTTAACCCCACAGTTAAGCAGCTATGGCCTCATTAGTAAAAAAGAAGCAAGACTGCTAACACTTAATCCTTAGTTTTCTTTCTCTTAAAGCCAAAGACATCTTTGATTTCCATACTGGAAATTCTCATAGCAGTACCCCTAAATGAAGTACTCTTTAATCCTCCAGGTCAGTTTGACATAGTATCCATTGCCTGAGCAAAGAAGCAAGGTCTACCTAGGCACCTACATGTTTGAAGCTATGAAAGTTTCCACTTTGGAGTAAATAGTTTCCACTAGACCTTACTTCTCTTGTAGTAAAAAAACCAAAACCCGAAACAAATCAACCTTTCATCTGCATTCCTTTCACTTTCTGATGGGCACAAACAAATTATGATAACCTCCCAAAACACAACCTTACGTCATTTGATCAAATGGAAGGACATGCTGTATGAAGCTGGAAATCTTTTCCGTGTACCTTAGCCAAGGTCAGGACAACCCTGTATCCAACCTGTTGCCTGAGGTGTCAGCATTTCAAATGTGCTTTCAGAGGCTCTTACCACAGTTCTTTCATGCAACATCCACACTGAGGAAAATAACCTGCAAGTCCAGGCTCTTCACCCTTTGAAGTTCCCTCCTGTTCCTTTACTCATACTCAACCTTCAGCAGCCCATCTCTCATAAGGTGCAATTTGCAATGAGTCTTCCTCTGTCCTGATTTCTGCCTGACTCTTGAAGTCTGGCTGAGCATCCAGGTGGACCCTCACCTTGAGAACTCGAATAACAAAAGCCCCTGGGAATGGGCTACAAGAGATCAGCATGAGGGCTCACAGTGGCTTCTGCCTGCCCCTCGCTGGTATAATCCCCCAGGTGAGGGCACTGAGGGCTGCTCTGTGATGCCAGAGCAGCATAAAGCAAGACCAGTGCAGCCAAAGAGAGTGAACGCCATGAGCATGTGACAATAATTTCTCCAGCCTACTCTGCACCACTGAGCAGCCCAAAGGTGGGGAAACACCTCAGAGGAGGAAAGAACCAGAGTTTCAGATTCCACTCCTTGTCCTCCAACTTCTGAGCTGAATGACCTAGAAAATTTTGACTTTCTAAAATTGGTATTCACAAGTGTGGCCCTTCACTGCTCTAAATACTCAGGGCAGCTTTTCCCTCAATACCTACATATGGCCTTTTGTCACCCACACTAAGTTTTCTGGTGGAGAACTAGGTGGCTTTGCAGGCCGTTTCCTGTTCCCACAGCCAGTCTCCTGAGTACCCAGCATCCTTGCTCACAGTAATCAGATGCATGAATCTAACAATTCAATTCCAGTTTTATGAAGTGCAGATTTCTGTAAAGATGGAGTTGTTATTACAAAAGAACCTGATGTCTATTGTCAGACCCTATAGGTTTTGACAAGTTTAGTAGTTTTAGATGTGGATCTTAACTAACTTCCATTCTTTGGGTGTTACAAGACACTGACCTCTTAAACATTTAATAAACATGATGAAACAATAAACTAGATGAAATGAAATGCTGTGGAATTAGCTCTGCATTTGAACTGAACTTTTATTGCATCATTTAGTAACCACAAGGATAAGCCTGTAAAGTGGTTCTTTTGGAACAGCCAAACAAGTAGGATGATTTGAAAACACACAGTGTAAGTAGGATGAAGTCTTATAAAGAAAAAACTTTCATGATGTTGTAGCTGAATAAAGCCAAGGCATAATAATTTCCATTTGCCCATACAAGCTACTGGCACAATTTCTACAACAGAGCTGAAATTATGTCTGCAGATGCCCATTTGGGTGCAAAGTTAATGTTTTTATGAATGAAGCATCCTGGCATGCACAGGTGATCTTCAAATGCCAAGGATTCATTCTCTCTTTTGCATCACAAAACATCTGCAACTGTCCTACAGCATTCAACAACACTGTTTATGATCAAGAGCCAGATTGTAATATTTGTGTTCACAGCTACTTAGCTTTTACCCTAGATTTCCTTCCCAAATTTTCCTTCATTTTATCCTGCTTCTGTTGGGCTTGTAACCATATAAATTATATGAACAATTGTATTTCTGTCAGGCTAGCTGCTCTGTTGGAACTGCCAGAATCTCACTGGGCTGGTAAATCACAGTTTGGTAGCTGTTGCCAGACATAACAAGGACATCCACTGGTGTCCAGGAAGCTTTTTGGGAAGGAAGACACTGCTCAGAGGGAATATGGATATCTCACAGTTGATCTGCTTGCTAGGAATATGGAGGTAAGGGGAGCAAAACAAGGCAGAAATATTAAAAAGCTCTTTTGTATGGTTAAATACTTATTTTGGGATTGCAAAATACAGGAAAATAGGGAATGTAAATATATTAATCCAACAAAAACTAGATCAGTGAAAAGGATTCCTCACATAAAAGCTGAACCACAATGATGAAAAAGTATATATTCCAGCAAAAACTCCATCACTATTTAATTCTCTCTATTAATACAATCATAGCTTAGTCTAAATCCGACATAAAACTGAAATGAACTGGAAATGAGAACATTCTGTTTTGCAGCTGTTAGAAACAATTGAATGTGATGTTAAGTTCACCACAGGTTTTGTCAGCAAGTCCTTGCTCCTTAAAACTCTTATGTCCAGGCTTTCTACTTTTTTGGAGTGAGGATTTAAAAAAAAGTCATTAATTTGGCTTATTTTGCCTGGGAATTATGCAATCTGGACAATGTGGAGAGTAGTATTTGAAAGACGTTGTTTGCAAGGTTGTGCTGAGTGACAGCAGCACTTCCATCTGGCAAATGCCTGAAATGTGAACTCACTGTGGGAAAGACCGGAATAAAAGAGGAAAATAAGGTGATATTGGCCACTCAGCTGCAGTTACAAAGTCTTACCTGGCATGTGCCAGAGCTTTTGGGCAAGCTCAGAGTGTACCAGTGTTGTACAACTACAGAAAACCCAGAAATAATTCTCACTTTGTCTGCAGTGCTCAGCAAACGAGCAAGTTTCACTAATTTTTCTTTAATCAGATTTGTAACTAAAATATTCCTTGCTTTAGTGAAACTGGAATTAAGAATCTTCTAAAAGCATGACCAACTGATAAGACATGAATAAAATTACTTCCATGTGTATGGGATTATTATAAGTGGGACTTCTCTTTTAAAGGAAGAATACTGTAAACAAATACGTGATCCAGTTTATTAACTGAGATTGGCTGGATTACAGTTTGAAAATAAGATACACATGTTGGCAACTATCACACTTCACTATAGTTAGGCCTTTGAAAGACATACATCATGTGTTTTTTTCCTGTTGAAATCATAGCTTTTTAGCTTGCCTTACTAGTAGATTTTGAGAAGTATCTTTTCAAAATATATATACAAGCCTGATTTCTGAATCCATGTTCAGACATGAGAGGGCAGATCCAGATTCCTCAGTTACATGGGCTGAGGTGGAAGTTTGGAAAGTCTTCCAGCCAGCTGGGATATACGACAGAGGAGGACTAGGTGTAAAAGTTTCAGTGGCTACCATGTTTGCCTATAGCCTGTGCCACTCAGGGCATGAGACCAAGAGAGGCATTGCCTGGTTCAACTAGGAGAACTGTGTCAGTGCTCTGCTTCGTTAGGGCTATTTTACCTTGCAGGATGGTTGTTCTCATGTCCTGGTTTGTAAAAAAACCAGACCTTCCCTATTTCGTATAGATGTTATTAGGGGAATTTAACCTGCTAGGCTCTTAGGTAGTAGTTGCCAAAGAAAGATAGTATGTATGTGAATTTTTTTTTTTCTCCTGTAGCTTTGAAAGAAAAAGCTTTTCTCCTTGATAAAAATAAAGAGAGAAACCTTTTGAACAACAGCAGCCTGGCATTCAATGCACTTGTGGCATGTCCAGGCCAAGTTCTTGTTCCCTATCAGGTAGAGCCCTTGTTTTGCCCTGGCTCTGCTGCCTGGCTGGTGCATAAGCCCAAAGCACTGGGGTGCTAGCCATTCTGGAACAAGTCTCTCTCAGGGTGAGAGACTTCTCTTTCTGACACACTGCAAAACATGATTGAAGCACTCCACGTCTCAAGAGAGCTCTGTGTTGGGACGCACTGGTTACAGTGGAGAGAGGCAAGTTAGATCCTATGGAAAGTGATACAGATCTTAACCAGAGCACCATATTCAGTCTAAATAAATGATTGTTGTTGCACAGTTTGGACAGATGGCTGGCAAAACCTACCAGGGGCATTTCAAAGATTATATTCATGTGCTGTTCCACTTCTCCATGTTAAGGAAATGCATGTTAGCCCTGGCACTAATCCAATACTGGGCTCTGACATTAGAAGGATGTACACAGCAAGTAGGAACATGTCTGCAGAGAATAGAGGTGACTTTTCACTCTCACAATACAAGAACTTTGTGCAACAGCTGTAGGGAAAAGAAGAGGAATCCCAGGCCCAAAATGTCTGCTTCAAGCCCATTATAATTTCCAACATATCCAAGCAATGATGACAAAGTGTTTTGCAGACATTATTGGACTTTGGTGCTGTTAGTCCCATTCTGGCATAGATAACATACAGGCATGAAAAAGACAGACTTAACCTCTCCTCCCTGTCATGCAGCCTAGAAAACCAATGGAGTATTGCAATAGATATGAACAACAGCACAAAGTAGTCTCCTTATCTAACTGGCACCAGTAGTGGTGGCTCAAAGTTATATGATGTAGAAAGATGTGAATTTAAAATGTCAAGTGTAGAAGATAAAGGAACCCTGGCCTCAGCTAAGATTCTCAGACAGCAACTCCCCGGGTACAGAAGTGCCACAGTTCAAGCATTATTTACTTCAACCAAAATTTGCTGCCTTGACAGTATGAAGAATTCCCCCAGTGAAGGAGCTATGCCAGTCCTGTCCTTCCTTGCAGGACAGCCCAGACAAAAATGGCCAGGTGACGGCCTGCATGGCCTGCTTGACTTCATGTACTGTGTGTCAGGCTTCATTGAGGGTGTTGCAAGACCTCGTTTTTCAAGCAAAGCCTGAGATACAATTACATCAGATGCCATATAAGTCTTCAGCTGCCTTGAGCAGACCAGTAACATGGGGAAACCTTTTTTCCCTGTCTTATGGTACAGAAAACCTCAGATTATTTTTGGGTTTGGTGCTGATTCTAATGTCACTTTTAAAAAACATGAAAAAAATAATAGAGTTCAAATCAAGAACTTCATAAATCTTACTTGAAAAAATTCTGTTTCAATTACATGAGATGATAGTATGTTCTGAAAACTCTCCAAAGGGTCTTAAAAATGCAGTAGGGGGAGAAAGATACCATCCAATTAGTCCTATAGTCCTGTCCACCAAAATGAGCATGCTAAATAGCAAAATAATCAGTTAAGGAGGGATCAGAAGGCATGGGGGGAAAATTGAGCAAAGGACTCAGCAAAGCCAGTATCCCCACCTCTCTTTGTGTTTCATTTAATTCTAAAAAGCCAAAGATCGTTTTCTTGAAATTATAAAATGAAAGCCAGCCCTGCCCTGCTTTGTTAGAAAGTGTTGATCTTTTTATATCAGCTACCTGTTCAGAGAAGCAGAAAATTTCAGAGAAATCCTTTTACCAGACTCTCTTTTTTTACTGTAAGGCCAAATAAACGGATGAGGCATTTATTTTTTTGGAAGAAAGATAGAAGCATTTCTGCTCTGCCTCTGTGTTTGTGGCCACTAATTGGTGACAGCAATTAGAAACTACTGCCTTGTAAATTTTCTTTCACTACCATCCCAGTTCATGTGTTGGAGGCAGGCAGAGGCGAGCAGAGCCTCAGTCAGTGGATTTCTCATGTTGGCAGCCAGCAGCAGCACTATTGCTGCTATGCCTTTATTCGTGTTGTGGACACGCGCTGGAGCAGGGATCCATCGGCCTTGCAGCACAGGGGGTGGCGTGCAGCTCGTGCCACAGCGGTCCCAAAAGGCTGACATGGCTGTCTTTACTTTCATGTTCCCATTTTTCTGCATGTCAAGCTAAGCCACAAGCCAGCTCAGGGCTTTATCAGCCACCTGCAGAGGATTAGGTGGACAACCCTGGACTAAGGTTTCACAGCAAGCCCAGGCGGCGGCAGAAGCTCTGGCACGTGGGGAGCTGAACCACGGTGTCCCACGGTCCCAGCAGAGATCAGAGTGCATTTGTGCACCCAGGCTTCAGCCATCTGTCACTGTGCAGCCACAGGGGGCTTGGAGGGCATTTGGCAGCTGGATCAAGTCCCCAAGTACTCTACAGTCTAGCTGGGACCAGACAGTAACCAAAGTGTTACCAGTCGGTGGTGGAGACCTGGGGAACTGCTCCTGAGACAGACCCTCTATCACAGCAATGCCCATGCCAGGAACTGCGGCAATGGAAGGATAGAAACATTATCTTACTACCTAGAACGTATTAAGTCTGTTCTTCCTACAGTAAGAAAGTTGTTATCACCAGCAAATCTGTCCCTTTCTCTCATAAAATTTGCACAGCTATGAAGCCAGGTGTCTGATAATGTGGAAATCACATCAGAGATGAACACCATCAAAACTGTTTTTAACTGCCATTCTGGAGGTGCTTCCAAGTTTTAAAGTGATTGTTCAGGGAAAACAGCTAAGTTTTCAGGTGACAATAAGATTACCTAAAATATAATTTAGAGTTTGGATGCTCAGTACAAAAATGAACAGATAGGATCATAAATCTATCTAATGCTAGATACCTCTCTGTATTATTCAGGGACCCCTAGATTTTAATTTTTTTATTTTCTAACGCTTGATTTCCATTCTGGCAAGAATTATACTGCTGTAATTTTTTCAGTTAGCGGCCATTACTTTCAATAAAACCAACGGAAACAAGATTAGGTGCAAACCCATTTACAGCAAAGCCAACCAACCAACCCAAACAAACCCCAAAACTTGTAATTTATAAAGCACTTTCTCTGATGCAGCTCATGCCCAGCTCCATGGGAACCACAAGGGAGTATATTAATTCCTGTGCAAGACCGAAGAAGGCAAGCATCAGATGGAAGACACTTTATAGTGGATCTACTCTAAGTCTTTCGAACTTCAGTAGCTGTTTGAGATATCTTCTGGTTCTCTGACTATAGTCTGTTCTTTGCAGAGCAAACATGAGAATTCTCAAATCAAAATTTTTTTCTAATCAACATCAAAAAGGAGTAAAAAACCCCCCCCAAAACCTTTCTCCCCTACAGAGTTAAGGGAAAGCTCACAACAAAGAACTGAAAACCAATATGCTGCTTTTATACAGAACTTCCAAGAAAATAGGAGTGGGGAAGCGAGTACAATGAACAGCTAAGGAATAGTCTTTAAGAAGAATGAAATGTTAGAGAGTTTTCAAGCTTATCTTAAGCAGGTATCATTGTAAAAGCAGCTATAAAGAGCTTTTGTTAGTGTTACAAGTGTAACTAGAAGCAGAATTCTGTTCTGGTAATAAAGCTGTTACTGCAAATATTTTACAATGGAGAAATAAGCTTTTTGTAGCTAATAAAACCATATATATTTGAAGAAATGGTGCATTATCCAGGTCAGCATTAGGTTTCACCTCTGATTTGCTTTTTTTCCACACCCCTTGCATGCTTCTTCCTCACCAAAAACTATAATCCTTGAAGAAGAGGTAGTCATGCTCTACACAAGTGCAATAGTCTGAACACGTCTTTTTTTCTGCAGATTGAGACCTGAGAATTTAATGATTTACAGAACACCTCAGCTTGAGGCCTTCTTTCAGCTTTTGTTAATTAAGAGTACACATCTTTGATACAAAGTAGAATTTCCGAGAGGTGACAGGCATTGCATTCTCAGGTATATTTAACACAGAGCAATGTGATGGATGCAGTTCAGGGTTCTGTGCTGCCCATCTCTTTGCTGGCATAAATTTAGAAAGTGTTAAAAGGTCTAATGCCTATAAAAGTTAAGCATGTTACAGCAAGCCAAGAAAAGGGAGATGATGTGTTCTCTCAGGAATCTGTCTAAGGAAGTTATGGGTGTAGCTGCTGCGCTCTTTGGCTTTGGTGAAAGTCAAGAGCAGGAAGTGTTGTGGGATGTCCCTGGCAAAATTTACAGAAACAACAGCTCTAAAGTAAGTGGGAAATTTAGATAAGAAAACTGATATAAATCCTTAGGACAAATGAATCTCCTATTGGACTGAGAGTCTAGAAGAGTAGTATCTTTCTCCTAGAATTAACAGTTTATTGCAGAAAAATGAATGAAATGCTATAGCAACGATAGACTCCCCCAGAGTGTTCACTGGGACTTCTCACTTGGAGAAGAAATGAGAGGAATTTTCTTTTTTTTTATTCTGCTATTTTCTTAGTTATGGCTGTAACAGGAATTTAGACAACAGAAAAAGATTCTAAACCACTTGGGGAACTTGTCAGCCGTTTGTGATTTATACAAAATAAGTGGGACTCAATGCAGTGGGACTCCAAATATTGGCCTCCTCATCACTGACCCCAGAGCCACTCCTAAGGTGGCGCTGTAAAAGCCTACTACTGGAAAGAGCCATTACTGACAAATGTGGTCTCAGAAAATATTCAAAGGAGTCATGTGTCTGACTTCTTTTTCTAAAAGCAGAAGTTACCCTAGTTAAGTCTATTCTGGAACAATACAGTCAGTTGTTTTCTGAGTATTCAGAAAGTCCTGCTTTGTTTGCAAAATTAGAGCAGAGAACAAACGAGTAAATTGTCAGCTTCAGCAAAACCATCTATTTGAAACTGGAGGTAAATACCAGGATACCTTCTTCCCTGAACATTTTGGGCCAGACTGCCTCAAATGGTGGAAATCAGAGTTGAGTCCAACAATGCTATCTAGCCCATTCCCAGTAACAAACTGACTCCTTGCTGAGCTTTCAGACTCCAGCACTTCCACCCACAGACCTGTGGAAGTGCCCAGCTGCCCTGCAGATACACATGTTAAATGTAGCTTCAGTGTCTGCAAATGGAGACCAATGCCTTCACTTGCATAATGCACAGGCCCTGCTCAGTGTTGAAAAATAGCATGTTTAGTATGCTGTGTTTCTTTAGGGAAATGGGTGACTACAGTTAACCTCCCTGAAGTTGTTTTTTTCTGCAGCAGCAGCTTTTTAAAGTAAAGAATTTATTGGTGTAAAAAACCAGACATGCTCATAACGCCAAAGTTGCAGTGCCAATATTTTGTATCTATGTTTTGGTTCACAGCACCATTCAAGCCCTGGCCCAAGTAGTCGTAATAATATTTGCTTGTTAATATTAGAGTGATTCCTCAGGAAGTTCCCATGTGAAAAAAACCCGTTGTTGACAGATTGAGAAGTGAAGAGGTTCAGGTAGAAATTCCCCCTCCTGCTCCAGCACTTTAGGATTTGCTGTGAACCGAAACATGTGAAGAATATAGCTTTCACCCACAGATGGCGATGAACACAGTCTGTGCCTTCCCAAGATAGAAAACCGCAGATTTAGGCTCAAAAAATATGCCAACATATAGCTTAAAGAGAGGGGCTCTCGCTTATGTTAAAACAGGATAACCAGTTTGGCATGAAAAAGGTGAGAGTCAGATTGGTATCCACCCATTCATCAGGCTCTGAAAAACCCAGGAAGGAGCCGGCTCAGAAGAAAACTGCCTCATCCTAATAAGGCAGAGCTGTCTGGCAGTGACATAGTCTGGATGCCTTCTATATGAACTAATGCACGCCATCAGGGAGCTGCTTCTGCGCGGCTCAGGAGCCGTGTCATCTTTCCATCAATAACAAAGTGTGGTCACCTCTGCAGGATTACTTGTGCTGAGTTGCACACAAATGCTGTGCTCACTTGTGCTGCAGGAAAATCTCATGTTACAAGAAAAGCCACTTACCGATGTCCCGGGTTACCCTCTGCATCTCCTTCAACATGAAAGCCCAGAGAAAAAACAGTCACCATGACTGACTAGCAAACATTTCTTTCTGCACAGGGCTTGTAAAATTATAGCAAGTATTTTATTTTTTTTTTTTGACTCTGCAGTAAAACGATACTGCTTCTTTGTTCGACTTGTCAAGACCTTCCTTTGTTTAGATTTAACGTGATATGACTGAATCCTTTAGAAATAATAGATTTGAAATGGAAGGCAACAGCTCAGAAGCAGGGCATCCGTACTAGCAGCCATGTTTCTGCCTATTGCCGAGTGGAGGTGGAAAGGTGTCTGCTGAGGTAGGAGCTGCTGCTCACTTATTTTGAAGAAATGTTTTTATTTCTTCATATATTTATAACATTCATATCCACTACTTTCATGCATTCCAGGGAGAGGCAGATCTCTCTACTTATGTCAAGAGAATCAGCTGAAAACAGGCCAATAGCAATTTCTGGACTTTAAAGCAAGCTCTGTGGCTGTGCAGGAAGGAGGAGATCTAGCATTATAAGCACAAATAAAAGACAAGTCATTTACAAAGAAGTAAGTATATTGTCAAAATTTATTAATGTAGTTGTTGTTCTTATACTTTGTGGCCAAAAAATGATCCTTCCTGCATCAAGATTTCCACCTGAATTTTTAAGATATTTGCTTGATTAAATGCTGCAAGACGTGCCTTTTGTGCCAAAACTTCATTTTGGTCTATTGGCATGGTGGACCTTTGTCATTCAATCAGAAATACCCCTTGTATTAAAATGAAAATCAACACTCAGCTACCTCTACTACATCTTACTCTTTTCTTTCAATAGTTTTAAATATTGACCCAAAATATGGTGGCATGTTGACATTTCATACTTTTGCAAGGCAGCAAAATTAAAACAAGTGATGACCTTTTCTTATCACCTGCAATAATCAAGTATGGCTCTACCAGCCTCTTAATCCCCCTCCATACCCTCCTTCCAGGTTTGGTACTACAATAGGGTATTAGTGGCTAAAAAGAGAGCAAGAAATTGTGGTGAGGGACAGAAAATGTGCTGAGGTGCTGTTGGGTGAATAAACAGTGCAATTGAAAAGATTTTGTTTAAACACAGACATTTATCTCTCAGCGGAACAAAGTATGTGCTTATTCAACTCTCAATTTATGAGATAGTTTGGGTTTGCTTAATCATCATCAAAAACTCCCTAAACTTCAACTACAGTGAATTTTCAGTTTGGAGGAGGTGCTTTCATTTGCTCATCAATTACTCAGGAAATAAAGGTAACCCTGACATTCACATACAGAGAGGAGCTTCCACCACAAACCTCCCAGTCCCTGTAAGCAGCTCCTTTAACAGCCAACTTCTGCAAAAACGTAAGGTACTTAAGAAGTGCATCAGACCAAGCATAAATACGCCTCTATATTAATAATGCAGAAAAGAAGTTGAAAGTTTGAAAGGTACTCCCAAAAGCCCTTCTAATTGCTGTACATACACATTGCCAATGAAAATGGCAACGGACCCCTTTGACGTGCCACCTCCTACAGACAGGCCTTTTCTCTGCCATGTCAGACTCCACCTGTGGCAGGAGTGAAACTGGGTCTGACTAGAGATCTACAATTCACTTACAAGGTTCCTATTTCACTCGCAATTCTTCTACAGTTTCAAGGTTCTAGACATACTGTTTCAACAGTGTGTAACTTCCCTACATGACCTATGGCTTCCACTTCAAATTGCCGCATTTGAGTAAGTGCACAGAACCAGTAATTTGAATTCATAGACCTTGGAACACTCCATTCTGTTTGAGCAATAGAGAAGGGGATTGAAGTGCACCCAGCACAGAGACCAAAAGCATGAGCAAGTATGAGGCAGTGCCACCAAAGCATTGCCAGGGTGCCCTGCCAAGCCACTGTAGGTGTAGTCAGTATAGAAACCCATCTGCAATTTTCCAGAAAACACTTTCCACACGACCGACATCTCCTACAGGTCAAAACAAACAAAATGTTCATTATCACATCTCTCTTTCCCAAGCAGACAGGACAAGAAAACATGCTGACACATCAGCATTTCACAGGAGAGAGAAATTGTCATTTATGGCCACCTCTGCATTTTTCTCCTTTAGATGAAGGATTTCTTCCCTCTGCACCAGAATCTGTCAGCACATACCAAACAATAATGATGTATTTAAGTGGAGTTACTCAGCGCTATGCACCCAAGCACCTACAGCTGAGAAAGCTGTTCATTTAGTAAGCCAAATTTGGAGCCTCATTCTGCTTACCCTGAAGAAATGCTCCATCATCTTTTCACTGCTTATGCTCTTGTTCTGGCATCCATAGAAAGCCTGGTGACTCAGAAGTGCCCACTCTTGGGCAAAAGAAAATGGAAGACACTCCAAAATGTAAGTACAAGGAAAGAAGTCGCTCCAAGGGAGGGCGATCACTCATCTCCAATATCAGTTGTAATGCAGGTTTGCTAGCCTGAACTCCTTCATTCTGGTTGAGAAACTGATCCTTCATTTCACTACTTCCTTTACTCTTAAGTTTCTCTTTGCTCTCTCCATGTCACTACAATGAAAGAATAGTCAGTCCTGTCCCAAGCAACCATTCTGAGTACGTATTTCAACATCCTTGTGGTTAATTAGCTTGTCAGAGAGCAATCCAGGAGCAGTGGATATATAGGCCCCTCAGGCACGTTGCATATTTTATCTTTGCCTTATCACTAATTATGACCATGGTTGTGATTAGATTGCTGAGATTCACGATTTTACACGTCACTCTTTCCTTGCCTATCCTAACTTTCATTTCAGCCTCCTCTCTCCGGCTCCAACAGCAGAGACATCAGTAACATGGAATGCCTGCCAATGCAGCAGGAGTGAGCCAATGATGATCCCTCTTCCTATAACATGTCCGGGCTAAAACATCATTACAGCTAAATTTTCACATCCCCAAAAGCAGTATTACTTTGTATCACTATGTACTAGTATGAACAGCACTCCTCACAAGCTTCTTGCACAGACAACCTTTAGATTAAATGGAGGAACTGGAAGCAGGTTTTAAACTAGCTTTTCCACATACTGGAGGACACTTCGTGTGTTTAGTTGCACTAAAAGTACCTAACCCCTTTAAATTCTAATCCTTCCAGAGAGCTGTTAGGGTTCTTGAAATGAGGGGATTTAGACCAAGTGACCTGGGATAAGTAAAAAAACCCAAACAGTGAGAGAGAGAGAGAGACAAAAAAAAGCATACAAGGCCATAATATAAAACACATTAAAAAAGAGTTGTGCAGGACTCAAATACCTGACTCCAGACTCTCTTTGCTTGATTGCTTCCTAGCACTGGAGAATAATCTGACAGATACCTGCTTTTTCTGCTTCCCCATCCGGCTGCCCTGAGCTGTGCTACTTTACACATACAGAACTGCCTCAGCTGAGGGTAAGCAGAGATGCTCAGCATCCCTCTCTGCTCCAACCTGCTCCACATCCAGAAGCAGGGCTTTAGTTCAGCCCGGTGGCAGGAAAAACTCAGCCATGGGGCAGTTGATTTCCAAGTCTCAGAGACGCAGACAGATGCCATGGCAGCTCCTGTCTTCCTGTAGAACAGAGGATGAGGTGGGGTTCTCTCAATTCCTTAATCTGATGCTTGGCTGCTTCTGCCTATGGGCAAGAAAGCTGTGATTCTGAGCAGGATGCCTTTGTCACCAGGTGACATCTTCATCCTTTGTGGGGCAGCATTCCCCATCTCACCAGCTGAAGCTATGGCACTGCTCAGGGAAGCACTTACCATGCTCAGGGCACTCCAGGGTGAGCAGGGAGTTCTGGTTACTCCCCTTGCTGCCAGAAATGCTGGCATACATTACTGTTCAAGTGCCAAACACAACTCATCTTGGGGGCAGGAACCACGGCTCACAACTCCCCTCTTCCTCATGACTGCCCTAAGCTGTAGCCCACAGCCCTGAAGCCTTTTTCTGTCTTTGTATTCATGCTTTCTTTCCATTTAATTAATTTTGGTTTGGCCGAACACATTCAAAAGGAGAGAAGGGTGCTCTTCCAGGATAAGTGGTTGCCTTGGAAATAGGACATGTGGATTTGAATTCTCCCAAGCTGAGAAGAGAACCAAACGTAAAGCCCCTGCTTTATTCGCAAGGGCAGTAACCACCCACTGCCATGGGAAAGGTGCACATCTGAGACATTCAGCAAGCTGTAGCCCACTCCTTGAAGAAATGGACCATAGAAGTGTCCCCAGGACAAAGCCAGGACCAGGCTCCTGCAGGAAGGCTTTTCCCTGAAGCTTGAAGCCTGTAGTAGGACGCTTTACTTAGGTAATCATCCAGGCAACTTCTTGCTGAGCATACAGACTTTGCATGACTCTTTCCTCAGGCTTTCTGACTGCTAATGCAATGTGTGTGGGAAAAAAGAAAAAAAATCAGTGATTTTGCCTAAAAATTAGTATGATAATAATGATGCTTTCTGGATTGAGCCAGTAGGTACAAGTTCAAGTGAAATGGTCTTATACCTGATTTAGTTGGGGTTTTTTTTGGCTGAAAAGTGCTTTCCCTCATAGTTTCTTTTCAAGCAAAGTTAGCATTAGGTCTGGGCTATTTACAGCTAGTCTAACTGCAAAAAGGTTGTCTCAGGGCATGATCTTTCTGAAAAAATGCCAAGAGATTCACAAGTTGGACACAGATCACTTGCTGAGTGTTTTAGGCTATTGTGAAGGTGTCAAATGAAGACCACTTCAGGCATCCATAGCAAAGGCCCAGGGGCCAGCGAGACTGTGACCCTGCCCAACCTTTAAGCTGTGCTGTCTTGTGAGCCAAAGATCAAAGGCAACAGAAATAACAATTATCATGTTACATCACGCTGTTTCAATAAACAAATGCACGTATTTTCACTCCAGCTTTTCCTGTGCTTTAAGAAAAGTGCAGTTTTAAAAACAAACCCCCAAAGACTATGAAATTAAGCTGTGTATGTCCAAAAGCCAAGGCTGTTTTACTTTGCTACTTTCAGTTGGTTTACATGAAGAGGATTTTTAGGAGTTCAACATACCACTGCTGTCCTGTAATAATACTTCACAGTGTAGTAAGAGATGCTGTCTTAATTTTCTTCTCTGTCCAGAGTGAATAATTCAGCACTGCATGTTTCATAGTCTGAGTCATAAATGTTGAAATTGATTACACACAGGCATTGGAGCAGTTTCTCGTTTTGCTTGCTTAAAGAACCACTGAAATTCATTGAGACATTTACAATTCCCCTGAAACTCAGGCTTCTAACTTGAGGCTTTTAATTTCCCCCCACCACTGTCAGGACAGCAACTCCAAGGGTACAGTACATGTTCAGAAATCACAAGAGCACTTAAAACCCCCAAAATGCTGAGAAGGGAATATATGAGGAACATTGCTTAACCTGGCTTGCTTCTAGCAGTGAACAGGTATTACCAGTACAGAGGTATATGCTAATTCTCAGTACCGTGTAACCTCAGTGGCCGTCCCTGTTCTTCTGCCTACAAAGAATTTTACTATTTAACAAAGTTTCTGTTTACTGAAATTACTTTTTAACTCTCTAACACTGCTTTTGATAGCAGAAGAATGCAACCAGATCCTCCCAACCCCTTCTGCCTCAGGACAAACAAACCCATCCTCCTTTGCCTCTCTTCTCCTCTGTCATATGCTCAACCTCCTCCTCACACCCCCATTTTAATGGCTCGCTGTTGAATTAACGTATTTGTCAATAACAGCACCTGATTAAGAAGAAATATTAATCAATAGTCTTCCTACCAGGAGTAAGCCCATATACACCAGAATGCAGAATGAAAGACGTTAAAGCCTTATTTTATTTCAAAAAAGATGGGATTTTGCTTCTTGCCTATGGAACCAGCTGTGGTCCACTCTATGAGATTCATTTGTGCCCCTGTTGAAGACCAGACAGAGCTGGAGTAAATCTACTACAGAAAATGAAGTGAATCCAGCACTGTTTGATGTTGTATTTCAAACAGGTATAACTGACCTGATCCTTTACACCAAATCCAACACGAAGCAGATCAGTGTTTGCTATTTTGGTATGGAGATTAGAACTGACACTTGTGGCACTTCCCTAAGACACTCCCAGTGGAGGAGTTCCCTAACATAAAACTAGAGTCTAACAGAAAGGATGCAGCTCAAGATATCCTGTCTGGTGTGAAAAGGGCACTACAACACCACTTTCAACTCTGAATATGCTGCCTCTGGAAAAAAAGTCAGTGGAAGACTAGGACATGTTGCCCCATTTAAACAATTGAGTTACATTACACTCTGTAGCGCAGATCTTCACCTGCCTGTAAGTACTATGAAAACTTTCATTGCAATGCTTAATTATTTTCTCTTCTGCAGGCTGATGGAGGCTCGGGGGCAGATCAAGAGAGCTGATGGAACAACCTCAGCAGCCCATTCATTAGACTTCCTGTATGACCTGGACTGGGCAGGATTTTCTGCACAGAATGTTCCTCTTTCCCAGCCTCACAGGGCAAATTAGAGTACATCCAATTAAGATACAGAGAAAACTTCAGTTAGAAGGAAATAACCTAATTCATATTTCTCTGGGACATGAGAGTGATACATCCATCTTTATTAAAGCAAACAGAACAAGGATAAAAACACTCCGCAGTCCAGGGCCTCACTTTAAACAGAGGGTTTAAATATTATTCTTAGAAGAATCACCTTTTAAAGAGCTGCCAACATGTTCATTGGCCAGAGCTAGTGCCCTCTGACTTGTAGGAAGTTGTATTTTTAAAAATGTTTTTTCTTTGTGACAACCTTAGGAAGGGCCATCACACACTTCATTACAGTCTTATTGCTCATTCTGTGCTTGTTTCACATCTTGCAGCCCTCCCTTTTCTGGGTGTATTTACAGCACTGTATTTCAGTACTGCTCTGATCAACTGATTCCCTGTAAGAACATTGGCAATCAGAATAATGGAATTGTTTAGGTTGGAAAAGACCATTAAGGTCATCAAACCCAGAAGTTACCCTAACACTGCCAAGTCCACCATTAAACCATGTCCCCAAGTGCCACATCTACACCTCTTAAATACCTCCAGGGAAGTGACTCAAACGCTTCCCTGGTCAGTCTGTTCCAATGCTTGACAACGCTTTCCATGGAGAAATGTTTCCTAACAGCCAATCTAAACTTCCCCTGGTGTAACTTGAATCCTGTCACTAGCTGCCTGGGAGAAGAGGCTGATCCCCACTTTGCCATAATCTCCTTTCAGGCAGTTGTAGAGAGCAGTAAGGTCTCCCCTGAGCCTCCTTTTCTCCAGGCTAAACACACCCAGCTCTCTCAGCTGCTCCAGTCCCTTCACCAGCTTTGTTGCACTTCTTTGGACACCTTAAAGTCTTTCTTGCAGTGGGGGGCCCAAAGCTGAACACAGGATTCGAGGTGCAGCCTCACCAGTGCTGAGTAAAGAGACTTAAATCTTTGAAAAACCATACAGCGAAACCGCTCCAGAGAGAAAAATTTTCAGGTGGGCTAGAAAACACTCGTTGTCACTTACGAGACTTGGGAATTTCATGGAAAGGAGCACGACACAAGGCAGTGCCCATCAGCAGGGAAGAGGAGGGCAGGTGCTGCCACTGGGGAGCTGCCAAACCGCGCGGTCTCTCCTGGTGCCGTGTATCTGCTTTGCAAAGCCCCAGATACTCCGAGGGCTTGCTTTGCTTGCTGCATGCTTTATTACCCGTGTTAGAGAAGTGGTGGGGAGGGATTTGCAGTGAGAACGAGTAACACTGTTGTAAACCTTTCATAGCCTGCAGCCCAAGGCCTCAAAGCGTTTCCCAGGTGCCGGTGTCCCTTCGGGGCTGCCGGGCAGTGTCAGTCCGAGCACAGAGGCGCTCCCGGAGCTGCTGCTCGCCCCCAGCATTTCCCTGCACACGCCTCCCCGGGGCTGAGCTGGTTCGGTTTTAGCTCTGGCAGAGAGCACCTTCAGTTGCATCAGTGCAGGGTTATTCTGTTCCACGGGCAGCCTCCCAGGCTAATGCGAGAGTTTTAAAAGCTGACTTGGTAAATATCAGATTTCATATTGTTTCATCTACCACTTCCCACCCCAGTCTCAAGGCTAAGGACAAAAGCAATAATTTAACTTCACATCAGTTTGCTGCTGGTCTCCTTCCTCCTTCCCCAAGATTTACAAATAACAAGCATTACCATTTCCCTAGCAGGCACTCCAAGCCCACAGCGACATAAAAGCCAAGTGAGGCCACAGCATCTCTTCAGGAACACAAGAGGAAATGAGACCCAAGACACCCACGAACTGGTAGAAAGTAGAAACTATTTCAGTCTGCTCCTGGGTTTAAAGAGTCAGCTGCCAGGACAAAAGACTGTGGAAAATGTTCTCTTACAAAGACTCCCAGTAAATGAGAGAGGTTAGCAGTGACAGAGCTGCTAAAGAGACGGGAACTGTAGCTAATTAGATGGGCTGCTGCCCGGCTGTCTGAAACCTAAGGATTTGCCCCTTGAGGTATTTTAAGTTTTTAGGGCCTTGCCACCCTTGAGTGGTATGCCGAAGTAGCTCATACAACAAAAAGATGTTTCTTTTCCCTTTCTTTAACTGTTAATGCCTTAAGTACATCATTGTGTCCTCTTTTAGGTTTTTTTTTTTTTAGGAAAAGCAGGCGAAGGTAGGTAAAGGATAGAGCTGCAAAACCTTCCACACCCAGCATTAATGTGAATTTAAATATATTTTAAATTTTTAATTGCAGGTATATTTTGCAGGTATATATATTAATTGCAGGTATATATATTAAAAATATAAAAAATATATTTTTAATTGCAGGTAGGCAATTATTTCCATGCAAATTTTTTCATTAGAAAAAGTTTTAGCATTTGGAATGGCCAGTTCCAACATTTTCCTAATGCATTTTTTAGTTAAAAATTAAACAAAATTCCTATTAGGGTCATTTTATCTTTTCATCTCCAAGTCAGCATCTATCTTCCTTTCTTAGCACATCTCTGTTCTTTCTCTGCTGGAGATAAGCTGGGGGATTTGCATGCTGTTTTCTCACTGACTCATTTTCCAAATATGGCCATTTAACAAATATTATTTCTGCAGGCAGCCATCCCCTTCAGAGCCTTCATAAAGGAAATTACTCAATCAATAAAGTTAGTTTTCCCTCCCCCCTGAAGCAGCCACCCACCTCAGCAGATGTTCAGAAACAGACTAAAACAAAGCTGGAAACCTACTCAGATCCAAACATCTCTTACCAATGTCCTCCTTCAGCTAAGGTTGAAATTAATACATTTTCTATACTAGGAAGCAATGCAAAGAGCAAGACAGTGTTCTGCTTCTTTAATTAGCTGACTGAAAGATTAATAAAGAGAGTGATGAGCTGTGGTCCATTCTCACAATATTTAAAGCCAACCCACTTCTATGATAAATACTGTTTTCATGTTGAAACAAATTAGAAGTTGACATTAAGCCCTATGAGATACCCCTTCTGCACAGCATGAATTACCACCATTCTGAAACTGTCCCAGTGGGACAGAAGGAACTAGTCCCACTGCCTGTTTTCATCCCAGGAGTACGTCTGCCCTGGAAGGAAGAAGAGACTCACCTGGAAAGCCTGAAGAAACCCTGCAGCTTAAGGATACTCCTGGGGAGACTCTCAAAACCACTTGAGTAGGGTCTATTTTTGCAAACCTGTGGGAAGTAGTAAACAATAACATTTATCACAGGAAGAAAATACACAAGAGCACCCACTTCACTTCCGTTTTGAATAAGAAAAATGAAATTCAGTATTGTATATACTAAAAAAGGGGACCTTGGGATCTAATCTACTCTGCTTTACATGAACTTGATGTTCATGGAGAAAGTCCAGACTCAAACTGAGAAAGTTCAGAATTAGGTTCTTGTACATAAGAGTCTTACCTTGTCCAAATTCTTGCCACTTAAAATCTCCTTGATTTGAACATATTGGCAAAGGCAGCACAGAAACAGGCCCCAGTTTAAATTTCTGTGCAAATCACACTTAGGTAGAAGGGGCATAGATTTAGTGAGTACGTTAGCTGGTCTTAGATAAAGTTTGGAAGAAAACAGAAGAATGCAGATTTTAATTTAATTTTTAAGAAAAAACAAAAACCACAGGAGTTCTCAGGAATAATATCAAGACAACTTAGTAAGAGCTAAAGCAGGCCTCCACAGAGGTAGGAGGCTCAGGGAGGAAAAAAAAAGAGCAGCCAGTTACGGGGAAGAGGATTTCATGGGTGAAACATGCATCAGAAATTACTCAGAAATGCAATATCAATGTAGAGCCTTTCTCCTTGCAGTATGTAAATCTAAACATATGAAAGGTGTGAAGGAACTGGGATCATCAAGCGTAAGTCTATGATATGAACTAAAACCAAGGGAGAATCACTGTGAATAGTTATTGGAGAGAGAATGAAAGGAGAAACTGATTTATCTACCTAGTATTTAGCAGGATGTTAGGTTAATATAATGCATTCTTAACAGAATACTGCCAGTCAGGGCACTTACAGAACAGAGCTACTCACATACCTAGAACAACCCTCCCATCTCTGCAGCATTGAGAGTCTCACTACCACGGGCCCAGAAGGGCACTATTTGTGTTACAGGTGTCACCAGTTAAGAGACAAAATTAGCCCATCTCCCAGGGTTTATCTCCTGGGGATCTTCTGAGCTGAATGGCATAGGGGGAGGCAAATCAACTTGCTCCATGAGCCAGGGTAGGGCTGGGTGGTGGATGCTGCAGATGTTCTGGGAACCTCCCTGTGAGTTTGTGCTACCTCATGCAGGTGGGATGGGCATTTTCCAGAGTATGGGCTACTGGAGGAGGATGTTCCATGCTCTAATGTTGTGCTAATAAGGAAGTGGTTAAGAACTAAGAGAGCTTTGCATTCAGACCTTAGCAACTGCATTTACCAGTGGTTGCTGGTTTAGCACCAATTTCCATCCTGCTGACACAACGGGCACTAGGAAAGCTGGTTGCAAAGAAATTAACCAATGTAATTCCAAGCAGAGCTGTTGCTGTTAAAAGGACAAAGACGGGTTAATGATGAACAGAGGAAAATCTTCTCTAAGATCTGATAAGTCAGTACCTGCTTTGATGGGAGATCCAACCTGAAAGGATGGAAGCAGGTTAACACAATGCAGCTGGCTTCTTAGGTGGGACTTCTGGTGTGGAGAGCGAGCAGAACAGTCACTGCTGCTGGTAAAATCAATGGCAAAAGCTTATGCCTTTGCAAGCCAGCGGGCTGCTTCAACTGAATTGATAATAAAAGATGGTGGGCAAAATCCCTTTGTGATTTAAACAGGTATCTGTGACATGTATCATACATAATGAACTTAAAACGTGGAGGTCCAGCACATTCATACTTACAGCTCCGGAACATGAGTAATTATTCCGCTTATTGCTGGGCAGCAGAGCACCAGGTCAATTTGCCTTTGTTTTTCTACATAACTACCTGGAATAAATGCTATCAGAAGAGTCCAGCTGTGTCACATATTGAAAAGAACAAAGATTAAGGATATTGCTAGGAATGTGTACCACATAAGAGACTACAGCTGCAGTGTAGTGTTTGGTGTGTCATCCTGCCTGGGCATGGAGTCACTGTTCTACAAACACCAAGTTCCTAAAGATCAGGGAGTTTCCAGACCTGGAGATAACTCTCTACACCTCCGCCCCAGCAATCACATCTGATCTGCAGCAGTTGTCTCATGCATTTAAGCTCAGTTTTTACCTAACCACTGTAAAGGTGGTTTACATTTATAGTTCAAAATCCTGACTTGGACACATCTGAGCCCAGGGAAAGGCTGCTCTGCACTGATCATTAACAGCAGTAAATTATATGCTAACTGCTTAGGGCTCAACTACTGTCTTTTACAGGGAAAAGGCTATGTAGTAATGAACACGGAGAACATCTATAAATGCAAGCTCTTTTTTTCTCTTCTTTTTTCTTATTTCCTTGACTTTTACTTTGATATACTTCAGTTATTTTAAAAAAATATTTTGTAGCTTTTTCTATTTAATAAGACATTTTCCATTTGTAGAACCCTCTTTCTTTTGCTGTAGTCATATTTGTCATATCTGTAGTCCCTCCATGCCACTGAAGTTCTCCCAGTGTAAGGGGGTGGTCTTGTGTTTTGATCTTCCAATACTGGGCTTTATCATTAAATTTAGAAAAATAAAACGCCAGGCGCTTTTGGAAAATTGTCAAAAGGTAATTTTTCTTTGAATGCAAAGCACAAACTCCACCCGTGACGAAAGATCTGGGTGTGGGTGAAAGCTAAACAAGCCTTGATCCATCTGATTCTGAAGAACAACTGAAGAACTTTTTGTCCCATTCCTTGGGGTGGACACCTGTGCTGGCTTTGTGTCGCACCCTGAAACCTGTGTCTTGCATACATCCACATTGCTGGGCTGAGAGCAATCAGCTGTGTGCTGGGTTGCTGTTCCCCACTCTTACTCAGAATTGTTTCAGCATCTGGATGTTGCTGTCTTGCTCAGGTATTTATGGAAGTCAGAGAAAATCTTACCACCTCCCTTTGTGAGTTTTGTAGAAGCACAAGTGGAGCCTCTTAGTGTTGCTTGGAAGGGATCAGTGACATTTTATGCATTCTTAATGCCGCATCCATGGGTCATCATTCTAAATATTACTGATCCATGGAGAGATGGGGATTCAGTTCAGCTTTGGCTACCCAAATAAAAAATGTATATGTGCCTTGTGGTCTGCTGCAGTTGAGGTGCTTGTACCTGTAGGCTTTCAGAGATGCCTTTAATTGATCCTGTGCTGAAGTGGAAGAAAACACATTTGACTTACAGAGTCAATGGAAATAATCCTCGGTGAGGACTACATTTGGATGAGTTCTCCGAGCAGTAGGTGACAACCCATGATGCTTTTGCTCTTGGGACATTCTATCTTTTCTTAGAAGCTATTAATAGTATGAAGCACTGTCTAGTGCTTACTTTCCCACAGAAACCTTTGATTTGTATTCACAAGTGTGCACTCCTTATCACAGTATTTTCCTTACCACTATTCTTATTCCAGTGGTTGCTTGTGGGCAAATAAAAGCAGAGCAGATGATACAGCTGCTGCACAACAGGTGGTTTTCCTTCCCCATGACATATGCTCCCAAAGAGTTTGGCAACAAGAAACCTGTGAATCCACAGCCTCAGTCTCAGGCTGATGGCCACACCAGCAAGTCTCCCGTTTTCTGCCAGAACTTCTACCTGCAGTTCTACAGAAAGGCTCTAGGATGCTCTTCTACTGTTTCCCAAGGTCAAGCTCTTTGCTCACTCGTAATGTCAGGCTGCAAACAGCAGCTGGAACTTTACCTAGTAGAAAAATGTGAGGACATTTAGAAAATATAGTTTATCTGCTGGCTATGTACTTTAACCTGGCAGCAGTTAAGAATATGGGTGGTATTGAAAATGTTTATTGGTGAAAGGTTACATAGAGTATTTGCTGTACAACCCATGGGCAGACACCTTGTCTGCAGTGAAGTGTGGTGTACAGGCAGTCTGGCTGGCAGTGACCTGAGCTGCACAGGGGTTCAAAGCCCACAGCACTGCCTCTCTGCTGCCAGTTTCCTTGCACAGAGCTGCAAATAGCTCGAATGGTGCTGCACCAATGCAGCTGTGGAGCTTGTGCTCAGCTGGTTGGCTCGCTACTGCTCTGTGGCCGCTTGGCACACCCTTGTGTTGGTGTGCTGAGCAATTTCCTCCACGTGGTGCTCTCTGTGATGTTACATCTCTGGAAATTCTTGTCCTCACCTGCTATTATGTGATTGAGAGAGATAAGAACTACAAGAGCTGAATTTCTTATGGGCTATTCAAATTTTGTTTTAGCCAGTCTCCTCTTGCGACTAGCAGTAGATGACATCAGAATAAAGAAAATTACTGTACAGCCCTCTCCCTTAGAAAGACAAGTAGGGTCTCCTATCACATCCACCCCCTTCTCAAAATCTAGAAGGTATTACAACGAACTCAGAATAATTTAGCTTCCTGTCAGCTTCTTTAAGCAGTGGTTATTGTAGTTTTCCCATGCTGGGAATTGAGACTATATTAAGGCTCATAGGGATAAAGCATTTTACTCTGATTTTTTTTTACTCCTGAGAATTTGTTTGCCATAGAACAGTCTTGGCCAGGAGCTGCAGGCAGAAATCAGTGTTTTGAGGCTGA
The DNA here is from genome assembly GCA_013398115.1 of Falcunculus frontatus. NCBI lineage: Eukaryota > Metazoa > Chordata > Aves > Passeriformes > Falcunculus > Falcunculus frontatus. The sequence goes on from VZRV01002990.1 coordinate 413,566, forward strand.
ATGCAGATGGTGGGCAGCTCACTGTGCAGTCACTGAAAGGATTTACCTGCACTTTTCTCTAAAGTCAGGGAACAGACCTGAAGAGATTTAGGTGTGAATTCTGATTTCACATTACTGTTACCTTGAACACTTCTCTTGCACTTGAATTACTTTCTTGGGCTGAGTTGCTCTATTCTGCTTTTACCTATGGCCATGTTGCCATGGCAAAGTCACTCCTGCATTGTGTACGTTTTAAATACATAACCTACAAAGCACTTTGGATTCCTTTGAAATGGTAGGCATCTATTCTCCCAGTGATTTTCTTGTTTTAAATACAACCTGTAAAACAAATGGAGAACATGCTACCAGCAGGCCAATTTGTATTTCCACAACAGGATCACTAAAAACCTCTGTACATGTCTAGCATGTTACACATGTGACTGTTCTTTCAGCACATGCCTTTATAGGATCAGGCATCTACATAACTTGTGTTTAGTTTCATGCTGTTTTTATGATGCAACATAACACCTTGGTTTTATAGGAAGTATAGAAAATTAAACTATAGCAGCCCTGGGTTGAAAACAGCAGTGCATATTTTTTCCTTCATAGTATCACTTCTCTAAATAAGCTATCGCGTTATTTATGTTTTTATTATTATACTAACAAAAATTTGATTAGCAAACATTTTCGATTTCATATGTCTCTGAATAATTTTTTTTTAAAAAGTCAAATTACATGGGTAATGCTCTGAACATGCACATCCATCCACGCGAAGTATTAGCCAGAGAGCCCTTTAATAGCAATTTTCCCAAATAAAGATTAAAAAACAAGTTGCATATTGCTTACCTCAAGCACTGTAGTAATTTTTTTTTGCTTATTTACAAGGTACTCTGGAAGCACCTTTTCAGTCTAAGAAGAAAGATTCTGGCAATCAGCAGAACATGGAAAGAGGGGTAAGCAGACTGCTGCAAGTTACAGAACTATTCAGCAGTACAGATCCATGCTTTTTTTTTCTCTTTTCCCAGGGCTTTTGATTACCAGAGAATAACAGTCTGAGCTGAACACTTGGAGAAAGAGTCTGGAAGAATTCGGTGTAATTGCTGTTTAACATTATAAAGCAATCCGAACTTGAGATAAGGGCAGTACTCACAGAAGTACAGGTGCTATTCTGGATGCTGTTTGCTTCCAAGGGGTGCCTGTTGGGAGCATATTCCTTTCTCTTTCCCTGCTCATGGTTTCAGATACACTCCATGAGTTCTTTGACAGTACTAAGGTGCTTTACAAACCCAACATCATAAACTAGCAAAGCACAGGAGCAGCAGTGGACTTTGTTGAGCTCACAACTTGAGATATTTAGAACTCCTGATGTTGGGTGTAGCATAAGGACATGAGGGACACACAGAGCACTCTCTCTGTCTGCATCACTTCTAGCAGGTTATAGGGAGGAGCATGGGAATAAAACACATTTTAGAAACTAGTCAAGACAAAATCACACTACTTTGAGACGGACATGGACAGAGAAATTAAAGGAGGAATACTGGCTAGTAACAAGTTCTGCTGGTTCTGGAGGCGTACTAGGACACTAAAATCTGTAGAGGCTGCCTATAGCAGCAGGACTGGAAACCTTCAGGGGCATGGGACACATACACGTACAAAAGGATGACATTAAATCCAAGGAATTTAAAGTGTCTCCAAAACTGGTACTAAGTACAGCTTTTCTTAAGTTCCTTTTTGTAATTATTTTCCATATCTAGAAGTGCACTTACTGTCATTCTTTGTGTACTACAGGAAAGGACAGAACATTACCTATAAATAGTTCAGAAAAGAGGGTGGTTTTGCATAAAAGAATGTTTTCTTTTCCTGTGTGACTTTAATGGGATAGATGCCAGTGCTTTTATGAATTATGAATGCAGCAGTCTTCTTTCCAAATGAAGATGTTGGAAGAGTGCCACTGGAACTAGGTGCTCATATTACATACTGCCAGCAAATTTCTGTTGCTTTAATGAAACCTAAATTACTAAAGCACTTTTCTTCTGAAAAACATTACTCTTGCCTATAATGACGTTGCATTGCATTTTCTCCTCTAGAATAAAAGAGGAAAAAATAATTAAGGTAGAAAGAAATGTGAATCACAGCTCTAACAGGGAAATTCATGTGCTACACCCCTGATGTAAACAGCTGTTTGTATACCACCTACCTTCCTCCTTCAATAAAACATAATCCAGCTTTATGACTTATCAGGCATTTATTACTGTTCTTATGCATAGGGGATTTTCACCCCACAATGATTCTCTTTTTAGCTACCTGAAACAAAGTAATCATTTAGAGTAATTTAATCACCGCATTTTAAATGGAAATCTTGCTTAAGGAAATGTTCCCTATTTAGGAGCAGAATTTTGCACTTACATACAATTCAATTTCTGTTAATAAAGAATGTAATGACATTATGTAGAAGTATTATGTAAAGTTTGGGGGTTTTTTCACTGAGTGACTTTAAGTCTCGGGAACACCTTTAGAAGAAGGGAAAGTATTAGTTTATGACCTTTGACAAATCTGGAGGTCAAATATCCCATGTGAAAAAGGTTGAGAGAAAGCCACTGAGGCTTCAGTGCTTCATCTGCACAGGTTACAGAGCAGCCAGTGGTGCCACAGCTGCTCTTAGCCTGTTAACAGCCGATTGCAACACAACTAACAAATCCTATTTAATCATATGTGCGTATTGCAACATGCTACACATACCTTCACATTCTGTGCTCATGAGCAATTGGGATATTTCTGCTAACATGTAGAAGGATTTTACAAGAGGATACAAAATGTTCTTTGTCTCAGATCATTTTAGTTCAACCAGCAATACTTTCTATTATTTCCAAATCTGAGCCACATCTCAGAGCTCATGTGGTGGTATTGCAGGTTTTGTAGGAGCATCTCAGACAAAAGGTGTAAATTCTTTTGAATAACAGGGCTCCCTCCATGGTTTTTCTTTGCAGTAACTCAGTATCCAGTATGAACAACATTACTTCACACCAAGGGCTCAGTTGTAAGGATATCCCCTAGCTTCCAATTTGCATGCATGTTTATTTTACACTACCTTAGAGTTAAAACAACTCCACAACATAATATAGGTAAGTGCACAGAATAATATATACTTCTGAAACCACATTAACTCAGAAAAACATCAAAAAGGGAGAGAACAAAAAGCCGTGAAATTAGGTGAAAAAAAAAACTTGCAGAAACTCTATGGGATTTTTTTAAAAAAAGCCTCAAGCACACAGTCACACTGTAACCTACCTGGTTATATTTCACAAATGGGGCGCCAAGTCCAAACAACTTCAACGTTAGGCAGAACTCTGCCCCCTTGAAAAGTAATGGTAGCACTCTATGACATTAACTAGAACAAAATCGGGCCATGTGAGTACCTTCTGTTTTTTCCATAATGCATAATATTACTGCATTGTGTTTTCTACTTGCATTTATGTGAGTTGACAGTATGCTTGCATGATTAAGATATAAAGCTAGCAAATGTTTTATTTCAAATATTATTACAAACTAGAGAGAAGTCAGATAAAACCAGAGATTTTTTTATTGCACAAAATAAATTATATAGAAACAATGCAACAAAACAACTCGTATTGTAGGCTGCACAACAGATGTTACAACATGAATATATTTATTGCTTTGAGAAAGGAGCAATTCAGTGCTAGTAAGCAGATTGGTTATACTTCTTGCTCATCTAGATTTTTCATAAAATTAATCCAACTGGGCTAGAGGCATCTTGCAGCATACAGGTCAGGCCAAATTGTCATTTGTTATCAACCATTATAAAGGTGCTGTAAACCTTCTTGACATTAGCATGAAACACATAATTTAACATCACCAGTACTGAGCCATACAGGTAGTTCATTGTTAGAAATATCATTACATACCTGATACATTTATACACAAGAATCTAGAGGCCCATTTAGAGGGTTTGCATGAGCTGTTGTTTCAAAATAAATCTTGCTTACAAATGTTGATGCAGATTTGAAGAGGCTTCACTCTACATCAAGAGGCACGACCGTGGGGTTTTGCCAAAAAACCCCCAAGTACCAGCACTTCCCCTCCCTAAATGTGGAATTGATCACTAGTGCTGACTCACACTTGTAAGTGTCTTGTTTTTTCTAGGGCCACACTCAGATTCTAGATTTAAAAACTCCTCACATTCCTTTGGTAGAACTGGGTGAAATTTACAGTGCTTTTTTAAGTACTTCAAAACACAACATATTTGGTTCTTCAAAAGATACAAGCCTGCAGTACTGATATTGCACTCAGATCAAATGGATTTTAAACTGCTACTTTGTGGACCCTGAGATGTTGACCCTAATGAATTACTACAGATATTAGCTCTTAACAAAAATTATAAAAATGGACTATGTTCATGTAATAAAAGACATCAAATCCTGATCAACTGCAGATCTTTATGAACCATGAACATAAATGAGTGAATGCCATTTCAAGTGTTCATAATCTGAGTCAAATTCTCCCCAGATTAGGCAAGGACACAAGTATTTACTCAGTTGAGTTCCTACCAATGAATTCTACTGCTATTGTACACACTCATTATTGCAAAACTTACTTATGAGAAGGTTAATATAATAAGAGTAAATTTAAACAATATTAGTCACCCATGAAAGGAAATCAAGTGAGGAAGTGGGAAGTCTGGCTCATTTCAAGTCTCAGCTACAAGTATAATTACAGAAAGTCACTCCACTGAGGTCAAGCTGAAGAACTTAACTGAGCATCAGACTCATGGAGTAGATCCCTGTAGAATCCCACTGAAATAAGTAAAGAGATTTTGGATTTTACACTAATAACTACAAACAAATATGGTTGCCACTCTTTACTGTACTTTAATGAAATTATTTACTCTTTTTTTTCTTCCCTGAAACTGTGTTAATGCATTATGATGAATCAAAATACAGTTGAAAGTGAGGTTTCAAATAGCTGCAGAATATTGCGAGTGAATTATTCTGAATTTAAAAAATAGTATTTGTACAAATTCTCAGAAACTTTAGTGATGAAATCATGTTCCACATACGTACCCAGCAGCAGTTTCCTTTGAAGGAAGGTAAGTACTAAACTTGACTAATCTTGCATACTTTTTCATCCAGGGGACTGTTTATTAAATACTGTATGTAAAATTCTGTCATAAAAATGTTAGTAAGCATAGTAAGATTCAACTAAACAACCAGATATACCCTGAAATGTCCATTGAAACACATGCATCACAAAAAATGGTTAGCATTTTTTATACTTATTATGAAGTAGAAAAGTTATAAGGCAGGATGAAGCTAATATCAAAGATGAAAAACAGCACCACAAGCCTGTGTTTTGCAATTGCTTTCTGATTGGACACAAAATATATTATCATAGTCAGATACAATTGATTAAGGTGAGAAATGCATTTAGCCCAGCTGTACTAACTATACAGCTTCACACAGAATAAACATTCCATAAATCATCAGGAAATGCATTTGAGCACAAAAAATAAAAATATGTAAGTGATTCTCTAAGCAGCATTTTGTTTTCTTTTTTTTTTTTTTTTCCAAAACATTAACATAGATAGATATTGGACTGATTAAATATCTACAAGTGCTTTTTCTTTACAAAAATACATATATTCTTAATAGTAGGATAGACTGTCATTAACAATGACCTGTGTTTTTTCACTTCAATTTGAATGATTTATAAGCTAAATTTTACAACCACAAAAAGGTTTATTTGTAATAGGATGTTATTACTTTTGACAAAAAGCTTAAAACATTTTATGTTTTAAAACAAATTAGCAACTTAAGATCACAATATGTTCTATGAGCTCCTAAGTACTGTGAGGGCTGCTTTATTAAAAACTGGTAACTACTGATCAAATGCAAGGAAGCATCAGAACATTAATACTGCTCACCATAGGCTCCTTTCTTTTAACTTGGATCACAGCTTATATAAGGACACTTAGGCCCCCACCCCCAAAAAATCCATTGAGAGTAACTCTACATCATCTATTCAGTAGCCTGGAACATCCAACAATTCAGGCTTTGCATTAATTTAAAAAAACGCAAAATACTTTCCTTTCAATAGTTAAGTCTGCAATAAGGGAAAAAATGATGCATTGCTTCATGTTTATGCTAAGAAGCTTCTATTTGAGAAAAAAAATACCTTCAATAAGTATTTAGAATGAAATTTCTCAGCCAGCTAAATAATTAAATTGACCTATTACTTTCCAGTTTAGTTAATCACTATCCTGGAAAAGGAAAACAAGATAATTTGGATTTTTTCATTCTCTCTGTTTTATACTGCACAAGTAAAATAATTACTTCTTGCTAATCAATGGTCTCATGTCAAGGACAGCAATGCCATTTGCTAAAAAAATAGCTATAAAAATCTGTAAAACATACTTAATATCTTCTCATTATCCTCCAAATCTGTCCTTTCCACCCTCCAAAATATCACTGAACTACAACTAGAAACCCCAAAAGTAGCTTGGTGACTATTTTGTGCTTTGGAAGGTTTATAGGATTGACAGCACACTGAGTTTTTTGTTAGTTCACAGGCCAGGTATAGCAGACACATCAGTAAATGCAAGCCTTTGTGCTTTTCTTCAGGAACATGAGCTAGGACTCAGAGCTACCCTATGTCTGTTAACTCAAACTTATGCTATTCCTGTTGTTTCTTTCCTTTTCTAATTTGTTTTGGAAACTGCTAGGTGTGCCTAACCCTTTAGCTTGGTGACACAGACAACTACCACTGGTTCAGTTCTGCTTGATTGACTCCAGGTGTACCTCTTGACCCCTTAGGCACTCCAGAAAAGTGTCAATGTCATATTCCAAGTCCATTTCTGGGTGGCATTACCTTTGGTATTAAATAGGTCCCTTAAAACTATTAGGCAATCAGATTATCCATAAAAATAGTTTATTTTTTAAAAAAACTAGTTTTTATGAACAAACTAAATATCTGACAACAAAGACTAATTTTAAATCAATTAGTATGTGATATTTTTCAGTAAAAATGGAGCATGTTTCATTTTACCAAATCAAAATTCAGGAGACAACAGGAACAATATCTACTATACTCAATATAATACAAAACTGAATTTTAAGAGTAGAATATCATCATAAAATATGTGATTTGCACTTTGACAATAAACATCTTCATTACAACTTCATTTGTAATAAAACCCTCAATATGTTAACTAGCAGCAAAAACATTTTACTGGGCAGCCACTTTGTATATTGTATAGTAACCTTCTTTCAACTCTTTCTTTGCTTTACACTCACCATCATGAGGAAAAAGGAAAAATGCACAGTAGCTACTTCTGTTCACCTCATCCTGTCAACTGTCAACCATATTAGAAATATTTCCTAAAAATACACGTAAAAGTTACTTCAAAGAAAAGTACCTAATGGTTCAGAAAAACATGCAAAGTCAAACCAATGCCTATTTTTGGTTGAAAGTAATGTAACAGCGAAAACTACCACTTATAGACATCTTTTGTTCCAGAATTTCCCCTCCATCCTGAGCTTACAGAACTTGGTCTCCTTCTGCAAATACAAAAGATAACCTGGACATTTCTACCCATGTATAGAGCTCCTCTGCTTCACTGCCACACTCCAGAACCATAGAGACCTACACTGCTTACTAGAGAATGAAACAACATCCTTACTCAGCTTTAGTGGAAAGCTACCTGAATGCAAAAGATTTATGGCTGGATGGAAGACTCTGTCAGGGATTCATAAATTAATCATAATTATTCTGGAATATGAGGTTTTAATCTGACCTACAGACAGTGTAGACAGCAGGTAGAAAAGAAAATCAACAGGTAGATCTGCTTATGAAGAAAAATATATTAACATTACAAGATCATTGTTTGAAGGACATTCCTGCAATGGATGTTTCAGCTGAGGTCTGAAGGTCAGACAACCCCTATGTGACAAAATTAGAGGCAAATGTGCAGTTGGAAGCTTTCACATTTCCTTCAGGTGAATCAATCCCCTCATGTCTTGGAACTCATCCTGGAACACACTCCAGTAGGCTACAATCCCTCCTCAAACAAGTGCCTTCAGCTGAAACTCTTGTGGAAGCATGACCTTGCTCAAACTGGCTATAAAGGATTGAAAATGCAGAACTGTGAAAATTTTGCTGAAATCCACGAGAGCTGCCTGATTAATGAAACCTGTGAGCTGACACCTCATGTGCAATTTCACCTTTATAAGTCTTTAATATTTTGGCCTTTGGAAAGGAAATGGGGTGGGGTACAGGAACGGCCAAAAGACATGCAAGAACCTACAATTAATTACAAGAGAGAGGGTACCTGTTCAGATATTTTAACTGAGAAAAATAATAAGATTACAAAGCATGAAGTAAAATGAGAGGGGAACATGCAGCATGATCCGTGCATTTTTGTAGGAAGCAAAGAGATGCCTTCAATCTGCCAGATTAAGAGAAAAAACTGGACCAAACTCTTGGATAAGGATGTAAGTCTTACTTGTCTTTGCACTTTTCCAGGACAAAAATGAGTTTGATCAGTGAATGTTATTAACCAGTATTTTGTGTAGCCCCTCTATAAGCAATGCTCAGACTATTTATTTTGAGATTTAAGACTGGTTTTGAACAGCTACCTGTTCTCTAGTATTTCTGCCAGGCATAGTATCTGGCTGAGCTGGATGCTATGCCTTTTGTTGCAAGTCCTCTCAAGAATGACTTTTTTGGGGGGAGTGAATAAATGCCTCTTGTCTTCAGTTAAATGAAAATTAAAAAAAACCCCACAAACAATCCAGGTCAGTGATTGGTTCACTTAAAGGACTAAGCCACGGCCTGTTTTGTTATCTGAGAAAACATCAGAGAAAGAAAAATTGTTTACTTCTCTCACAAAGTCATGTAAAACAGTTATACATGGGAGAGATGAGATGAAACTCTGGACCATTACTTTGTCTGCAGTAAGAGCCTAGCTTATATCTAAATGGAATAGGATCAATCTCTTTTCTCCTGCAGATACACTAGAACTGTTTGTGATAATAGCAGAATAGTCCAGTAAAATTGCTGAAACCTATGGAGAAAAAAAAGACCAAGATCCAGAATTAAAGGATTCCTCATGTAGAGTATTTTCAACATAAAAGTACTTATTTTAATATAATTTCTACTGAGATAGGGTGGTTTTAATTTAAATTATCGAAAAGAACACGTTTCTTTTTATCCTTTTTTCCCATGAAAGCTTCTCAATACAGTATGTTTATGATATATTCTTGCTGAAAATATTAAGACCATAGATAAAATACAGAAGCAAATATTACCCTGTCAAATGCAAATAATGGGCTTAAAAGATATTCTGTATTAGTAATCAGGCACTTCACTTTGTGTAACATTTTCAGTAAAGTTAAGATAACACTTTTATAATTTTTTTTTGTATAACTGCTAGCTAGCTGAGTATGCACAATATACTTCCAGCACTGCATACTCCAAGGACCCAAATCCCCAAAGCTTTCATGTGAACAATACCTACTACAGTGATGAGTCACTTCAGTTATTGTGGCAATCTTATTTGGTATTTCATTAAAAAAAATCCTTCACAGGACTAGGCCCTTAGCTACCAGGAGTGTAGTAATGCATCATGGAAGATACATTTCTTGACTAATAATTCCATATTGTTTGAGATATTACAGGATCTTGTTTCTAAATTCTAGCTTACGGCTTGTTACTAGATAAATGCAGCAACCAGCTGTGCTCAACAAAAAGTTGTTTATGATTTTCATTAATGAGTTTTTCACTTCTAGGGAAAAAACCCAAGCAGCACCAAATGTGCTAAGTAAGAGACAGCAAGGTTAGGTAGTAGTGCGGAATTTTTGAGGTCCCTCTGCAGTTGGATACTGCTAAGATGGGAAAGTCACAGAAACACAGTGGCAGCAACACTTATTTTATATTCCTATGCTTTACAAGCATGCAGTGGTGACACTTTGTCATGGAAATGCTCAGAAAGTGTGACTCTATCCAGGCATGTGCTCTAGCATGGCATATGGTGCAGTCTGAAGGGAATGCTTAGGTACTCATTTCACTTTACCCCATCTTTGGCACACAGGAATCTTCACATGCATTCTCATATTCCTATGGTGCTCAGATACTCTTAATTGGCACAAATGAATTAAATATGCGTATCTGTAGAGACATGGCACATATGTACTATATGAGAGAGAAATTTCCTGTAAAGAAGGCAATGCCTGTGTTACACAAGCTGCCCAGTTAAGATATGCATTTCACTGGCACTTCATTTTTACAAAAACTATTAAACTATAGCAGCATTCAGGCACCATGCCATCAAATCAGAAATGCATGAAGTGTAGGTGGTTAGTTCATATGCATTTAATGCCACCATTCGCAGCTGGGAACGTCGATTCAGATCTGTCAGTATTTTCCATGCTTAAAATGAAGATTTGCCTTCTGTAATCTAGCTTTAACTTGCATCAAGAAAATACCAGGAATCAAAAGCAATGTCCAACTCTGATTGAGAACATTCACGGTTCTCTGAATTATGAATACAGGAAGTTACCAAACAGTCAAAGAAAGCCTCTATTAGTTGCCATTCCAAAGCCAATGCAAAATAGTGCTATTCCAAGGGTCCTGTTAGATGGATGGATTAAAACTTACACGATCCTGTCTTTTTAAAACAGGTCTGTTCAAATTTGTCAAAACAGCAAACACAATTGTTGATAAAAAAATTGTGCCCTGAACCAAGCAGAAATTATGCTTAAGCATCCTAGCATTAGTTTTGTGATAAACTGAAACAGGTGTTTTATGTCAAGCAAATCTACAGTGAAAATTCTGGTATAAAAACACGTGAAATATATAAAAACATTAAGGTGTAATTTGTATGTGCATGTAAATATTTACAAATAATATCCTATTTCTACTGTACAAAACAACTGTATATACTAAAGAGAAGAATGATTTTCAATCAGAAAGCATGCTCTGCTCTTTCAAGCTGCTCCGTGAGGAGGACCTCTATATATACAAAGAATTTATTTTTCCCTAGAGATTCTGCAGAGAAGGGCCCTCCCTACATGGAGTATCTTCTTTCTGTCAAGTAGCACATCACAGACAGGGTGGGCAAAAGGATGCCTGCTCCCTGCAGCCAGCACGTGCACCCCTGCCCATTTCTGGGCAAACCAGTGCCTGTATTGGGCAGCACACTGTGCCTGCAGAAAGGGGCAGCAGCTTCTTCCTAAACGTTTTTCTTCCCCAGTTCCAATGGCATCTGCACAATATGTGCAACCTTGACCTGCAATGGCAGGGTTCCTAAACAGACTGCTACCGACAGCATCTTGATTTCTGCGTGTCATAAGGGCTTTGGAGTGCAATGGTAGAATTCAACCCTACTACATGTGATTCCTCCAGTCATCAATGTTAGAACTCCTAACAACATTAAAGGGGCCAGATTTAATCCACAACACGCTTATTCCTCCTACAGAACATACTACTGTATATGAACATAAACTTACAAAGGAATTACAGCCTTGCATCTATGTTTTATATTTGATCCCAAGAAAGAATTTTCATTTTGTCTGTCTAAGAATGATCAGTTCACTCTACAGCAGCTTGTGAAAAATTGATTTGGTTCCTTTTTGCTGTATGCAAAAGGCATAAAGAAAGTAAATAGCTATCTACAACACTAGCAGGCATGTACTAAGTAGAAATTACATAATGAGACTGAACTATCAGTATCTCCAGAAAATCTGATCAGAAAAACTCAACTGACTTTTAAGCAAAGACAACGGAAGACAAAAAACATACCCATTGCTATGCTCCCTGCAACATTACCAAAAACCCCAATAAACATCCCATACTAGAACCATTATGCTTGCAATACCTAAGGCAACAATCACTTTTTATCCAGCACTACCAGGTCTTAGGAAAAAAAGATGACCTGAACAATTATTTTGGTCAGACTGCTTATCTTCAGTATTGCATTACCTCTAATTTTATGGAAATAGTTTTATGACGTGACTTTAACTAATGAAAATTTCTGTAATGAATTCTAAACTCCAGATAGTCACAAGAGATACAGTATGTAATTAAAGCTATATATTATTTTTGTCTTAGCATATTATAGACCTCTATTCAATCTTAAAAGGAAATGTTTATTATGAAAAGTAATAATTATGTAAAATTTTGCCTTGGTCATAATTTTGTAGTGGAATTTATTTGTTTCATAGACATTTATATTATTTTAGCTTCATTTTTATGGAGGTTTTATTAGAAGAAACGTAATCTGACCAGAAGCCATTTTTCCAGAAATAGCTAGTATCCCGTATTTCAAACTTTAGGGAAACCATCAGAAAGTGCAATCACAAAGGCTGCAATGTTTTTAAGTAATATTAGCAATTTAGAAGATTTAAAATGACTATTTTGAATTACCATGTTCTACATCTCTTGTTCAGTGTAATTAATCTTCATTCACTGCAAAAGGACTGTTGCACACTCACGAGTGAGCTATACCTGGACCCATGAGAACCTTATCAAGGAAAAGGTAGTGGCCCAATCACCACTTTTCTAAATATATTTTCTATACAAAATATTGTCAAGGTATAATCCTTAGTTATTTGTACAGTACTCTATGATTTAAACAACAATATTCAGTAAAATAGTAAGTGTGTGAAACTGCAACACCACATGAATGAGCACTCTGCCATTTTGCTAGTGTAATCAATATTAGGACCAGAAAAATTTTCTAACACGCAAGCAAAAATATTCCATAGTTTTTGAGTCTCGACTGTACACTTCATGATTTTGGCTATGATTTGCAGCACACTCTTAAGATACACAAATATCTTATGCACATTTCAGTAGCAGAATGGCACTTGGCTTGCTCTAATAGAAACAACAGAGATGCAACTGACAATTTTAAGAAAGACAATGTTCTTATTTGCATGCTGAAATTCTGGCTGTGTCCCCCCAATCCAGGCACATCCATTCATTGTGCAATCTGTCGATGGGTAAACAAATAGTGCAGGATTCATCTCAGTGGGATCTGGCCCTTTGGTCTAACCGAAGTCAATTCTAGGTCGATACTGAAGTACCATAGGGTAAGACTGAAAACAAAAGCAAGGGAAAAACAACAACAAAAACAGACAAGAAAGCATGAAGACATGATTCATAAACAATACAAAGAAAATGCAATTAAAGACTACTTTAAGAATAGCCAGACCTTATCTCTAAGACAGATGTATACAACAATTTATATGAAATAATTCCATACATTTTAACAGTTAAACCCATCCCATAGACTTCAAATCTATTAGCTATTTGTCACTGATACACAATTTCTGTATCTGCTTTTATATATTTCAATATTTATATTTTATTACATTTATACTTGGGAGTGCTCAAACAAGTCTTATTTCTATGTTGCTGTGTTTGACAAAAAGCAATCTTGACATTTTATACTTTCTAAACCAAAGTATATTTACAGGTGATGTACTTTGAAATTTATATACAGAAGTTCCATAGCTAAACTATAAAAAAAGGATCATATTGCTGTCAGCTAGTTTTCTGAGAGATGAGAGCTACCTTTTTCCCCAAATCCAAACTGCTTAGCCTCAGATCTAGTGATAAATTTTTATTAGTTCCTAGTGAGAAAAAAAAAATAAAGGCAAATCAGCTTTTTGGATCCCTAAACTGGACAAAACTGTTGTGGAATGGAAGGCACGAGTGGATGGGTTTCCCAAAAGGGCTGCAGAATATCTGGGCACTTGTTGCTCAAACTGCTGTTTTACACAATCTCTTATTTTTCAGTCTGTCAGCATTTCATATAAGTCTCAAGTTTTCCTCTTACCTTCATTAGCATACTGGATATTTTCCATAGCATAAAACCCTGGCAAATCTCATTGTCTCAGCAGCTGTATGGCCTTAAATATCTCTCTGCCCCAGGACAGAGAAGCAAAGGCAATTTAAGGGGTTTTTTTAATTGCAAATTTGGAAGTACAAAGAATTATTAAAGAAGCTGTCATTAAAACCACAAATATTTTCCTGCAGCCTTCAAATGCAACAGAGATGAAGAAACAAAGATATAGCTCCAGAGACCTACAGGGTTAATAAATTTTCCACGCCATGGTAGTGAAATAGTTACCAGACCTAAATGGGACCACACTTGCAGGGGATTTACAAACTGGAGTGCAGAGAAATCACAAGGTAAACCCAGAGGTATTAACAGCAGCAGGAGTATTTAGGAGAGAAGACAGGGAGCACCATGTGTTGTCTGCACGTGCAATTAACAAACATGTATCTGCGGTACCATAAATTACTTGGTCTCTGCCTAATTTTTTCTTTGCAAAGGACTACCATATTATTTAAATGCTCTTTCACATGGTTTTCACTTGGAGTATATAAATTATCTCTAGAAGTGTGCAGATCTAATTGGAAGTGCACACAGGCAGAGACAGAACAATCACCACACTGAAACTGCCAAGTAAACCAGTGAGTCTCGGTGTTTTAGCAAACAAAATCACAAAACTGTACAAATAAAATGCACTATGCTGGGACAATTCTAGTTATTGAGGGAAGCATGAGTGCAGTAGTTCACTCCCATCACTAGTGGGGAATGACCCTCTATCACTAACTCTACTTTTTTCCTCGAGACAAAAACAGTATTTCAAACTTGCAAAGTAAGTTTTAGAAATCAGTTCAAATAAAAATTCTCAATGAGGAAACTGAAATACTGTTTCAAATAGTATTGGGAACCAGTTTGGTCAGTGAAACTTAGAAATCGGTTTCAGTTTGCAGGTTCTGGAGGTTTTGCTTCTAAAGATTATTCCATTTCTATTTTAAAAAATGTGAAAGGAACAGTTTAGAAAAATCTAACATTTGTTTACTCCATTAAAAAGGATGTATGAATTTCCATAAAGAGATGAAACCAGTGTAGTCTCTGTTAATTCACACTCTTCAGTTTTGATCCCTTGCCAGTGACTGTCCAATGCTGCATAGTTAGAGGAATGAGATAGGAAGAGGCAGATAACCCTTTGAAGCTGATATGGATATCAACCTGTAGAATGATATCTCTCAAAAAAAACACAAATAAAAACCGGCCTAATGTGAAGTAAGAGAAACCCTAAGCCCTTTAAATAAAGCTTGTGCTGCAGGAATGAAAATGCTCAGGCCTTGCTCACAGAGTTTTAGCACTTTGTAGTGAGGAATTATAAAAACTCCCCAAGTTGAATTACAATGGAGGTGCTGACAGGACCTTAATGACTGTAATATGTACAGTCGTGAGTGCCTCTTACCTGATAAAAAGTGCCATCCTGTGAGCAGACTTGCGAAGATGAGCAGTTCTGACACCGAAACTGCGAAGGAGATGATTTTCTGATCAGATAAGAGGCATCCACAGCTGGACATACACATTTATCATTTATTGATTTTTTTTTTTAAATTTTTAAATGTGAAGGTTACAATCAATTTACTTATTTAAAAACAGGAAAGACTTGTTTAATGAATAAATGGACATTTTTCCCTTTACTTGTCTACCTCATGTAAGGTCCACAGCTATGTCAGTAAAATCTCATGGTCAATAGTACCAAAGACAAAGATAATGGATTCACTCGATCTTCATTCAGAAGAAGAGACTGTTAATTAATTACCGTTGCAACTTAACTGAGGAAAATAAAATCATAGAAGCCTAGGTATTACTGGATTTATTACCAGCACAACGAAATTTTTAGAGGTTTTACTCATCTCTGACTTCAAGGGATTGATTTAAAACTACGTAAAAGAGAAGATGAACACATACATGGCTATGCTGTATGTATATAAACACAACTTACAAATTTAACCAGGATTTTTCAGCTCTTGCATTCACTAAATGTTAAAAACTATAGTTCTGAGATTTTTGAAACATTTTCACCAGGACAAATATCTTTTTGTCAAGATCATAGTTACTGTTGCTTCCAATTTCATGCAGCTGCCTAAAGTCCATTTGTAGGCAAGGGCTGCAGGATGAAATGCCATGAAAAAAATCCATTATCACTGAAATTGTTGCCTCAACACTTCCTAATAGTACAGACAAAGCTAACAAAAATACAAGATGGCAAACCAAACAAACATCCACTGGTTTCAAGGCAGTATTGGAAAAAATTCTAGCTAGAGCTCCCTTACTCGAGCAATATTGGGGTTTCAGCAGTCACCAAATTTCAGAGCAATATTACTTTCAAATTTAACGAATACTTGCCTATATACAGTGACCTCCCTAATTCCTATAAAAATCTATCCTTTCCCCTCCAGCTTCAGATTAAGGTAAAACTTCAAGAAATTCATGAATTCTTAACTCTACAGTGTGTTTAATCCTCTGTCTTCTCTGTCTGTGTCCCAGTGCTTTTTATTCTGAGCACTGGGAAGCTAAAAAAAAGAATAGAGGAAGTTCGGAATTTTCTTCAGTCAGCACATTAAGGTGTGTTAAATGCTCGACCTTAGCTGCACTCCAATTTAGGCTCCACTAGTAATGATAGACAAACTTGCATATGCTACAAAGCAATAAAGAGTGAAGAACAATCAACAGGCACACACAAACAAATGTATAAAAGAAGGAGAAGAGAGGGCATGACTTCTAACCAAAAAAAATAAATATACAAGGCAATACTAAATCAAACTGAGAATCAGTCCTGAAAAAAAAGTCTTTTAAAAAGTTAAATACTTCAATTCCAAAATATCCGTATGCAGCAAGGAAAACCCATCTGGCTGTTATCTGAATGTTATTGTTACACAGCGTATCTAAAAAGAATAGATGTAGTATTAACAGAAACAGTAATAAAACAATTAGATTTCACCAGTAATTTTTCAGTGTCACTTTCAGTTTATTGACTGAATAAAACAGGTTCTTACTGAAGAACTGCTGGATGCAGATTCCCCAAGTATTGTAACTCAAAAGGTCACCAAAAGCAAATTTGCTGAAAAAGAACAAGGGCTTGGGCTTTCAGTTACTTGACTTAAAACTCTGAGCAGAACTTGCATGTACACATCGTATATCTGCTATTTTGAAGTTTCAGAATCTACACAATATATGTGCTGCAGGGTTTCACCCACAGGGTTTTACAAAAGAAATTCAGAAAACATGCAAAAGGCATTTTTAAACAGGGGTTTTTTGAAGGGTCATAGAATATATCCTGGCCTAAGCTCTGAAAACATGTACAGTCTCTGTAATAAATATACCAAAACATCACTTATCAATAATGTAACAGCATTTACGTTTTCGCCTCTTAGTCTCCATCTTGTCATATAGATGAATTCCATAGTATGATCCTTCCCCATGATTTCTCCGTTGCATAGTACATCCAGCTTAAAATATAACAGAACAAACAATAAGACCAAGGGATGCAGAATTTTAATGTCTAAATGAACTGTTAAGTGACTCTGCAGAGTTAATTGCTCCACTCCTATCATTATACAACAATTCCATCAGACATGTATATCAAACCTGGATGAATACAGCATGCTGACAATATGCTATTTTGTACATTGGTATTCAACTGGTATTTTTTCACTTTTGTGTTTTTATTTGAAGTGCGGAGAGAAGGAAGTCTGCTACCAAGGTATGAAATCACCAGCAGACAAACATTCCCTATATTTAGCTACACTACACAGTATCTGTTAGAAGAGAAAGCCTTGTGCTGTATTTTGAAGGCCATCTTGCTACGCCAGTGCTCTTTCAAACCCAAAGATACAAACCAGAAGTACTGTAATTTTCATTTAAAAAAATAGATTATAAAGAAATTTTAAAAAATTAGTTTCAAAATAACTATAAATTACAAGAAAAACGTACTTCAAAGTGCAGACATTCATTAAGTGATAACAAAAGACAGAAAAACAATGATCTTACTGAGAAAAATGTTTAGTTTCAACTGTATTATAGCATCTTACTGGTCCCTACCACTGCAAATGTTTGACAGTATTTTCATTACTAGAGCTAGAATGTTTTCTGATTTTTAGACAAAAAAAAAGTCAAAAATTAAGTAAGCAGATTCTTTGTAACACAAGCCATTAAGGTACCAGACAGACTAAAAACCAAATGACACCAAAAGGCTGGTGAGCATGTCACGACACTGTGACAAACTCCTGTGTGTAGCTATAAACCTGTGCACCAAACCTAACTCAGCCCTATGCCTGACCGAAGCTGGGAGGCTGCCGCTTGTGCTAAAGGCAACCTGCCCTTCAAGGAGCCTTTGCCTCCCGTAAGGGAACAGGCTGAAGAAATAGTCTTGCTTCAGTCTAAATTCCTGTATCCCTGGGAAGAAGGGAAGTGGGTTCAAACATGATTAAATTTCATAGAAATGTATTATGTTGCAGGGAAATAAAAATACAATCTTTCTTTCAAATGTACCTCATAGGAACTTGGAAGTTTTAATTTTAAGCTGAGAAACTTTTTGATAGTTCCCACGGTCACTCGAGTAGAGCAGCGGATAAATTTCTTCATTAAACCCTAAAGCAACAGCAACAAATCAGAAAAAACATGTTAGAAATTCTGGAAAATGTGAGCAATCTTTAGTGCAAGAACAGCTGTAATTGATAATTTTTTCAACCAGTAACCAATTTTACTGCACTATCTTCTAATTCTTAATGACGCCATAGGTTCATTTTTGTTCACTTGTTTTCAAAATTTAAAAAATGTCAAGCAAGTTCATTTGACCCATCTCTGATTCTAAAGACATTTCTAAAAGATATAGAAGGGAGGAAAGAAAAAAACCAAAACCCATCTACCACCAAAACCATCAAAACCCCCAGAAGAACTTAAATAATCTATGTGTTTGTGTTAGTAATGCTGGGGGTCAAACAAATGTTGCATTTCTTAGAAGAGCTAAGAACCTCCAAAGTTATACTTGTAACACAACACACAGAAAATATAAGTAGTTTTATAGAAAAGTTCTTAAATATATTTTTCTTCTTATTCTTCTATTTGCAATTTAATAAAACATTATTAAAATCTAAGGTGATTTCTAAAGACTTTCTTCAAGACTCAGTATGTTAGGTAATCCCCTTCAGGAATAGAAACCAAATATCCCTAATTCTTAAATCAGCAATTGGCAGGTATTACTCTACACATTTTGCAGACTGAAGTGACCTCCCCAAGGCCATAGACAACATAACAGAGTCAGATTCAGATTTACAGCTCAGAAAATCTAGATCCCTGTCATTCAGTGCACTACACATTCGATAAGCAGGTTCATTCTGGCATGTTAAGACAGTAATCCTGAAGGTGTGAGGCAGCTCACCTACAGCTACCTTTATAAGTACCTCTATGGTATGCTGTAATCTGTTGTGTAATGCACTTATACACCACCAAGGCTGTAGACCACAAAACTATAACCCAGACACAAAAAATTCCACTGTCACAGCCGGATTTCTGTATAGAACTGTATTTTTTACAAAATTCCAAAGATACACTGAAATGCCTCAAACAGAAGGACTAAGTAAGGGTGGAGTGGGAACAGGTCACCACATCAAAGTTCATTTTTAATGGTTATAAAATGATTTGGTTCCTATAAGATGCTATTCTGTCATCAATAACTACAGCACAGCTTGTTTGCTACTCACTTTGACGACATTATCTCCTGACTGCCCATTGTTGCGTAAACAGTCGAGGCAGATTGCAATCTGTGGGTCACTCCTGTGATAGTCTTTATCTTCTTCATTTTCATCACACTCCTCATCTACTTTGGGTTTATCAGCTTTGGGACTTTCATCTGTAAAATATGAAGATTGTATTATTTAATATAAAGAAATTAAAAATCACATATTTGAGAAATATGTCATTTTTTGAGCCATAATTTTTCATCACATTAAATTTACACAATTCTAATTCAGTGCATTCTTAAAAATCCCTGAAAACAAGTTTTTACTATTGAAATTTTAATGTAATATGCAAGCAACAGATTTCTACGGAACAGAAAATAATTAGTCAATATACTACACTGGGTATGGCTGTCTACTTCTGATATGTCCAATAATTAAAACCCTGCAACTGTGTATGCATCAGGATCACTGAGACATGTAAACCTAGTGTAAGGTGTGGCAGTTCACTGACAAAAACAGTGTTTTAAAATAAACAGTGGAATAACTAATCCCAACTCTTGTATATCAAAGTAATACAGCTAATCAACTCATATTAACTGTCTGTAACAATAATCCAGTGAAGACAAGTTCCTGTAATGTAATAATGAGGTAAACTAAAGCTTAGATTTCATCCACTTTTGACCTGATCTAAGTAATGTCACTGTAAGAACTCCAGGCGTTTCTCTCCAGAAGGATTTTACAACTATATAGTCATATATTTACTTATTCACCTTTAAAAACAAAAAATATAAGAAAAGAGCAAAAGGTCTGTGTATTTTTTAGCAGAGCTTATATAAACTACATAATCGCATATAACATGGTATCCCCTTTCACTCATGCTGTAAATGTGTTCTATTGGTTCCCGTTTAAAACTCTCTTTGGAAAAGGAACCATCTCATACAGTTTAGAAAGGTTTAGCCAAGTTGAGCACTCAAATGCTAAGACTAGCAAGTACATCTAGATAAGGCTGCAATGTATGTAAACAATAACCATAAAATGGAGTAAGTTTTACAGATTTAGAATACAGTATACAATGATCTTATTGTATACATTTGTTTTTTTCTGTATCTCCAACTCACTTATTTTGATTTAAAATAAAGGCTGCTCTCTGTTGGAATAAAACATTATCACAATTAACTTGAATAAGCTGCTTTCACATTTTTTAAAAAAACTTTCAGATTAAGTTCTACTGCTTCCTACACTTACAAGGCTTCTAAAGGAATTTAGAAGAGTTCAGATGAGAAAATAGAATGTAAACTTTGATAAATATCAAGCCATTACTAAGTTTCTTGACACAGTAATTAGTTCCCTTTGTTCAGTTTACATCTCTTAGATGAGTTTGAAGCTATATTCCTCACCTTTCTCTCTTACAGTTTTTAAGTTTCAGTAATTATAAAAGATTTGTCCTCAAGTCCCTATTAGATGTGGATGCATTTAGTTGAATGCTTATCATACATACATTTTGTTCCTATCATCTTCCTATGAACAGAATTTACAGTATCAAACCAGATTTTTTTCCTTTTTTTTTCCTGAATGTCCAGGAAGCAAAGCCTATTAATCCAGCAGGTGAAGTCCACCTGTCACAAGCATTTGTTCAGTTCAGGCTGGAAAGCACCAATGAATATTTTTTCTCTGTACCATGGTATGTTTCATCATTCAATTCTTTCTGGTAACCACTCTCCTCCTGGAGTCTCCAATGCCTGAGATATGCGTTATTGTTTAGGGTTTTTTTTTCCTTCTGGGATGTGAAAATTTTAAGTACTGGGATTTTTTTACAGATCTTAGATGTTTAGGTTGGGAACCATGCTGTGACCTGTGGCACAGGACATAACTGACAGACTCTTAAACTACAGTGACAATGTGATTGCAGGGCATGGTATTGACAACTGAAATAGTCTCTTCTAACTGAAATTATTCTCAGCAAATAATTTCTTCCCAGCAAGATTCTAAATGCTTGTTTATGGCAGAAAATAGCTTAAGTGCTCATAATTTGCTTCAATGAGTTGTCATGACTTTTGAATGGTTTGTAGAGACAAAGTTCCATAGCCCCAGGATACAGTCATTAATGGAGTTAGATACATTTGTAGCTACTCAAAAGTATATTTTTGTGAGTTAGAGCCTTCCTCTCATTCATAAACAATCCAAGCTCTCACTACCCTTATTAACTAATCTCTCTTTCGTTTATCATTAAATTAGGAGAAGAAGGTAAAAACCAGAAAAGCAAGTTGGTCAAAAGTAAGTCACATTCTACAAATTCCCAAACTATCTGTTAATTCTTTCCATGTATGTGTATAGCAGAATACCATCTTCTCAACAGTCAAGAAATGTCTCTATCTCACAAAAATATATCCTAAGTATTTTAAAAATTGAACAGGTATACCCAACATAGTATACTGTAGTAAAATAATCTAAACTGTTCTGCAGTTCTTAATTTATTTATATAATAAAGAAAATAACATTGTCCCTTACAATGGATGCCAAATGTAAATCAACAAAACTTGTGAGAAAGAAAATGAAATGTTACAAAGTTGAAAAGAAGACATTATAAAGAAATGAGTGCAGAAGAATATTACAGAATGCTTACTTGACAGTTATCCTTTACTGAAAATAGCTATTTTTTTAACTTAGCAGAGCCTTTCAAAAGTTCTTTGAAATCAAAAATAGGCTATGGTATTAAAAACCTGATATCAAATTAAAGGGGCATAAAACCAGCTGGATGTAGTCCTCACTTAGCACCTCAATACTGAGTTTCAAAGTTCATGGGTCAACTACAAAAATGAAACAAACCAAACAAAAACCCAAAAAAACAACCAAAAAGAAAGAAAAAACCAAAAAAGCATTGTGGAATCTATATAAAACAATTATTTAGCATGTGTGGAAAACTGTTTTACTACTTGTCATAACTAATTCTTGACAACCTCCTACTTAACAGATGGTCAAATTTGGTAACAGAAAGTAATCTGTAAAAACTCTGTGAAAAAAGTTCTGTATCTTGCTGTATTAAGAAAATTAAGAATTCAGCTGGACAATTGTGAGAGTGTTGCAAGTGAGAGCCTAGGGTAATGCAAATAAAAATTATGGTAAAACAGCTAGTGTTTGTTAGCCAGCTGGCTAATGGATAAGCAGCAGTATATGAAGGCTCATACCAAATTTGCACAGATTCACAACAAGTTTCTGTAGTAGCTTTGAATTCAGTAAAACCAAAATGTACTTGTGTGAATGAAGAAACTGGTCTTAATAAGCAGTGTTACTTAACATACAGATGAGAGAGGGAAAAAAATCATCACCTTGTCCATTTTCTTGAGGTTTGTTTTTCTTCCAAAATTCAATCTCTCGCTGCAGTTCCTCTAGTTAACATCAAAGAACAGTAATGTGAATTTTTAAATCAATACCAGGTTTATAATCAGAAATAGCCATATTCCCTCCACCAACCCAAACTGATCCCAAAACCAAATGAGAAACTTACGTTCCCGAAGTCCAGGCACCAACTTAAATATAATTTCCTCTAAGGTGTTATCCAGCCTTTCAGAGGGAAAAAATACATTTCACATTAAATGGAAACTAGCATTTACAGTATTTTTAGTGTTTAAATAACAAAAACTTTTGAATAATGAGTTTCATTTTTCTGGTAAATAGTAAGTCCTGTCAAAGTCAACTGATTTTAGCTTGAGAGACAACATGCATTAAAGCTTATCTCAAGCACCTCCTAAACGGATTTATCATAGAAATAACTAAGGAATTTATTTCTTAATGTATAAAGATAAGAATGAAACAAAAGAGAAAAAACATCACACTCTAAAATTTTTATTTTTTGTATTTGTATTACATGCAAACAATAGTGTTACTAAAAGGAACAGACTGGAAAAGTAGTATCCAATTTTAAGGTCCAGCTCATGAGTAGTAAGTATGAAAATTATAAACTCCATTATCATATTAAGTTGAAGTGCTTTGGTAATAAGCCTGTTACGACGAACTGAACAGACTATTCCCTACTTACCACACCACAGACAAACCAGTCTTGGCAGGATAAAGAAGACCACAGAGCATCCATGCTGCTCTGACTTGACAGTTCTCAGTACCCAGCATAATTAATTTGAACTATTTAAATCTGCCATGAGTTGGTACACCAGAAGACAGTACACAGCACAGGCATGTCCTCTGATACTCTGATATTAGTGCCAAAACTAGTTATTACAGTCCCTTCCAGTGGGCACAGTGCAGTTACCCTTTTGTTGCTGAAGCTAAAATATTTTTCTTTCCTTTTCTATGAATTTAACCAACTCTTCTATCCATTTAGTTTATCATCTGCTTTCTAGTTCTACTTCCTCTCCTGGTCTCTTATCCTTCAGTTTCCTCTGTCTTTCATTCCATTTCCTTTTCCTTCCTCTCACTTGTACAATATGTCTTCTCTTATCAGCAGAAACTCCCACTGCCCACAGCCTAAACAAAAACTCATGACAAAATAAAATAATAAATAATACAGAGAAATTAAGTACCTTGACATTCAGTCAGAATCCGCCATATTTTTAATTGTCTTATTTTTTCATCTCAGTAACAATATATTTCTTTACATATATATTTGCAAATACATGTGTGTACATGGTATTAATAATACACCTATTAAAAAAACCATAGCTGTTCTGCCATTTGTTCACCAACAGTGGCAAAGCAGAAGTAAGACTGAATGTTTTTTATTGTTGAGGAATGCCTACAATCCATATAAATCAATAACAATTATCTTAGAATGAATATATGAGTATTCAAGGGTCTCTTTATAGAATTTGTACTTGTACTTCAAAGTTTACAATTAGATCCATTATGCAACCATCAAGTTCTGAGACTAGATCCCTGTGGGATCCATCAGTAGATACAATCATACCATAAGAATATTCATGTTTAAGCTACAACCACAATCCATTTGTAATTGCTTCTTCTTAAAGGGACAACAACAACAAAAAAATCCAGCAAGTGAAACATACCTCCCATAAACATAGAGAGCACTTTCTCACAGATAAGAAGGAAATTAAAATTGTAGGATGTCTGAGTGCTTGATTTCTGATAGGTGACAATGTAGGTCTACCTTCCCAGATGGTGCATCTTGTCGTCTCCTCTGTCAGTATCTAAGGTAACTACAGGCTACTGCTTTCTATAAGGCTCCCATAGCAGAGCACTGGGAACTTGGGAACATGTCTTAGAAATGGAATTCATTTCACATTGTAAGAAAGCTCCAACTTTCATAATTTACTCAGTAAAAGAAATGAAATAAGGACTTCAAAAGAGAACATCACTACCTTAATTAAAAATCCCTCTGTTCTTCAGGATGGTATAATACACGCTGGTTTTCCTTCAATTATTTTTGAAAATTCCCATTCAGCACTTTCTAATTTACCTTCAACGGCCCCAAACAAAAATCACTGGTAATGCTAAAATAGCAAAAAAATTTACAATGCTAGAAGCAAGAACTGACAATGTCAGTGACTTTATTTTCTTTCAAAACCCAAACAAAATCCCCTTTTTTTTTTCTTTACAGAGGATAAATACTAACCAGTACTCTGACAAAAGGCAGAAAAAAAATTTCCTACTTGATTTTTAAGTGTAGGGAAAGTAAAACTTTAGGGAAAACTGAAATTATTACAAGATTCTCAATTTCAGATGCATCTTACAGTGTTCCCATAATCCACACATGTGAGCCCTCTGACATAAAAATTTGTATTTCTTGACTCACATCAAACCCATTCCAAAATGAAACTACTTGAAAAAGGTGGTCGCAGTCATTTAATATGATAATTCCTGTTAATGCTGAAACAAGATTGGTATTTTAGAGACACCTCTTTCCACTCCCACATCTTCCAACCATCTTCCAAATCTCCAAACTAGAACGTATAGAAAGAAGAACCAAGCATTTCTGTCAGCTTAGTATAGTTCCTTTTTTCACCTCTTCTGTAATACGGAATGAGTTGTAAGATCAATACTCTCTGATAATCATCAGCAAATGTGAACCAGACTAGGACTATTGCTGAGGAAAACTTGCATGCACAGGAGTATGCTAGCAAGAGAAGAAGAAGTCTGCCTTCATGGCATTGTCAACACAGACCCTACTGAGTACTGATGATGCAGAATTCTGCTAAATCAGTAAAGGGAATTCTTAAAACTTAACACTCTTCCTACATTTTCATTTTAGAGCTCAATGTTGAATTTCAGGCTTATTGAATTTCAGACACAGTCTTGTAGTTACAACAGACCCTAAGCACCGCCAATTAAGAGATACATGTAAAAAGCTCACACAATCATGAAGTTACCCAGAACTGAGTTTAGAAGTAGTTTATAAAGCTTATCTGAGAGATCTTAGTTAAAACTACTATGTGGTGTTCAACACAATTTCTCAGAAAATGACTGCATTCTTTAGCAATGATGGGGCTGATCTCTATGGTCAGAGTGTAAGACTTGCATTAAGTTATGCAGGCAACATCCACGAAAGACAATTCCATTGCACTGCTCACGTGCTCTTCTGATTATCGGTTTAGCAAATGTTTGAAGTTGGCTCATAAAATACAACCAGGAAACAACTAACTATATGCAGTTTCTTGGCAAAGAGACCAAATGACTCTAAAAGGAATTTCAGGAAAAAATTGCATAGAAAACAGCTCTTCCCACATTTCTGGCTTGTGCTCTCAACTTTCCTCACCCATCTATAATTTCCTGCTCAAAGGACAGTATTTGTTTACTAAACATCTACTACATGTTTCAGAAACTGCATTTTCATCTCATTTGAAGTGGTCCCATCAGAATAAAAGGAATATTTCTAAATGCTTTTGTTTTCAGCTTATTAATAGCCTATAGCATGTTCTCTTATGACTCACACAGCACCTCAGAAACTGACAGGAAATCAGAAAAATACTCATGATAAACATCTACATAAACCTACTCAGCCCTACCCTTCCAGAAAACATTCAGATGATAAAGACTTAGGCCAATCACACCCTTTACAGCTGCTGAATTGAATCTCTCTCAATTATCCTCTTGGTACATAACTGAAGTATGGGAATGGCTGTGCACACACAGATCAGTCAAAAATCAAAGCAATGTATGAAAAATTGTAACAAAAACAGTGATAGCAAGCCTAGTAAATTCCAGATGTAAATTTATATTTTTACATTGATGTAAGAAAAAGTCCTCCTAAGTTCACAACAGTATTACAAAACAATAATACTGGGGGATGGAGTGGAGGTAGTGTTGGGAGTGAGGGCAGGTAGTGCCTTCATCACTCTAGGAAAACATGAAGTTCTTCCACTTATGATAGCATTTCTTGATTTCCCTATCTTATGGGATATCTATCATCTTTGTTTCAAAATAACATCACTAAAAGAGAATCCAGAATTTCAGGAAAAATAATTGTTTTTAAAAAGGTGTGTTACTGTGATATAAAAAAAATCTCAAGAACGGGTATTTTTAACGTAAAAAATTTTTTCATTTGTGTCTTTACCTCAATCTTACAGCAGATTTCAATCAGATTGGCAGACCTATGCCCTGAAAAACATTGGTTTTTGCATGATTCATTTTCTACATTGCTCTAAGAAGAAAAAATTTGCCATATGGTTTGGAATGCCCTAAATAATTTGAAAAAAGAAAACACTAGCATTTAATTTCATGTAAAGAATAAAAGGTAGCTGGTTCATTTATTTGTTTAATAGAGACATTAATTTTTTTTTTACTTGTACAATATAACCACTCTTTCTGTGTCTTTCCCTTATGTTTCCTCCTTTTATTACATCTGAAAAAAATCAATTTAGACTTCAGTGGGAGCTGAGAAAATGCCAACCTATACGGCTTAGAACAGTTAATATAAAAATAAGCAAAACTATTAATTCTTTTTTAGGATAAAGATGTTAAGATTTTTTTGTTGTTGTTGTTCTTCCATTTCAGCAAATGTTGTGAAATAGCATCTTACCTTAACATTTCTAGTGGATTGGTCTCATGCACTTGGTTGCCACACCTGGGACAGTCATTGCTGTCTTCAAAGTGTTGAACGATACAAGTCTTACAAACTAAGAGAAGGGGAAAAAAAAGAAAAAACCAACTTAGACAAGATCTAAATAATATTGCTTGAGTATGACCTAATGATACTTGGTAGCTACTTCATGCATCAGAAATAAATGAGTATTATCTTAAAGTAAATAATTACAATGTATCTTATCCCCTTCTCGTTCCTCAAAACCATAGTTCTGCTCCGCTGAGACAGCAAGGTCAGCAGCACAGGTTGGACAAGCACCGCTTTAAATTATGAGATATTTTTGCTACTTAGAATTCTCCCAGCATCATAACACGCGAAGCCCGTATCCTGTACCACCTTAAAGAACAGGTTCTCTCAGAGAGTGTGTGCTGGGGAGCTTCAGCCAGCAGAGCCCACCATCACCTCAGCTGATCTGAAAATGACTTACACACATCACTTCTGTTCCAGTGGTGTTGCTTGCAGCTGAAAATACTGGTTTAAATACTTCTTGTAATAGAAAAGTTCACCAAAATTGTACAAAAGTTCAAAGTGTTTCCCTTTTGACACAGTGCTTTCCAAAGCAATGACAGAATGTACACTCAACGTTTGATACTTGAATCTTCTAATGAAAAATTAGGATCAGGACCATGGCAAGTATCAACAAACTGAAACCAACAATGTGAATTTAAAAAACAATCAACTGAAAGTAAACTAAACAAGGTGCTACACTACTGTTGCTTCCAAATGATTAATTACAGACTGTAGATATTAATGTCATTAACAAGAAAATGGAAGCCAAGCTGATGAGAACAAATATGCCTGCTATTATTACTGCACTACAATGTTCTGGATGGAGATAAACTCTATCCTCTGCTTATTATTAATTCACCTACACTGCAATAAGAACTGCAAGTTCATCAGTAAATGGACTGAAAAAATAAATGGACTGCTGTGATTGCAATACGCTTTCTGCTGAAACACTGTAATTTCTTTCATCAAGTACCTTAAGAATTATGAACATCTCCAAAGAAGTTGGTAAATCCTAATTATAAGACAACTTTAGGAATCTTGAAATTCCTTTAACAAACAAAGCCTGTATTTGCCTTTGCCTTAGAATGCTCAGAAGAGGTGTATCAAATCAGCAGATGCTGATAATGCACACACATTAAACCTCCATGTAGGTGTTTCTTCCAACTGCTTTAAAACACTAACTTAAAGACATTAACTTCACAGCCCAAGTTTTTCAAGGAATTGTCAAACATTCCTCAGCTCAAACCATCTTATGAATTTTTTTTTGGCAACGGAGACTCAGAGAATTAGCACAAAAATTCTTCTAAAGGAGAAGAGGCTTTGTATCAATACAAGAGTGATTTGGGTTTTTTCCGTAAGCAACTAGAATTATCCTCCTTCTGAAAGAATTTCCTTGCATTTTAGGAAAACTTTCTGAAATTCTTAAGAGAATTTAATTCCCTTCACTTCTCTCAGGATCTCTGCTCCACTCATGTCAGAGAAGTTGTTGAAGTCTCGAGGAGATGACATTGTTCTTACTTCTTTGAAAAGGACTCATTGATTTGTCTTGTAAAGATATTTTAAATTTGGGCTTCCTAGTTTTTTTGTTTCTTTTCCAAACTAAAGACAAGTATGGCCTATCTGATCTATAGCTTTCATTTACATCTAGAAGAAATCTGAAATTATTACTATTCAGAAGAACTCCATGCCATGGAATCAATAACTAACACACTTAAATAAGTCAGATAATTGACTCCATAAAACCTCCCAAACACTAAACACTGCTAAACATAAATCATGCTAATATCCACAATAATGTAACTTGAAGAAATATTTATAATATAAACCAATCTATGGAAAGGAACTGGATTCCTCAGTCGGAATATATTTTTGTGCTCTCTTTATACCCTTTTTTTGAGAGGAGATGACACCCTTGGAAGGCATGCACGGTCCAAGATAGGACCTAATGATTAATGAAGATCTTAACTTCAAGTGTAAGAAAGGTCTTTGAGTAGAATATATACAGAGAAAACACCATAAGGAACCAAGAACCTTATTCCAGTCCTATATGGATGTTTCTCTATGCCAACAAACACACATATCTGTATCATGCCTTTGTACAGTCAGCTCAGTACCATCAAAATCCCTTGAAACTGTAAATCAATACTGTAGTAATCTAAAATAACTTTTGCTTTTTCTCATGTAGAGCTATGGTGCTATGAGGATTTGCCCACCAAAACTAAATGTGATTCATCAACAGCAATGTAAAGGTAAAAAATACACATAAATTCTAGCACGCAAGAATAATGAACTGATACATGATACTCCTAGTGGGATCATCAACCAGTAGTTTCCTATGTGACAGGTATAATCATCCTCTGTTACCCTCAATGTAAAACACTGAACATTTTTCAAAGCCTCTCTCTCTGCAGTTTCAGAAAATGGGACAAAATCTAAGTATTGGGTGAAAAAGATAGGCAAAAAGGGAATCCTTAAACACAATTAAATTACAAATATAGTTAATTCATTAGGGAAAAAACCAAACTCTAAACCAAAACCCTTTAACACTTCCAGTACAGATTAACAAAATAACGTGGTTTCATTTGCTTTACTGTAGGTCATGGTAGGGCAACAAACAGGCAAAAGAAAACTGCTTAACCAAAATCTACAGTTTGCAGAATTTTGAGGAATATGCCACACATGCCACTGAAACAAGAACCTGAATTTCATAGTTGTATGATGACATTTCAGATGAGACACAATAAAAGTTAAACTCACAGAAGATGACTTTCCACAGCTGATAAAAGTACTTGTGTGACATATGCTAATTGGCTGGCAACCATAACAATGCTGTTTTCCAATATAGAGATATCTGGTTCACACATTCTTTCAGATCTTTGTAATCAGATGAAAAATACAGATACAAGTGTCAAGACTGTGCTATGTGTCACAAACAAACAAAAAATGTACATATCTTATGCATATCTACATATATATGTATCCCTGCAGGTTACTGTTTAAATGTTGATTAATGAGGTACCTAAATAAAACTTCAAACTGCGTTTTTAAAATAAAATATTCTACAAGATAAAGTTTAATTAGTTAATTGTGGTACAAATTCTTTGTCAGAACTCATCCTTTGAATTCTTCCAAGGATCTCCTCTCTCCAAATAAATCACTCTGATTCAGTGAGCAAAGGAAGGGCACAGGATATGCACAGATAGTGGAACATCAAACCCATCTCAGTGAAGGCACGGAGGTGTAACAAGTCATTTCATACTTTTACTGAAGTATTTAATTATCTACCTTAAGCCTACTTTGAAAGCATTTACTTTTAGGGAAACTGTTTGCTTAAAAACAGGACAGAAAACTTCGATTCACTTAAGCACCCTTTCCAGAAACTATACAAGTGGGACTACTCCACTCTTAATTACAATTACCAGACACAGTCAAACTGGATTCTCTTCTGTTAAAAGGGAGAGAGAATTTCAGTATGTGATAACCAAGAAAGACTTTTCGTGCTGAAAACTATTTCAAAGTAACATTTAGGCCCTGCTACATGCCATTGACTAATGCTTCTGCAGGAGAAGGAGTCTGAAAGCAGCTCAGGTTGCTTGTCTGAGGGTGAGAAATTTTACAGTAGTAAAGTTTTTTTGGGATCTTCTGTTGATAGCATAGGTTTTTAGCAAAATCTGAAAATCACTCTGGTTAAAAGACTATTTGATATTGAAAATTAGATCTCTGGTAAATTTTCTGCAGGGAAGGACATTCCTGAAATTTCCTAGACTGCCTTGGTTGACAATGTCTTAACACGAATATTAGAGAGACCAACTAAGAGTAATGCACCTTCTGATGTCCTGTTCACAAACAGGGAAAAGCTGGTGACAAATACAGCCACAGAGAGCAGCTTGCCTCAAGGTGAGTTGAGGATCTTGAGGAAGAATACACACTTAAACAGCACAGTTAGGATTCTGAACTTCAGGAGATGGGACTTTAGCTTGTTTAAGCAACTGCTCATCAGATTTCCCAAGGAGACTATCATTAGAAAGAAACTCAGGGGAGCTGTCTGAGCTATACAGTCCAGCGTACAGGGAATTTTGTCAGAAGAACTGCTTAGTGCACAAGAATTGCTTAGTGCACATGGTTCCTAATTAATACACAAAAGTAGATCATATTAGAAGTGGAAACAAGGATGGGAAACAAAAGGATATAAAATCACTACTCTGGCACTTAGAGACAAAAGTAGGAAAGCCAAGGCCCAGCCATAGCTACAACTGATGAGAGACGTAAGGGAGTTGTGTAAGTATGCTAGCAGCTGAAGGAAGCTTAGATAAAATGTGCCTGTTAATGAATGAGGGAAATAACTCAGGAATAGCTTATACAGAAAGGTTTGAAGTTATCAGTATCTTTTTGCCTTGGTCTTCACAGGCAGAGTTTGATCCCAGATCTCCCTGCATACCACCATGATTTGGGAAGGAGAGGGATGGTCAACAGCCAAGGAGCAGCAGGTTAGAGCTTACTGAGAAAGACTGGATGTATTTAAATCTACAGGCCAGGTAGGATTCACTAAGATGAAAGCTTATCACCATAATCATGGTGATTACGAGAGGTACCCGATGACTAGAAAAGGATCACGCCCACCTTTAATAAAGAAGGGAAGGATGACCCGGGGAAGTACAACTAAACAGCCTCCTCTAGCTCACTGGGAAGAGGGCAGATTACATCATGTCCCTTGGAGTCAATTTCCAACTATGTGAGGGACAGAAATGTAACCAGGAAGTGGCAATAGCAATTTGCCAAAAGCAGATCATGCTATAGGCTGGCAGGTGATGCAATAACAGCTTATACCATTTGAACAGCAGCTACCGGAGTGATGGAGCCCGTCTTCTTGGGAGTGGCAAATGTACCACAAGGAACAACGGTCACATGCTGACATTTGGCAGGATATTCAGAAAAACTAGATAAAGACTGTAGCATTGGAAATGGTTATTGAGAGAGGCTGTGGAGATTCCATGCTTGGAAATTCAAGTGTCAACTACACAGAGACATGGCTTGACCTAGTAGGCTGTTGGCAACTAACCTGCCTCCTGCATGAAACTGGCCTAGACAACCTTCAGATGTCCCTTTCAACCAACATTTCTACGATTGTGTAAACAGCCTGTTATTTTTTGATATTGAAGAATGTTCTTGAGGAAAGTTTATTTTCCAAGTTTTGTAAGTGCACACTGTACTAAACAACGGAGTGACTCAGGAGACAGACGATGGGACATGCCCTTTACCTCACATCTGCCTGCCTCCCTCAGTAGTTCTTAAACATCCTTGACAACTGTGTAACAGAGTAGGAAAAAAGGTCTCAGTCCATAAGGCAAAACCATTTTGTTGGAAGTAGCAAAAAAGAAATGAAGTACTGAATTTTCAGAATAAGTAATTTTGCAGTAACATAACCATTTCCTTCCCAACAGAGATAGGAAAGTTTGCACTTCTGCTACCCAAGTTGCACTTAGGTTTCCAAGTGAAAAGTGGAGTTATCTGTCCAACATTTCCAAAAGCCCCATCAGAAACAGCTCTTATTGAAAAGGCACTCATTTCTCAGAGCAGGACTTCACGTAATATTTTTAGCAATACAGAATAGGTGAATTAACTGCTAATTCCCTGCTTTGGTTACTACTGATCACATTAGTTCCCCTATGATCACTGGAGAACATCTATTTCAATAGATGCTTTTCATCTTGCCCAGAGTAATACACTGTACTCCCAGTATCTAATGAATTTATGCTGCTTCTTTAACCATTAATATCTGCAGATTTAGATCATTTGTACAACACTGTTTTCAATTATGGCAATTAGCAAGTACAAGACAAATACCAAAGGACAGTTAAAATAATTGTATTCTGTGATATCTCTTTGGACAATACTGAAGAATCATACCTGTATGGTACCATACCTGTATTTGAAAAAAAAAAAAACCAACTTAAAAGGATTAAATATTTTCTACAAGTATAAGATAATTTGTCAGAGTACCTTCCTGAATTCTGCCATCACCTTTCCCTCTGCAGACATAAGATTTGCATGTCACCACTTTTTTCAAGTTTTTTATTTTCCTTTCCATCATTGTGAGCTTTGTATTTTGGCAACTGTAACTAGACTTTGCTTTAAAGAAACACCACCTTCTTTCCTGCATTTCTACTTAAAGACTCGAACACGTGCTAGTTTTTCTGTGAGGAGACCTGTGTAACTGTATGGCAGCTCAGTAAAATTCACCTGCTCTAACCTGGGAACTAGGCAGTAACAGAGCTGGCTCAGTGAAGAGCTCACAAACTAGAAAAGAACAAAAGAAGCAGATGCTGCTGAGAAGAGACTGTCCCTTCTGCCATTACTGTTTTGTAACAGGAGCGAAAGTAAATAAACAAATAAATTACATAAACAGAAAGATACCATAATAAAAGCATTTTTTTCTTAAATCTGAACTGGTTTCTGATGTAACTATTTTCCCCTCACCCCAATCTTTTAAAGGTTACTAATGTTCATTAAACTTCAACCATAAAAAAATAGCTAATACTGGAGTTTTTCCAGTTTCTTTAAAGGGAAAGAGAATTTAATAATATATTTACCTCTCCCTAATAAATTTGCCTTTGTTAAGTACCTCAGTCTTTTCCTGATTCTTTGTCACTATTTTCCCCTCTGTATCCAATAAAGGATGAAGAGCCTTCTTAGCACTCCTTTTCTTGATAATGTATTTATAGAAACATTTTTAATTATCTACTATGGCAGCAGCCAGATTAAGTACTGGATGGGCTTTGGCCCTTCTAATTTTCTCTCTTCATAGCTTCACACTATCCTTGCAGTCCTTCCGGGTTGACTGCCCCTTCTTCCACATTCATAAACTCTACTTTTCTTACTAAGTTCCAGACAAGGCTTTCTGTACAGCCAGGCTGGTCCCCTTCACTGCCAGCTCATCTTTCTGCACATGGGGACAACCTCCTCCTGTGCCTTTCAGATTTCCTTCTTAAAGCACATGCAGCCTTCCTGGACTCTTCTGCCCTTCAGGACTGCCTCCCAAGGGACTCTGTCTACCAAGCTCCAAATTTCCCTTCAGAAGTCCAGGGAAGTGGTTCTGCTAAACGCCCTCCTTACCTTTCCAAGAATTGAAAACTATCTTTTTGTGATTGCTGTGCCCAAGGACATCTTCCAACTGTCACATCACCCACCAGTCCTTCTCTGTTCACAAACAGCAGGTCCAGCAGAGCCTCACTCACCAACTATGTCACGAAGTTATCTTCCACCCACTTCAGGAACCTCCTAGACTGTCTTCTCTCTGCTACTTCCAGCAGGCATCTGGTAAATTGAAGTCTTCCTCTAAAACAAGTGCTAGTGATTGTGAGACTTCCCTCAGCTGCTTATCGAATGTTTCATCTGCCCCTTCATTCTGGTTAGGTGATTTGTAACAGACTCCCACCATGGTACCTGCCTTGTTGGCCACCCCCCCAATTCTCACCCATAAACACTCAACTCTATCATCACCATCACTAAATTCTAGACACTCAAAACACTCCCTAACACACCTGGTGCTACCCCACCAGTTCTCCTTCCTTGCCTATCCCTTCTGAAGAGTTTTATAGCCATCCACTGCAGCCCTCCAGTTGTGTGGGTTATCCCACCATGTTTCTGTGATGACCACTGTGTCATAGTTTTCCTGCTGCACAGTGGCTTCCATTGTTTTAATTCTCTCTGTGCTTCATACAGTAAAGGTGTAACACCAAATTGTAAAAATTAACAGTGAAGACAACTGCAAGAAAAGCACTGCACAGAAATGACAGGAAACGCCAAGACAAGGCTTTTAATTGATACTTATTAAAGGTTTAAGATGGGAAATGTACCAGAAGACATACAGTTCCCCTTATTCTTCTTTTAGAAGACTTCAAACGTTATCTGAAAAGATGCCAAATTTCTCAAGAAGGTCCAGTGAAACTACTGCCTATTCAGGAATAAATGCAAAAAAATCAAGCATGTAAATAAGCCTGTGAAAGTAAGACGACAGAGTTTGACAGGACCATTCATACATTTAATATAATTCATACATGCCAATGTTTTAGATGTAGTAGGAGGAGAAGACAACTTAAACAACTTTTCATGAGACAGTTTCATTGAAAGAGATCTACTCCCTAAGTAAATATTTTGCCACCTTTCAAGCACTTCTCTGCGTTGTGCCACAGAACACATTAGAGAGGTATGTGCCAGTACTGACCAAACTAGTGAATCCATCATACACACTGCCAACAGATACATTAGCTTAAGTTTCAGAAGCATGGTTATAATATCAAAAGAGCACACCTGACCTAATGATCTCACCCATGATCAGACGGGTCACAGTGATACAAGCTAGGCGTTAGAGCCAGCACAACCACCACTAGCTTAGGGGAAACAAAAAGGTCTCTATACTCTGCAAGGTGTTCAGCAGAGCTGACATACCCTCACAGAACGGGTCAGGTTGGAAGGGATCCCAGTGGGTCACCTGGTCCAACCTCTCTGCTCAAGCAGGGTCATCCCAGAGCACATGGCACAGAATCGCATCCAGACTGTTCTTGAATATCGCCAGTGAGGGAGACTCCACACCCTCTCTGGGCAATCTGGTCCAGTGCACGGTCACCCATACAGTAAAGAAGTTCTTCCTCATGTTCAGGTGGAACTTCCTGTGCATCAGTTTCTGCCCATTGCCTCTTGTTCTATTGGTTGGCACCACTGAGCAGAGCCTGGCTCCATTCTCTTGACACCCACCCATTAGATATTTACACACTTTAATGAGGTCCCCTCTCAGCCACCTCTTCTTGAGCCTGAACAGGCCAGATCCCTCAGCCTTTCCTTGTAAGAGAGGTTCTCCAGATACTTGATCAACTTAGTACTCTCTGCTGGACCTGTTCCAGGAGCTCTGTATCACTCTTGTACTGTGGAGCACAGAACTACACACAGTTCAAGATGATCCAGTCTGCAGACCAGTGTTTAGGAAACTCCAGAAGAGACTGGATTAATTCAGAGTATTGAATGTGAAAGTTCAGTAAACAGAAACAAGCACAGTGCTCATATTAAACACATTAACACTTCAAGAAAATACAACTTATGAAGGAGGGACTATTTTGCAAAGTACTACTTACAAGTATGGAGGCACTCTGTTACTGTAGTTGGCTTGATGAGATAGCCTTTACAGATATAGCAGGTGATATGAGGATTGAAATCTTTCACCAGATGCCTCCTCTGAGTAGCCATTCGTGGGGCAGGAAATGCTGGCAGAGTGCTTGGGGCCAGAGAAGCAAGTCTGAGAGGGGTCGATGTCCACAGTTCACAAGAGCCGTGGTGTTGCTCTGTGCAAGTGGACTTCTCCAGGCATTTGATCTTAACTCCGCAGGTCTCACTGAGACATGGCTCGTAACTCCTGCTCCTGTGCCGGGCGAGTCATTTTCCTACCTGTAACACACGTGGAAAAAGAGAGCTGTGTCAACCTGGCCGGACAGCGGCGATGCCCCGGAGGACCAGTGTCGCCATGCACTTGGCAGCGGCACGGGGCTGTAATTTACATAACAGCAGCCGCCGTGCACCAGCAGCCGAGGTCCGAGGCCGCGCCCCTCGTCCCGCCGGGCTCCGGCCGCCCGCGGGACGGGCTGGGGGCCGCGGTGACAGGTGCAGGGG
>VZRV01002990.1:451059-480968 GCA_013398115.1 Falcunculus frontatus
CGCGGGCTGCCCGCGCACGGCGGCCGGACGGGAGCGGGGCGGCGGCGCTGCCGGCCCCAGGTAAGCGCAGGAGCGGCGCCCGGCCCGCGCCCTCGGCCCGGCACACACCCGCTGGGGCACCGGCGCCGTTTCTTAAAAAGAACTTCAGCTTCTGCCCGTGGAAGGGTGAAAGTTAAACCCATTTCTCCAGCCCACAAACGCAAACACTAAACACTGCAGTAAGTTAGCCCAAATCCCGTGAAAATACGTGTGCTTTCCTCGAACCGGGATCAACTAGCCAGCGGCTTAGCACGAGTGAAAGCTGTCTCCGTGGCTCAGTGCACCTGCTTTTTGCCCCCATAGTCACAGAAATCCATCATATCACCGGGTAATATTACCGGGTAATTATCCATAAAACTAACGCTGTCTTAATTTTCCAATTGCACTATTTCTAGAAAATTTCTTTTACACCGCTTTTAATAATAATGACAGAAACATAAGGAGACATGTCCTGTATCAGCTGCAACGCCACCACATTACCTGTGACTGTTTTAGGTCTTTGCTTTTCTGTTCTGCATTTCGAAATAAATGCTCATTTTGCACTGGCCCTCCAATGCACTCTCCCTCTCATCCTTGTTTAAGTGCTGCAACAGCAGAAGGCTTTAATAACTTTGGCCTGTTTCTGCCATCCACTCCTACTGCTGTATTATTTACCAGGCAATAGATCTCCATTTACATCAATTCAATTGCTAGTCTGAGTCAGGTGCATCAAAACCTGCTACAATTAAAGTTACAGTGCAATGATGAATGCATGATAAACCAGACACAGAGCAATTCAACAGAATGTGAATAATTTGTCCTGATAAAATGATCATCTTCTATGAGGTTATTTCTCCACAACACAAACAGAAGTTTATATAGCTAAAAATCTTTTGAAGAAGCATAGAATCATAGAGTATCCCAAGTTGGAAGGCACCTACAAGGACCATCAAAGTCCAGCTCCTGGCCCTGTACAGGAACATCCCAAGAATCACACCATGTGCCTGAAAGCATTGTCTAACTGCTTCTTCAACTCTGTCAGGCTTGGTGCTGAGACCACTTCCCTGGGGACCCTGTTGCAGTGCCCAACCACTCTCTTGGTGAAGAACCTTTTCCTAATATCCAGCCTAAACCTCCCCTGACTCAGCTTCAGGCCATTCCCTCGGGTCCCGTCACTGGTCCCCAGAGAGAAGAGATCAGTGTCTGGCCCCCTGCTTCCCCTCAGGAGGAAGCTGCAGACTGCTATGAAGTCTCCCCTCAGTCTCCTGCAGGCAGAACAAGCCAAGTGACCTGAGCCACCCGCTCCTCACAAGGCTTTCCCTCGAGGCTCCGTACCATCTCCATAGCCCTCCTTTGGACACTCGCTAGCAGCTTTAGATCTTTCTCATACTAAGGTGGCCAGAACTGCTCCCAGCATTCGAGGTAAGGCTGCACCAGAGCAGAGCAGGCCAGACACCTCCCCTGACTAGCAGGTGATGCTGTGCCTGATGCACCCCAGGATTCAGCACAGTTTAACAGAGTTGTGTTTTGATGGTTTTGGCTTTCTACTGTTAACCATTGTTTGCATAATGCACACACAGACAAGTCACAGGCTAAAGAGCACTAAAAAGAGAGACAACAAAAACTATATACATCTCATGGGAATATTTTCATTAGTCACATTCAGTGAGTTTAGTAGAAATTGACATATTTCAGAATGTGCATAGGAGTGGCCCTGCTCCAATGTAGTTCGATACAGCATTATTAAACTTATATACGTGCATTTAAAACAAGCAACTGCTGATGCTCTCCTGGCTGTTTCCAAATCACTGCATCTGGTAAGGCTTGTTTTAAAACTAAACTGTATTCTAAGTGAGATTTCAAAGCATAGTTTGTCAAGTGTCCCATTTGAAATAAAAGAACCCAACATTTTCTAAACGAATTAATCAGCTAGGCTCATGTTTACACAGTAATGGATGCACAATATTCTATTCAAGCACATTAAAAACTCAATTATGTCATTTATTATACTGTGTAGCCCATGCAGTAATGCTCACATAGCAGTTGGGATACTTGCAAACATACACAACTGGAATTGATTCCCATAAATCATACGGAAGTCCCTCTTTTAAGGACAACCAGTCCCATGCCAGGTAAGTGATACAGGTAAGTACATGACAAATTCTTGCCTCATCTCTCCACAATGCAGGAACTCAGTCCTGCTGGTACCAAGTTGTATTTATGAGATGCTGACTGAAGGTGATAAAAGCTGAGGCTTTCAGCAGCTTTCCAGACCACAACATAAAGAGCAAATGAGAAGCAGCACAGAAGAAGCTCACATTTCATTATCAGAGGAAAGCAGATCCTTAAATACTTACACCTTATATCATCAGGAAGCAAATTATGTTAATAAATGCTTATGAATTAATTATAATTTCAGAGATAGCTAACTCCTAGCATTGCATGCAACAGGTTTATTTAAAAATACAGGTCCATGTAAGTGATGTGAGCATTTTGATCTACTTATAGCAGTTCAAAGGTAACAAGAATAGTGCTTGAATCAAACAAGGCAGTCACTTCATATCATGAAAGAAACAGAATTAAGAAATGAACTGAGCTCATCAGAGTAAATATATGTCATGTATTAGTGACAGGAAACATGGTATGACAGAGAGGGTGATTATAGCCCTCAAACGAGTGATGAAAATACAGCTGCTCTCATTTTTCTGTGTTTCTTGAACTTTTGACTTTCTCATCAACTTACTTTTACTCAGCAGTCCTCAGTGTTCTCTAACACAGTGCTTACTTTTTTTAAAAGCCAAGTCCTTTTTCACATAGATGAGCTTTCCTAACACATAGAAAATAAAGGCTGCTTTCTAAGCATTATCAACCTTGAGGAGCAGTTTCTTGAAATCCCTGAAGAACTACTGTATCATCCTGACGTGAAACAGAGTAATTACTTACTTTAATATGAATAAAATGTATCTTTTCAAAGGAACAACCAGGACACACAAGAACTTGTAAACTCCAAGCATTTCATTAAAGCAGTTCAAATACTTTTTGAAATATACCAATGTTCGATGTCAGCTCCCAAGTAAATTTCAGAGATGAAATAAACATTGGTCAATAAAGCCAAATCCTCAGCAACATTTGAAATTAGTGAATTATTCTAACTTTGCAAGAAGATCCACATTGGTACAATGTTACATCCCTATCGAGCTACTCTGGAGTCTGTTTCTAGGCAAGTCTCCAACTACCCTCCAGTCATCCTAAGAGTTACTTGTATTTTGTAGATGGAAGAATTACCAGGGCACATCTGAACTAAGAAACTAACAAAACAAAAAATCCCTACTTTTCTTAATAGAAATTCTGTAGCAATATGAATGACATTTAGAGAGAACCACAGCATTCACCTTCACTGAATACTGATTCTCTAGACATCTGATGGAAATGCCATTCTACAGCTTTTAAAAACTTGAAAACTTCACAGAATTCCTTAGGTTGGAAGACACCTCTTGAGATCATCTAATCCAACCTGTCTGCTCCAGCAGGGTCAGCTAAAGCAGGTTGTCCAGGACTGTACCCAGCTGGATTTTGATTATCTCCACAGATGGGGCTGTACATACTCTCTGGGCAATCTGTTCCAGGTTTGACCACCTTCATAGCAAAAAAAATATGTTTTCTTGTTATCAGATAGAATTTCATGTGTTTCAATTTGTACTCATTACCTCTTTTCCTGTCAGTGGGCACTACTGAGAAAAGTTAGATTTCTACATCTTTATTCCCTCCCATCAAGGAATTATATACTCTGAAAAGATCCCCTTGAGACTTTTTTTCCCCAGCTGAGCAGTCCCCAAACTCTCAACCTCTCCTTATATGAACAATGCTCCAATCCCTTAAACATCTTTGGGGCCCTGACACTGGCTTCATGTCCGTCTTGTTCTGAGAAATGGACACAGCACTCCATATGTCACCTCATCAGTGTTGCACAGAAAGATCAACCTCCCTCAACCTGCAGGCAACTTAATTAAAGTTACTGCATATTTACTCAGGTAGGAAGAATAGATCACATATAACCACACTGTGATCTCTTATTTTCAGTGTCAAATTCCCAATCAAGTAGAACATTATCCAGAATAGAACACTGGGTTGGCAGGACCTTCAGACATCATCTGGTCTAATGCCTTTGCTCAAAGCAGGTCTAATGGTAAAGTTAATTCAGATTGCTCAGGGCTTCATCCAAAGAAAGGCTGAGTATATCTAAGGATGGCAACTACACAACCTCTCTAGGCGACTTGTCTCAACCCTTGACTATCCTCATTGTGAATTAATTTATTTAGGTCCAGTTGGAATTTTTCTTGCTCCATCTTGTATACTTTCTCATATATATGAATAATTTACTAGCAGCAAGTAAACTCTTACTGCCATTATCAAAATCTTTGCCATAATCTTGGGATCATGTGACATATTTCTTTGCTTTTTAGGCAAAGAGTAGTAACATTGTTCATCATATAAAAAATAGTATTATACTCAGTGTGAAGACTGTCTTTGATTTGATGGGAAACAACAGGAATTAGGCTATTCTTATCCTCATCACTTACTAGTGAAAATGATCAGCAATGAGGTTTCGCATTTCTACCATGAGAGTTTATTTTCATCCCTACTGAGCTCTCTATAAGAAGCCATGTATTAGCACATAATAGCACTTCTGGGATATATTTAGCATTTCTTAATGCTTACTCTTCTTTTATAGCCCAAAGTAAAGTAGCAAAGCAGGTTGCAAAAGGCCAACATCTGTATTATTAGGCCATTGACAAATATATAAACAAGAAAAATGCATTCAAGAAACACTTCAAGAGAAAGGTAGAATTGTGTCACACAGTGTTCCAATTGTGTTCAACTAAATTCCAGGAACTTTTAAAAAGTAAGAGAAATTGTAAAGTAAGTTCCTACAGACTTTATAATAATTGGCTGCTAGTAAAGAAGAGAGAATCAAATAAATGACTCCAGCAAGGGAAAGATGAGCAGATTTGTATTGTTAAACATTTCCTTAGCACACTAAAATACTGGTCAGCCATAGCACACACAGTCTCTTCCCAGCTAGGGACAGAGAAAACAAGAAACAAGGTCATAGCAGTGGGAGAGGGAGACTGCCAGTGCAAGGAAAAGAAGTCATAACTCTGAAACAAAATTGAGCAGTAATTGTCACAAGCATGAAGGAGACAATTTAACTTTAGTGACTTGTATGTAGAGGTTGAAGGGAAAAAATATCTGGTTTAGAACATATTATTAACTGACCATTAAACATACTGAGTGAAGATCTTGGGACCAGTTTGACATACCTCCCTGGAAACAACAAATTTAAGAACTGTGATTATAGTCTTCAGAGGTATTACAAATTTAAAAACACCAATCTATCTCAGCAGAACCCCAACTTTTCAGCTAAAAGCAGCTGTAGATTTAAGAATTAAGTGTGATGGGCATATTTTTAAAAGGTATTTTTCTTCTGTTTCCTTGATTATTTTGTCACTGTTCCGGATTTTTATTTTGAAGAATAGTTTTAACAGGCATGATTACATGTATCAGACACAAACATTTCCAGAAACTTCCCAAAGGAAGTGAGACAAACTTACAAAATTTTAGTGACCAAACTGTCTATTCAGTTACCCCAGTGCCCAGTGTGTGAAGTGTGATCAGCTGCTGCTTTCTGGTTTGTCTGGGCTTTTTAAAGCATGGTACAGGTATAGATGGCCGTGTAGCCAAGCCGATTCTTCATGGGAGAATGACCTAACTGACACTATTTTGGCTTCAAAGGCAAAGATTCTCTGTTATAGTGTAAAACCTTGTATTGTTCCACAACAGCTGTTTGTGGTTTTTTATAGGTAATTGATTTTTGGTGAAGTGGGGTTTGCCTTTGAAGCATCAGAGACTGCTCACAGGGAGTGATGCAATGGCAGGAGGTTTACAAGATATAAAACCAAGATGCTTCTGTGCCTCCATTTGCCTGTGTGCTTGGTTAATACAGATATTTTTTCCACTCTTTTTTCCCCTTAAATTATCAAAGCCACTTACATCAACATATACCTCAGCTAAACAATTACCTGAAGTCTTCAAATAGTTTTATAGAGTGTCATCTCTCAATTTCCATGAAATTCAAAGACAAATGAAAACAATGAAAACAAACT
The DNA here is from genome assembly GCA_013398115.1 of Falcunculus frontatus. NCBI lineage: Eukaryota > Metazoa > Chordata > Aves > Passeriformes > Falcunculus > Falcunculus frontatus. The sequence goes on from VZRV01002990.1 coordinate 457,242, forward strand.
GTAAGAAGCCTCCAATGACTAGGAGTACAATTGTTACTAACAGATTTTGTTTCTTACAGTTGAAAACTGGCAGGAATGCAAATCAAATTGTATCACACATGTCAAACAGCTTCACAATTATGCAATCAAGTTGCACTGCAAATTAAAAACAAGACTTGCTACTAGATCTTAAGTCAAAACAAACTTAAAATGTCAGTAAGCTCAGCAAAAGCAATCCTCAACAAATCTACTCATGTCTGTTATGACGGCAGAACCAGAAAACAAAGAGGCTTGAAAGGAAATAGAAAAGTAGCGACAAAATTGCCTCATCTTTTACAAGACAAATTAATGACATTCACAATGTCTTAGGGAGTTAACTACTCTACTTCAATCGATTTGCAACAGGAGTTCTGTTTCCAGCTCTCTCAAGAATAAAACCTTAAACTTAGTAACACAAAGTTGGATGGACTCAATTTCATTTGAACTGCATGGGACCCATTCATGGGAAATGTCACTTCGTCAGCCCATTAAAACAGTCAGCTTCATCGGAGAAAACCTAACACAGATACTTGTGAATTCGATTTTAACTTGTAAAATAGGGAATGTTTGTTCTGGAAAAACTAAGAGAAAATAGGGGGCAGACTGAGATACCAAGCTTCACATCCTCCTCTGATCTTTTTTGACAGCAATTTAGCATATATATGTATATATAGAGTCAAGGTCTGTGCAGCAACATGTTCCATGTGATCCTGTCCATCCAATCATATGACTATAGTCACTGTGGAATTTGGCCTACTGAGTTAGATAAAAAACTTTCCATAAGAAAAAGCAAAAATGAAAGTTCTTTATATATTTTAGATGTTTGTAACAGTTCACATTAAAAATGAGAGTCACTCCATATAACATTTCACTGAAAGCATTATCTTGAAATCTAATAATTTTTATCCACTATACTAATGGAAAAAACTAAGCAAAAAAGATATATTTAGTTGATTCTTCATGTGAATAATGTGCTAGTTTTGAGGAGAGACAAACTCAGGATTCTAGCCAGAGCCTATTCTCAAGTGAGCAATCAGTCCATAACTTGGCATCATCTGCCAGTTCTGCAGTGACATTAGCTTAGGAAGCTGACTGCTGGTTTGCCCAATCTCAGTTCCATGACTGCATAAAACCAAAAAAGTTTGCAAAAATGATGTCAGCATCTGACATTATCATCACTTAGTTTTCTAAAGAAAAGATGTATAAAACAATTCTCAAGTATGCAAAATAAGTTTGATTTTTTTTTTTTTTCAATTACAAAATCCTGGCCTTCAGACTCTGCCTGCATGTAGACAGCATATTCTTGGTTTATGTGCATTTAATCAGATTGAGCACAAAATCAACCAAAAACTGTGAGACCATGTTTATCATCCCTGCGTCTTGAACTTCCTCCTGTAGTACTTGGAAGTCTGGGTTCAGTGCTGGGCTGATGAGATCATGTGGCTTTTAGCTGAGTAGGCTGTGGCAGTTTGGACTCTCTGTTTTTAGGGCTCTCGACAGAGCAGGGCTGAGTCCCTCTCAGAATACAAAGAATATATACAATCCTGCTTTTTACAAAATTGTACTGTCTGCTGAAGCTCATTTTCACATTTCTAACTTGTCCAGTCTCATCAACCAGACATGATTGTAGACTACTTTGCTAGAAAATTCTGTAGGAATAAAATGTTGGTGAGAAATGTAGCTAATACTTCAGGATACTACATGCTTTTGAGTCTCAAATGAATTCTTAAGCATACCATTACAGGCAAATCCCTTCTAGAGATCAAGATGTTTGAATAAAACAAAATAATATCTGCTTTGGTCCTTAAATATATAATGGCACTTAATGAGAACATCTGACAAACGTACAAATTGGATCATTGCATTAAGAATCTTGCTTTGTATACAGAAAAACAGATCTTTATTTCCTCCTCAAAAAGAATCACAACCTTGCTAAACTCACTACACTCCCCTGCAGGGATATCTATACTTAAATGCCAGGTTAACTATATTTATATGAGATCTTTAGGCCTGGATTGTATAAACATTACTATCTTGCTTCACTATGCATGCCCAGAGTCCATGCAAGCCTACAGTCCTCATTAAAATGTGTGATTATCAGCTTTCATCAAGCTTAGTGTGTAAGTCCATGCAGCAATGTACAGATACATGTAACAGTCACCTCCTTATACCTTACAAAGGTGTATAAAATTAGCAGAGAGAATGCATCATTCTTTACTATTGTTTCATACCTCGCTGCTATTTCTAATCTGCATTGCAAGAGTTCCAAATTCTATAGTGACTGTCAAACACTAAGAGATTCTATGAGATGAGATTTATTACAGATATAATAGCTCACCTTCAGGTTGCCAGCTGCCTTTTCTTTTCACTGTATCAACACACTTGAAAAAGCACAAACATACCCTAAACAATTTTACTTGCAGAATTTTACATTTTGTAATGAACTGAGCTCCCGTAAATGTTAAATATATTTCAAGAATGGTTTTCTAGAGCAAATGATAAACTATGCTAAAGATACCAAATTTCAGACCTTTCTACATTACTACAATCTGTATGCATTTTACTGAGTTTTTTTAGATGTGACTATTTTCTTCAGTGCTGCAATAACTTTAGGTTCTTGAGGCATAAAGCTAGAACGTTTCACCTACCAATTTATATGGCAAATCTCACTCCATTTCTTAATCTAATCTCCTTGGGAAGCTTTTAAGAATAAAAGGCATAATACTCTTAAAATTATTTCCCTTTATCACAAATACACAGATGGGAATATGAAATTTTGACAAGGTATTTGGCTTATGAGAACTTGTTGATACATGTAACACATAGTCTGCTCCTATCATCATCATGCTGTCTATTTAATAATTCACATTTAAATACAAGAGCTCAGTTGCCACAGCTCAGTAGGAATAAAACTAAGGTGATTTACATTTTTCCTGCTGAGAAATCTGGAATTCTGTTTAGTGTTTTATCCTGTATCTTTTAAACTTGTCAGAAACACTGGTATCAACATAACCCTCCATCAGTCAGGAACTAAAATATGTATTTGGGGGCTGTGTCTTCCATTATGCATCAACTTACCAAAATAATGACAGAAACCATTGTTACAAAATATATCTAAAAGAGATACTTTCAAACACAGACTGGCAATTTACAGTTTTACCTGATATATTTAAAATCTATTGTACAACTTTCTTCATTTCATCTGTTTTTCTTTGCATTTGTAACAGTGAAGCAATACCTTCCCCTTGCCTTTTTCTTTATATACCAGTGAATAGTACAAAAAACTCAGTTGAAAACTGTCAAGATGAGGTACTGAAATGGCTTTCTTACGCTCCTATCTTGTGTTAGTGTCCCTCAGTCAATAAGGACAAGCTAATGAATTTCAGTAGAGAGGCTCAATAATACTCCTGAAAACTAATGCTTTTGGTACAATTAATGTGGTGCTAGCAAAACCATGTATCAAAGATAACCATGAAGAAGAGAAATGGAAAGTATACTGTTTCGTTGTAGATAGATTACATCCAGTCCCTTTTGTGAAGAAGGAAAAAGTAGCTCCATAGTTTGTCTGGATTCTAGGAACACCTGTCCAAATCTTTACATACAATTTTTACTCAGTAAAAAAGTCAGTTTAACTAATTTGTTAGAGCAAACATCTTTGCTACAAACACGACCTCTCAATGGTGTTATTGTCCAAATCACTGCCACTGATGTAAACAGAAGCTGATTTAAATGGCACTTAATTGCCTAAGAACAATAAACTTGTAGCCACTTACAAGAATACTGTAATTTATTTAGCATAAACAAATGGTGATGGAGATCCCTACTTCTTCGGTAAGTGTCTTTTTTCAAAACTGCAGAACACAGAAACATTAGTCAGAGAAGATGCAAATATTTACTATAAAAAGTGAAAGGTACATGCTACTCTTAGCACACAATTTTCTCCCCTCTGTTTATGTTTTTATCATACAAAGTGCTTGAACAGCCACTAAGGTGATTAAGGGATTGGAGCTTCTGTAATATGAGAAGAGGCTGAGAGAGCTGAGGTTATTTAGCCTTGCTCAGTGTGGGTTCTTAGCAATGTGTATAAATACCTGATGGGGGAAGTAAGTAAGACAGAGCAAGAGACTTCTCAGTACTGGACTTCCCAGTGACAGGACAAGAGGCAATGGACACAAACTGAAACACAAGAAATCCCATTTAAGCATTAGGAAAAAAAACCTCCTGTGAGGGTGTACAAATGTAGAATCTTTTTACACAACGATAGGCAGAGAGAGAGAGCTGGGAGCGCTTAGCCTGCAGAAAAGAAGGGTCAGGGGAGTCCTAACTGTCTGTAAATTCTTGATGGAGGAAGGAGTAAAAAAGACTGAGAAAGAATCTTCTCAGTGGTGCCCAGTGGAAGGACAAGAGGCAATGGATACATATTGAAACACGGGGAATTCCACTTAAACAGCAGAAACAGATTTTTACCGTGAGGTTGTTGGAACATCGGAATTGTTTGCCCAGTGGAGGCTCCATCATTGAAGACTTTCAAAACCAAACTGGATCAGGTCATGAGCAATCTCCTCTATTGATCCTGCTTTAAGTAGGGGAGGTGGAAGAGATGAGCACCAGAGATCCTTTCCAACCTCAATGATTCTGATATTCTGTGAAATACTAACCAGAATTACTCAATAAGTCTGGAACATGCTCACTTCATGCAGTTTTAGGCTACCTGCAAACAGAAAGTGTACAAAGTGTTAAGTCACCCCAGCTGAGTCTGACCTGTATCAGAGGTGAATGCCAATGGTGAGTGCTGAGGTCTGGTCTCACACAATGACATTGGTCTCTCCTGAGTGTGCAGCATGGTTACCAGGGATACACCCAAGCCTGCACTGGCTCTGTCACCTCCTTGTCTACATTACCCTATGGGATCCTCTGTGCTGAGCATCAGAATGTCATAAACAAAAGCCACTGGGTTTTCCTAAAAATCAGTACAGATCAGTATCATATCGCACAGCAGCTTTGTGTCCATTCCCACTTGCTTCATGACATGTCTACAAATTTAAATTATGAAAAAACTACTATTCACTAATTCAAGGACAAAGCTACCACTATAGGAAGCTTCCTGGAATAGTGCACAACAGCAAAATACACAGTCCTGTTAAATACACAGTCCTGTTAAACTGGGTTAATGGCTGGCTTTGCATGCCTCAACTTCCCTTGTTTTTCCCTTCATTCAAGTTTTTCTATTTCTCATCTCCCTTCTGCATTCTCCTGCTTCTTTGAGTCACTACATTTTGCAGAGGCACCAAATTTTAACTCAAAATCTGATGAACAAATTCAGCTTCCAGAGAAATAATTGTGTATTCAAAATACTATGGCTTTGGGGTAGAGATGTTACTCCATGTTATTTATGTAACAGGAGTCTAAATCCTTCTCAAAGAGGAAAACTCAACAATCTCAAATTGCAGTTCACAATATAGAACTCTATTCGATCAACTAAGTTTTATATTCAATTCTTTACTTGACTTTAGAACACCTACAACCCAATAGTCCTAGAGGAGAATGCCATTTCAGAAGCGGATAATTCAGGCTGGAAACAGGCTCTCTGTTAGGTGTGGTTCAGGATGAGAATGAGGGTAGCCAACTTCAGGGTCCAGGCTATGTATTACCATGATCCAGCTCTAGGGAAATCTGGGCAAAACTCTATGGACTCAAGCTTTAATTATGTCTATTTTTCGCTTTTCTGAAAGCACCAAGGAAACCATACACCTTGGGAATTCTGGGGCAACTATCAACTAGTATTGCCCAGCAAAAAGCTCTGCTGAGCAAAACAGTCACAGAAGTGTGCCTTTTGGTCTTCTGTGCATAAAGGAAGAGTCTGTGTATTTTGGGGCAGGGAGGGCCAAGGGAAGACAGAGGATGGAAAATGCTTGTCTCTACAAGAAAATAAATCAGAAGAAAATCTAAAGGTTGACTGCAGTATTTGGTAAAGGAGTAAGACGAAAGTTGATGAAATGAAAACACTTTGTTTTTTGAAAGGGAAAAGCAGATTTATTCTTTGGACTAGCTAGCCCCATTAATAATGGAAGTGAACAGATATATCAGCATAATCTAGTCACACAAGGTCCAGGGCAAGCTGGGTCCCATTTACTGAAACACCTGACACTATTTTTATTGGTATTTAACAAAACTGGCTAGATTACATTTAGATCAACTATATCCAACTATATCCATTCAGCTACTACCTTCAGCTGCAGTGGAAACATACCCTTTTGAGAGTCCATCTGCTCTAAAAAGTCTCCAACATAAACTGTGTTAAGAAAAGGATGCGTTACTGAGCCTGTTTTAAATAAAGACTAAAATATTTCTAGCTGTTTCCTAATAAATTTTCGATGTCAGCCACACAGGAAGAAATGACTGCCTAGGAATTAAACCTCCAACTCTCAAATTCCAATACAATGCGTTAATCACAACATTAGTCTTCATCTGAATGTTAATTTGACATGCATTTAAACCAGACACATAATCTCTGAGGTGAGAGATTTTATTTAAAAAAAATAGCCACACCGAACACTTAGCCTACATTTTGCCTCATACTGCTATTGATACCAGCTCCTGAAAATAACCAAGATATTGGCAGATAGTTTTAGAACAGGATTGGTAAAAAATTAGGAGTTAAGTCTCAAATTTTCAGCATATGGAGGAAAGGAAAACATTTTACAAGATAAAATATTTGAAGATAAAAAGCTGGATTCTTCAGAACTTCATGCCTTATATAGTATGTGTCTGTGTATTTATAGATACAAAATTTTATATGCTTGTGACTGAAACAGAACTTTGTGTTTTAATTGCATTTTTGAATTTGGTTTTAAGCAATAGCAAATGATCACTTAAGATGACAAAGATTCAGACCCATCAACTCATCTTTCTTTTTCATATTAACAAACACCTCATGAACATGAATATTGCTGTTTACACAGCCTAATCCCACACAATGCCATCATGAAACAAGTTATTTTTATGTCTCTATGATGTATTTAAATGTACTTTTACCTCTGCTGTGATGAAGAGATTGTTTGTTAAAACACATCTAGTGCTGATATAGTATTTTACAGCTATACATTACTTATTAAAAAGGAAATAAAAATGCAGTTACGCTCACTCACAAAGCAGCAGTTAATATTAATAATCACTGAAACAGAAATACTGTTTCATTTTATGTTTGTAATTAACTGAAAGCATTTTTGCTTGGAAATAGAAGAATGTTGTTACAGATTCACTCTGCAGTGAGGTTTAAATAGAACATCTCCATCATTTCACTGTTTGCAGCATGGTTGGAAATGTGCTTGTAAACTACTCTCATTCCACACAGGCACAAGTACCACAATCTCCCAATAACCAGGGGTGAAGACATCAAATAAAGGATGCCACCAGTGTCCACGGTGCATTGATAACTGGGAGAACAAAGAGCCAATCCTTCCAACTCCTGTAATTCTTATGTGAGAAAATTCCAGTACATTATCTAATACATGTGTGCTGGAAGCCTGTGGACTATTCAGAACTGAAGTGGTCCTCTGGTCTACTGCTCTGTTGCACCTCTCAGTCCTAAAGCCACAAAGATTGCATTATAGTCACAAGGGTGTTCTGTTCTGTTTGCTTAGGTTGTGATCACTGCACAGGCAGAAACCGCTCATTTGAGACTGCCAAATTTCTGTTCTTTTTTCTAGTCCCTTCCTCACACCTCCCAAACCCAGGATGGTTAGACACTGTAAGTACCTTCTATTCTGTCTAAAGTACTTCCAGTACTTCATAAGCACTCAAGCAAACTCTCTGCTTCACAGTGGAGTCAGTGACTCACTTCAACAGCACGTGAGCAGAGATGAGGAAAGAATAAAAAGTAAAGTTTTCACACAATATTCAAACATTGTTATGTAAAGAAAACTACTCACATGAGGAATACTAGACTGCTTACATCCCTACAGACTCTGTGTCAACAAAAATAACAGCAACCTTTTTTCTCTCTATTCCCAAAACAGCACTGAGAGTAAACCTGCAAAACTCGGTAGATTCCAGCAAAAAATTCAGTTCCACCAGAGACTAATGCCAAATATGATCTTTCAGATCTCATTTCTCTAAAAAAGGAATGCATTATGTTAGACAGGAGTAGGCAGAAACATAAGACATTTAGTCAAAACATCCAAAAGGCTCCTGCACAAGAAAATTGATACTCTAGTTAGAGAAAGTTGAGAATTATGTAATGCACACAACTGTATAAGTCGTCTGTTTTCTGCAGTGAAAGGAATGAAACAGAGTACTTACCGACCTAAATACAAACTTTTGTCCAAGACAAACATAAATTCTTATTTTTCAATTCTTTCAATTCTTGAACAACTTCAGTGGGACACACAAATATGTACCTTGAATATCTTTTAAGTGTGGATTTCCTTCTCAGTCTGAGTTAGAAATATTCATCTCCTGTACCATGAGACCTATGAAATCTGTTCAAAAGCACCAAGGTTATCTATAAAATACTGTGTTCTTCCTTCCTGAAGAATGATTTGCTATTCAGATGCTCTCTATAGCTTTTTATAGCTTAAGTCTCAAATGCTTCCTAAGTGATCCTGCTAAATAACTGTACTGGGCCTGCCTAGGGCAGAATTAACTTTCTGCCCAGCAGCTCACATGGTTTTTTAGTTACCTGACCAAAGCAGTGCTGACAGCACACTAAGGTTCTACCTGTTGCTGAACAGTGCTTGGCCAGCACCAAGGCCTTCTCTCTTTCTCACTCCCACCACAGTGAAGACTGCAGGAGTGCAATATGTTGGGAGAGGACGCAACCGGGCAGAGGCTCTGACCTAACCAAGGAAATATTCCATGCCATGTAACACCACTCTCAGTCATAATAAGGGAAAACAGGGGGCATTAGGGGTGTTAGCTGCCATTGCCTTGGAACTGGCTGTTCATCGGTCTGCGTGTGGGATGTGGACAGCGATCGCCTTCACCCCACTTCTTTTCTTCCCTTTCTCTCACCTTTCACCTATCCTTCACTTTATAAACTTTTAAACTTTTTTTTTTACCTCAACTCCCAAATTTTCTTACTTTTACTCTTTCCTCATATCCTAGGGGCTTGGAGTGAGTGAGTGAGCAATTGGTGGTGTTTAGCTGCCCACCGGGCTTAACCCAGAAAAATAACATAATGAACAAAATTAGTGATTTCCCACCTTTCTGTTGTGCTGCCCAGTGATGTATGAGTAGGTATTGGGGGTTTATGCACACTTGTGACTAAGCCTGTATTTGTGTCACAAGCAGATACATGCTGTCCCTTTCTCCATGGCCAGATACAGATGTGCATGGTATGACATGACCAACATCTCCGAGGGATGGAAAGAATGCAGGAGTGGGCTGAGTGCCAGATGAAGTACGTACCCAGGCAGCATCCAGCTCAGTTTCTAGTTTGCCTGTAGGTCAATCAGCATAATCAGAATAACTTTGTGTAACACTATGCATTGATTATGAGCTGTCAACATAAATGCTTTCAACACACTTGCCCCAAACTAAACACAAACATTCTACCAAAACATAGCCATGTACTGCACATGCTTCTCACCCTGGGGAGAGGATGTGTGAAAAGATTGTGACAGATGTTAGGGACATTGTTTACTATGCTGCTGGAAGATGTTTCATTTATATGGTAATAAATACATTATAAGAAGCCATACAGATTTATGGCATAATCTCAGATATTTACATCAAGTTATTAAATATTTTTAAGACTGGGAATATACTAGATATAAATGATAGTATTTTTGGGTGTCATCCCACTGATACTTGTTACTTTTACTGCATTCATAGAAAGGTACCATTTGTACTAGTGAATATTCTTAATGTCCTCTCACTGAGCACTAAAATGCTGTATTACATCAAAAATAAGAAAACACTTAGCATTAGATTTTTATACATAAATTTTATGGGTAAAGTAGAAATCAAAATGTACAGGCTCTAAGTTAGAAGTCATTGCAAGCAATTTTCCCTATTGACTTTAAGGGGATTTGAACCTGTGGATTTTGACTCTTAAAATAAACACTGCATCACTGTCACACATGAAAAATATTATGAATAGTGAAGAACTGCAGAACTAGTTTAATCTACTTCTCAGAGCAAACTGAGAATCTCCTAAAGGGGCTTAAAGATTACTGTATATCTGAAGCAAAGCTCTATCTTGCATACCACTGAAATATAGTACAAATACGGCTTCAAGAATGTGGTTATTAACAGGGATATTTATTGATCATAACAAAATATTTATTTTCTGTCAGTGGTATGAAAAAAATTTGCCACAACAAAGAGAAGAAGCCTAACAGACAGGAACCCTGACTTCTTACGGTTCCTAAGCATATGTTAGTTCTATTTACACAACATACATCCCTATGTTACTTTAGGGAAGCTGGCCATACACTTCCACACAATATTTATTTTCTCTAACCTTATTATTTTAAAAATAAGTATGAGCCATTCAGTCGAGTCTGACTTTCTTCTTTCTGAAAGAATTCTGGAACGCTGATCTTGGACCATTCTGCACCTTAGCTAGTTTGTTTTTATTAACTGTTAAAACAACACATCTTTTCCAGGTTTATTTTTAAAGAACATAAAAATATAAATGGAGAAGGGTTTAATACAGAACAAACAGGGAACAGTATTTTTACAGAAAACTTAATGGCTAAGCAGATGTCTAACCTACTTTGAGACCAACATGTTATGCAAATACAGTACACAGCTCTCCCTTGTATCCCAGGGCTATCTTTTGCAGGACTAGCTGTTGCTTTACTTTCCACATTCTTTCTGAATACTAACCATCGAAAAGGAAGATAAAAGAGCATTTAAAATTTAAATACCCAGGTATTTTACAAGGGACCCTATCATGCCTTTATGAAGTGCTGACAAGCCACATTAGATGTGCTGTACTTGAAAACATCTCATCTGACGAACACCATCCTGCTGTCTTTTCAGTATAGACATCCCTCTATTCTGCTTTTTCTGAATTAGCAATCTGAATTCTGGAGAATTTCAGGTAATTGCACAAAGAACTCTCTTCCAGGACCACGTGCAATTAAACTTCCAAAAATTACAGCAAAGACTGACTGCACAAGCTTTACTGTAATACAAACCATGGTAAAAAAAGGCCACTAATCACCTAATCTGAGTTGTATTAAAAATAAAACCACACCAACCACAGGACTTACTTATATTAATTTTCTCCTGAAGTTCAACAGATTATTTTGCTAAACCATCCTTCTTAATTTTCTATTGTAAGAGTGATCTACAAAAATCATTAGTAGTTTCAAATATTAAAAAAAAAATTAAAACTCCTTAATAGTAGTCTGAACTAGTCTGGTTTTTATTACCTCATTCGCTAAGATACAGTAATTTGATTTTCTTTTAATCAGCAAGACTGAATAATCTGGTTTTGAATACGACTTTCTTTATCTCAAATGTTTTGATTTAGTTCATGAAAGATAATATCAAGAGATGGCTTGATTACTGTCTGGAAGTGCCACATTAGCTTTACTTTTACTAAGCTGTGCCCCCAACCATTCATGATAAAGCACGTATCCCAAGAACTCTATCATTCTTTTAGGTCTTCTATAGACCCCTTTCAAGTTTTCTGCATCCTTCTTGACGTGCAATTGCCAGAATCAAGTTCAGAATGAGTGGTGATCACAGCATTAACAACCACTGAATCACCGTAATTCAACAACTGCTTGATATTCCCCTTGCCTATTCATCTAAGACTACCTTCATTCTTTTGTCTCCCCTTGACACTGGCAGCTGATTATACCATGACCCTTCCCAACTCCTTTAGAAGTCTGTGCTTTGTGAGGGAAGAATGAGGCCCTCTGTAAATAGAACCTACAAATAGTTTCTACACAGTGATTTCTCTTTTGCTATCTAACCTATTCTTCTATTTCATTATCTTAGATCTCAGATCTAAGATCTAATATGCACATGGAAGAGTGTAAGACTTCTATTTGAACTCATCTAATGTCAGGGAGCTTAATTACATTTATATGGAATATATCAATTTTAGAATTACTCCCATGTGTTATTTTCTGCTGTTTCCCTCATGAACAACTGAACAATGCAGACTTATTTCTGCAGTTTTAAGCATGAAAGGTGTTGGTAGGACACGAATGTTTAGCTTCCCCCATTTACATTGTTTTGCTTCCACTTCCTCTATGATGCTCTTTTGATTCATAATTAAGCTGACTCTATCCTAGCATTTGAATCAAATGTTTGTTGTACAGAAATTATGATTATATTACTGGAAGAAAAGTGCCAGATTATGTCTCCACTTCATTTTTACTGAAGCACTGGTCCTTATTCAAGGGTTTGTGTCATCTTGCTAAACTACTTTTGTCATGAGTTTCTCCTCTCCCTGCTCCCTGTTCTTTCTTCTGGCTGCCCTGAACACAGAACTAACTTCTGGTGGCAGCACTTTACACCACCTCAAGTTGGCACTTAGAAACAGTGAGATCATGGCTTGAATTTCAGTTCAGTGGACACTGAATAGGTGTTTTTATATAAGAGCACCAAGGATTTGGGCCTGGAAAACATACTTAGAGACCTTCCAGTCATCTGTCTTGCAATTATAAAGAGAAAGGTTTCGAAATTGCACCAGAATGTTCATCTACATAAGATTAAAAATAATCAAGCCATTTCTCTAGGATTAGGTGACGGATTCCAGTCAGCCAACTTGTAATGCATAGTTGTACCTGGTTTTGACCTGATAAGTCTTTACATAGCACAGTTCTGGAAATAAATAAGAGTAAAAAAAAATACATAATTTTAGTGCTATGGAAGTGAAAAAAGAGCAATTAAGGTTTTTTTAAATTTAAATAAAATTTATTGTGTTTTAACCACTTGATTTTAAATGAAAGACCCTTTTTCTTGCTTTGTGCAAATTCACAGATTTAAATTTAGAACTTCTGCAATAAGTATAAAGGATTCAAATCATGAGCCCTTAAATTAGCAGGAATGCTTGCTAGTGCCTTCAGTGGAAATAGAGAGTCAGAAACAGACCAAGGTATCTTCTAGGTGAATAATGATACAGCATTATTTAAATGTGTGCAATATTTCAACCTTTTCAGTGTTAAAAAAATGAATTGTCTTTTGATTTTATGTTGTGGAGATTGAAGAACGCATCTCAAGTAGTATTTACAAATGGTTTTCCTTCCTACATCTTAAGGAAGAAAAAAAAATCATACTCAAAATGTTTTTAACAGTGGCAAAAAATCTAGCAGTAGAAAGTTGACCTGACTTTGTGGCTAGTTTGTATACAAAAAAAGTTTTCTTACATATAAGAAACTTAAAAAAGGATAAAATATATCTTAGTGGATACCACATACAACAGAGTAGGAGCTATGCTAGTTTGAACCCATTTAAAAACAGTTTTTCTAGTAAAAAGTAATCTTTGCCTGGCCTGAACAGACCCAATGGAACTATTTTACATGCCATAATCTGTGCTAAGCAAGGTTTGTCTTCCAGATCAGACAGTGACCTGAATTCCAAGGAAAATATTTAGAATTTCATACCAGACCTTGTACTCTAGATTCTTCTTAACAATCCTTCTGCGATTTCTTTTCAGCATACACAGGTTTCTTCTTATTCCAAAATTTACCTTCTACTTGGAGTTTCGATCAGTTCCTTGTGTTTGTGAGATAAGCAGGAACATGCAAAGAAAAGAAAAAGAGACAATGAAAAAATAGATCCCTGAATATGAAGCCTTGCTAACTCAGAAGTGTCGCAGAGAAAAGCACGAGACCCAAAAAACAAATGACTGTGAGCATATGCTTACATAGACAGCAACTCCAGCCCCCACCCCAAATGAAAATATTTAGCACCTACTTGCTTACTGGAATACAACTTTGAAGAAGACTCTTAGACATTAAGTCCAGTAATGTCTGGTGCAGGTAACTGCAATGCAGTTCACTCCTGCAGGGACACCCTAACTATGAAGGTACTTCAAACTGGTATCCTATGAAGATCTGATCTAGTGCCTTTCCTCTAGAGAAGGAATACAGCCTAAATATCTCCTCCTGCATCTGTGCATGTTCCAAACAAATAAAAGCACAAGCTGTAAAAGAGTTTTTTTCAGAGGTTTTTTTCCTATGTTAGGACCACTCAAAAAAGTTCTGGAGCTCCTGGTCATATCACACTGATTAATTTTGGTACATAGTGAGACAAGAGCAGCAACTGCAGAGTCAGCAGTTGGATTTCCATGCCCTGTTTAACTTAAATGGAATCACTGCTTTCCTTGTATCTGGTATAGGTCCAGAGATTGAGGCCTACAGAGCTGGTGACCTCCAAGGGAATGATGCTCACGGTAACATGATAAAATGAGCAATAATGGAGCATCAGGTTTTTTAGTCACTATTTAAAACCTGTGAAGCCCACAAAATACTTAGAAAAAAAGTGTTCAGAAAGAAGTGACTATAGTTTAGCAGTTCAATTAGCCTGTACCACATCATGTAACACTGCTGTCCAGTGTCTGAATGAATGGTCACAATCATTAATGCCAACATTCTCATTACAGCAACACCACACTGAGCTGTCTCATCTACCCTAACCTACAAAGAGCTCCTGCAAAACAAACTTCTGAGGCTTCACTCAATACAGGATGCTCAGCAATGTTTCTGCTTTTCTTACTGGTAGGAAAGTACAGAAATCAATATTTAACTGTCAATTGCCACTTTCAAGGAATGTGAAGGTTTATTGCTGTGAACAATATAAATTTCACCTACTCCAATAAGCAGGATCAACAACATCCCACTCACAGATGTATAAGAGAAGGCTCTGAATTGTCCGGATTCAAGTATTGTGGGCTTCTTTCTATTGTCTTACACTTAGACTAGTTCTTCCCTAAACTCTGCCTTTCTTCATGCAAATTCCATATTCAGAACTCATCCATAGGATCACTATCACAGCTTCGTAAAGAACGCTTTCTTTGCTTTAATAAATTATTTTTAATGAATCTTGTTTGGTTTAATGACAAGAAAAGTTGCAAGATGGTTCTATCAGCAGCAGGATGTGTCTGTGTCGGAAGCTGACTAGAAACCGTATTCCAGTCAGAATTCTGTTCAGGGTAACACCCTAATGGTGTTACCATGGCACTGAGCCACAGCTAATATACTTTGTCTTTATATTACACTAAACATCAGCAGATACCTTCTTAGTTTCATCAAGCTCAGGCAGCAGGAGCTTACATCTGCTTAAAAAATGCATAGATGCATCTCAATTCCTAATGCCTTTAAGAAATAAAATAGCACCTTTGTGCTTCCAAGCAGCACACCCAAGCACGTTATGGAAAAATATACCTATATGACTAATGCCTCTCCCTGAACTCAATTTGTCCATTATATTCCTCTGTTTGAATACTCAACCTTTAGACAAAACCAATCTCTTATACATCTCCACCAAGCCAAACTCAAAAGAATCCCATACCTAAATGGGGCCTGGCAAGGTTATTATAACTTCAGTAAAAATTACAGACTTCAAAAGAATTGCAGAAAAAAATCTGTGCCTTTGCATATGTGAACTGCAGTACTGGTTTTAATACTATGAATGTATATTTACTACCAAACAAATTAGTATAAAAGACAGTTATGCTTTGTTTTAGTATTTTACCCCCGGGTGTTTGATACCACACACACTCATACCCACTCATTCCTCCAGCATCTCAGTGCTCCCCAAATAGTAAGAAAAGAATCTTCTCCACAACCTATTCAACAAGACAACACTGGTAGCTGTAATTTACAGATAGATAAAAGGGAACATAGATGTCTAAGTCCCAACTGTTTTAAGTACTCTTTAGTTCCATACACCTGATGTTCTAAGGTTCAACTTTTCAGGACACTCAGGACTCAGTAAACAGCTCAGTTTCACACGATTTCAGTTGTACTGGTGATGTCAGAACAAGGGCAAACTTGGCTACATGTGTCTCACAACTGTTAAAAAATGAAAGGCCATCTGTGAACCCCTGACCTATATTACCTACCCAGCAAAAAATAGTAATTTAGTATCCAAGACAGGCGGATACTAGTCCTCCAAGGCAGCATTCAACTTCCCTCAGCTGAGACTATCCTTTGTCTTCCTGCAGCATTCCTCTGTGCCCATTCTACACTCTACTGCAGGTGCTAAGGGGGTGCTGGGGAGAAAGCCTTTTAAAAACAGAAGTGAGGAGCACTACAATGGATAAATTATGGTCACACCAACAACCTAAAATAAGAAATGTCCTAACATTTTGGCCCTTTAGCTATATAAGAGCAGTTTAATTTTTATACTTAACCACTCCCAAAATACAGGATTTCTACTGCTGAGTTACTATGGCTCCACACAGTCTAAGTTGTCAGCAGTTTGACTTCTGCACCTCTCAAACAGACTTCACCTGTATGAATAAACAGAATCAATACCAAGCCAGAAAGCACTGAAGCGAAGAGAGGTTCTTTGCTTGTTCTCTCTGCTGTTCAAGGAGGAACAATGAAAGGGAAAGTTCTACTCAAAGACTTGGCTGCAGATACTGTCTTTGGAAAATGTCACTGGCAAACTCTCACCAACCTCACCTAAGAACATATATAACCTTAGATTATTTCTTTCCAAAGTCTTATACTGAGATCAAACACTTCTATTTTCATAAGAACAGGAAAAAACACATTCATAATACATGGGCAATAATTAAATCAAATTTGAGGTCCTGGTTTAATGAAAAGGTTACCAAAAACATTGTTCAACTGGGCAAAATGACAACTGCTCCCTAATCTTGTTCTCAGAATTATTTAATCACTGACAGTTTTATAAGCAATTCAAAGCAAGATCTACGGTAACTTAACTAAAGCAAGTACAAGGAGTACTTGTGGTTACTCTGTCTATAGGCATATTCAATACTGGCATAAAGTCAAGCAGATAAACTGAAGCTTAAGTTACAGCAGTTTTCATCAGCTAAAGCTAATGTTCTAAATTATTTGTATTTTTATGGACTCCTCCTTTGATTCATGAGACTCAAGACACTTCCCTTGAAAACATACAGTAAAAATTACATGGTAAATAGCTACCATCACTTGTAGGAAATTTCAGTCAGCACATTACCTGTCAGTGTCATCACACATTACCCACCCACTCCAAAAGATGGAAACTGTAAATCCCCAAGTCCAATGTTTAGCAGATGTTTGCAAATGTTCTTTAAATATCAGAGATGCTTGAGAAATCTAGGTGTAAGACAGCTATATGGGAGGAACGGGGAGGGTTCTCTACTGCCAAGAAAGAAGTCAGATGCAGAGTTTGTACTTCGTAGTCCAGAACCATAGAACACCAAACTTGCTCCAGCAACTCTTGCCCATGTGACCCAAACACACTGCTAGTGCAGCAGCCTTGCAAGCATCCAAGAAAGGAAGACAAGAGATTATCTTCAGTAAATATCTAAGAACTATTTTCTTCATGCATGCTGTTCTATTTAAGCTATTCTGTCAATGTTACACACATATTAGCAAGACTTCCAGGGACAGAATGAATCCCCCACTTCTTAGCCCTGATCACCAAGTCAAACGCGGAAATGAGGGTTCACAGATCTTCTGGATACCAAAAATAATAGACTTAACTGGAGATACTGCCTCTATCGCATCGTGACACTCCAGCTAAAACCTGCTGGATGTTCAGGTGGGAATGATTTGTTTTCCTTCTGCCCATGACAGAGCACTCTCACAATTTCTTCTCATACTAATATCCCCTTTGTTTTACAGATGATAACAACACTTTTCATCAAATTAGCTATTTAATTGCCATAACTGAAATAAACTTAGAGCAACTCTTCCAAATTCGGCCTAAACCTATGGTTAAATGAACAGTAGAGCTGATCTAATGGACCAGTTGCACCAAAAAGAAGGGAAGCACCACTCTGGAGCTTGTTGATCCATCCGCAAGTCCATTTAATACTCTAGAGCAGCAGAAAACTTTTTACTAGTTTCTTGGTGGTTTAGTTAAAGCTAATTTATTTGGGGGTTTAATGAGTGCCGGGGCGCAGAGAGCATAAACCACAGCATCAGCACTTCCCTTGTTCTAAGCAGTGGCTGTAGATGTCTTCTGAAACTGCACCCCTAGTTCATTGTCTGCTGCTATTGCTCAGAACCTGAAGAAGGGCTTGGAGGCCCAACAGTTTGTGTGGTTTTCCCTGTTGTACTAGTTGATATAGTAAGAGGTATTACACCTTGGGAAGCCAGATGTTAAAGTAAAGCTCTTCTGTTATGAGTCTGTCACTGGGTTCATCCAGCTTCACAATAAATAAACTGAAAGAGCTTCTCTGCAATTAATGGTTATTTTGAATTGGAGGCTAATCCCATATAAATTTACATTTTAAATTTTCAGCAATGAATACACAAGAGTTACACATCAATACTAGATTTTAAACACTGGCCTATGTGAGGCACCAACTGTCACTGAGTACATTATTTCAAGTAAATCTATTTGCATTCTGTGATTGCTATCCACACGAAAAAAACCCACTTGTACTTTCGGTAAATATGTATTTGGGATGAAAGCATAAAAATTTACTTTATCTATGATATATCAAAAGAGTTAAGACGGAAAGCTGAAAAATATTGGTTTGATTAAGCAGCTCTTCAAAATCACTTTGTATGCAGGGAAATTCTACAGCCAGAATCAACCAAGAATACTTACTCAAAATATCATTTATATCATATAAAGGATCTTTTGTCTCTGCAGCTAGTACTGATGATTCTTCAAAAAAGTAAACAACAATTTTATAAAACCATGAAAGAAAGAAATCCTTAACTTCATTCAATACACATATTGACTGTTTAAGAGATGAGCTTTCATCTGAAAAAAGAACTGTGTTTTCAATATTAAAATAATCAAGAGTTTGGTTTCTGACATATTCTATTCTTCTTGAGGAAGGAAATAAATATAATTACATTTGCTTTAATCAGTGGTGACACTTCTCTAAGAATCACTCAAGACTTTTATCTCAAGATCAACTACTTTTTTGTGGCAGAGAGAATTTCTCTCTCTGTCTGATCGGATCAATAGTAACCAGCACTGAAATCTATCTTCAGAATATCTAAATTTTGGATTCCTTTACTTTAATGAGCTTTGTTTATACACAAAGATTTTAATAGATGTAACACAATGCCAAAAATCAGAATGAACGACAAGGGGTTCCCCAGGAGCTTGTATTCCAAAAACTAAGCTGCAACAACAGGTGAGCAAACCAAGTGTGTAGGGTGGAGTTTGAAAGATGGGAGTAACAAACTGGATGTGAGCAATTTTACAGCAATTACGAACTAGGACTCTCCCTGCTGGTATCAGATTGTACTTACAGATTGAGCTGTCAGAAAATAATTCTGTAACACTGCTATCAATACTGTGCATGTAATGAGAATCAGAGCCATGAATCAGGAAAATATCAGTGTTCACCATTTAGGTCTCATCACTATTTCTTGCTACATCTCCGCTAGTGATGTTTTGTGTGGGAAGGGTTCTTTATGACAAGAATCACCATGGAGTACAAAGTGGTTTTCCTCCTTGAGGAAGAACTGATACTGAAGCTGAGCAAAGGGGCCACCAAAGGCATCCCGTTTGCAGTGTGGATACCTGTTCTTCAGAACTCATTGCTCCATCTCCATGTGTGCTCTCTTTAAAACAATGAGCACAAACTCAACTGCCAGTGAAGACAATGTGGGAAGGCAGTTTTTGCACCATTACAGACTGTGGCAACCTGAAGCTCTCTGTGATGCACCAGTCAGTAACACTGACTGTGTGCATCACAGAGAGCAAGTGTCTCAAGGAAGTGAAGATCTTCCCAATAACTGTTATACTCATCTTTAACCTCTTCTGAGAATCTTCCTTGTCTTTTCCTGGCCAGATCTTTTATAAAAATAGGATTATTATGGCAAATTAGCAGGCTACCTTCTTAATTTCAGTCAAATCTCAGAACATAAACCAATGGCAAACAAAATTATCCCATTACAGGAAAGAAATGACCAATGCACAGCAGTAAATGAACTGTTTGGTTGGCTGTTAGGAAAGCTACTGAGATATGCATGAATTCCACTACTAATAATTGGATAAATGGTTTCAATCAAAATTATTTGTTTCACGTGTAAGAACTAATAGCGACCTCTGTTGACACCATAGTGCTCACATAACTCTACATATCTTTCACTCCAAAAGTGGCCCACACTTGACAGTGAACAACCTTTATTTTATAAGCAATAATCAAGATAGAGACAACAACACTGATCTTTCCCATGGACACACATTCAGTGAGATAGACACAGTCTTGTCACAGCCTGATGGAACTGGCTGCCAGTGCTACACCTGCTCTGCTCATTATGGGCTTCCATCTCAAAGCCTGTCAAACTGTTACTTTTCACAGTACTACAGCTACTGGAAAAATTTAAAGATAAAACCACAATAATCAGGAAAATAAGCTTCACTGTAAGAAATGTCTAAGGCACTACCTGCCATCATTCAAAACAGATAGTCACAACGCTAAGTGATATAGAATCAACTTTGTTTCTTAATATTTTACATATTGGGGCTAGTACTAGAAATAAAATTTCTTCCCAGACAACTACAATAAATGTTTTTTAACTGAGGATTTGGGGAACAAACAACCCCAAGCTAAGGTGTACTTGGTGCAGTTTTCAGTAGTTGAAGAAAGGATTACCCTTTTCAATACCAGCAGTATGTCTTTCTACAGGAAAAGTTCAGAACTTGGCTCAGGACTATTGCACTTGCCTAAAAACGGTCTTTAAAGGCAAAACTGCAAAAAGGAACTTATCATTTGGGCTGGGGTTTTTTTTCCTCACCAGGATGTTCTAATTGAGACAGCTGGAAGAACATAAAAAGATGCTGTTGGCACCAGTCTTTCAAAGCACAGAAAGATTTAACTTAATATCCTTTTTTTTTTTTAAAAAAAAAAGGCAGTTTAAAATTTGATATATATATCAATTGGTCATGCTAATAACAAATCCTATGTATGCCCAACATAGCAAAAATCAAGACACAAAGTTCAGCCACTTCACTTTTATCTGTCTTGCCCTCCACTTTTCTCAAAGTTCTTCCGTGCATCCCACAGTAATTTGCTTATCAGTCCTAAAGGTGGAGCCGCACAGGAGCAGCTTTAAACCAATATGTTTTCTCTCACTTTATTTTGCATGTTCTGCAGGCTTCGAAGTGAAACCTAGAATTTTTCATTTCTACTCTGAATCCTGGAGTGTTCACAGGGCAGGGAAAACCAGCTAGAGGCAGAGCTGTGAGTCCACTTTCAGTATTATTTCCTTTACTGCTGTCAGCTGAGGTCTGAGCACATAGAATGCCACACACACTGTATGTTTTTATCTTCTTCATAAGGAAATTCAATAAAAAAGGATGAATGCTGTTTGATTGCTGAATGAAATGTGCAAATAAACCAGTACTTTTTCCTGTTTATTAACTTGACCATCCAGGGTCCCTAAGAGATTCTTTATTACAGTGTTTTCACTGTCATGTGCAGTCTTAACTTGGTTAACTTCAGAATCTTCTGACAGGGAGATGTTAAAAGCCATGCAATGAACCCTCAAGTAATATAGTTTTCCCACAATCAGCTGTTCCAATCCTCTAATTAATACTATGAGGTGCCAGTGCATAGTTCTAGACGATCAAAAATGGTAATGTTTCCCTTTGCCCCAGCAGTGACAAACACCCAAAACAATCCGTTCCATTCCCATTTGGAGAATGACTAGGGGTACAAAACACAGGCAGTGAGATAAGGGATACCTGATGCCACAGGAAACAGAATAGTTTACTAGCAAGACATAAAAAGACTTTCACATACTTTATACTGTAAAACCAGGTGGTTGTACGTGTAAAGCACTACCTCCCCGCTGGAAACAGTGACTTTGTTTCTTGACAGTGGCAGGTATACTGAGAAAAAAAAAGAAAAATTAATCTTGTAAAATTCATAGTTCTGCCTCTGTACAGGAAGAGGAGAATGTGTCTCAAAAACGTGGAGGATGAAAAATCCACTTTGGAAGCAAGTTGGAGTTGAAAGAACAACTATATATAAAATCCAGACTCAATCCCATTTAAAGAGCAACAGGCAAGAGGACCAGGAACAGAAGCCTCTCTAGGTACAACTCCAATGCATTTATTAAATCAACTGGCTTAGCTTTTAAAAATACATATTTATACATTTTTTACTTCAACAGAGACTATTTTTGCTTAACAAAACTAAGCAAAATAAAACCCAGATTAAAAGCATCTGGGATCTGTCTCTGGCTTCAGGGTACAGACATAGTGTGATACTATTTTTTGGGGTATTTTTGTTTAAATTTTACTTTAAATTAATACACTTTGAATAACACAGTTACTTAATTCTTACCATTTACACCCCTCTTTTGATTATCTGGCTAAAATAATGGGTAACAAGTTGATAACTGAAAGAGGTTACCATTTAACCACTGAGCCAGAAAAACTGCAACTGAATGTCGCAAAACTTTCACAGTTCACAAACCAGCCGCAGGAAACCTGCTGGGTTTCTGAGCATTGTCTATACTTCTGACATCCCATTGTGTGTCAGAAACTGACACCAACCTTTCAATATCTACGGTACCAACTATGCTCCCTCACAGTTGTGTGCGTGTGTATGTGAGATGATTCACTTGCTTTTATTCCAGGGAACTGATGATGATTGATTCATTCAATCGTCATCCCTTCATATTAACGTACTAAATATGCACATAAAGGAAGCAAAAATTGAGTTCTTAAACTTTTTTATGCTTAAACGTTTATTTTTTTTCTTTGAGAGAGACTAGAAGCAATCAAAAATGGGAGAAGAACAAGGGCAGGTTACGTTTCTGCTCAAAGGCAAGGTTTGGGGAACACACCCAACCCACGTGTAAAGCGAGCAGCCGTATTCCAGCGGCGGGCTGCGAGGGTAGGGGAGCTCCGGTCCCCTCCCGGCCGCTCCGGGCCGGGGCTGGTCCCTCTGCTCCGGTACCTGGAGCGGGCAAGGCTCGGCGGACCGGTGCGTTCCCCCCTCCGCCACACCGAAGGCTTGTGCCTCTCCTTCTCCGGTGACATCTTACATAATAAGCCGAGCTAATCACGCCGGAAGCGAGCCAAACCGCCACGGAGCATCAGCGGGGATAAACTACCCGCGGGAGGAGATGCTCCGGACCGGCACCCGCTCCTCGCTCACTGCCCGCCCTGGCGCCTTGCTAGAAAAATCCTCGCCGGGGCGGCAGCGGCTCCCGTAGCAGCCGCCAGACGCGGAGCCCTCGCCCGTCCCCCGCCGCGCTGCGCGCCGTCCCCCCAGGAAGCCGCAAGCATCGCGAACGGCATCAGCCTCTCCCGAGCGCGTTCCGCGCTCCCAGCCCCGCCGGCTCCAGCCCCGCCGCCCTGCCCGGCCGCCGCCGGCTCCCTCCTTAGCGCCGAATTGGAGGAGAAAGTTACTCGGCGGCGGCCCGGCGTCCGCCGCCGCCGCAGTTCAAGAGCAATGTCACGTTCAACAACTTGTTATGACACATGATCCCCCCCTCACGCATCCGCACCTCGCCGCCGCCTGCCCGGCGGCCCCCGGCGGGCCCCTTACCTTCCCCTGCAGAGGCCACGGGCACCCGCGGGCGTGTGCGAGAGTGGGTGCGTGTGGCAGCGCGGGCGGCGCCGGCTGGGCGGGCG
>VZRV01002990.1:481319-498625 GCA_013398115.1 Falcunculus frontatus
GGAGCCGCCCCCGGAATCGCCGGTTATGTAACCGGGGTTGTCTCCGGCGGCCCCGCGCCACCGCCCCTGTCAGCGGTAGCGCCCGGTGCTCCTGCGGCTGCGTTTCCCTAGCAGGGAGGTGGATGTGCTCCCTCCGGCCCAAGGATGGGCCTCCGCCGAGGAACGACAGCGGCCGCTGCCCTTTTCCGCCCCTCCCCGGACAGGTGCGGCCCCATGCCGGGGTCAGCGGCGGGCAAGAGCACTACAGCACCAATCAGACCCTTCTTCATACGCTCTTAGCACATCGCATCCCGAAAACTTCACGCAAGCCGAAAACTTCGAAGTTTGGGCCGTACGCGGTCACCGCGCGTCCGTGCGGAGCGAGGGTTGCTGTGTGTGAGCAGCGGCTGCACAGAAATACCGCACTGTTCCGTCTGTGTAGGCAAAAGGCCATCGCAGCAATGGGTATTTCTCCTTAGTTCATTTCTGCTAGGTTGGGTGTGACTCATATCTTATCCTTGGTAATTTCCATTGAAATAAACAGTTTTAACCAAGGAAATAATGAGAACATAACGCACTTGTATGACATTACTCATGTACTCATTAATTCAAATTAAGCAGCTCCTTAATGTTCCTGTTACTCCCATCCCACGGTCAGCAATGACAATAAATGTAATATCGAAATATATGCCATAAGAGCTCTTTGCAATAGGAATCCCCACTATGCACTCTCAGTACACACCACGGGAACTTCCCTGACTCATTTTCAGATGAGTAAGCTTCTCAATCAAGTTTTCCTGGCATTTGATGGTAGAGCACTCAACTTCCTCATGCTGATAACAGAATCAATAATCCCTAGCTAGGGACTATTGGAATAAGGCCCCTGGCTAGAACCATTTCCTTGCAAGCCAGTAGAGTGGGGTTGGCCAGCGGTCAGGAGTGCTGATGCTAACTTAGAGCTGAGCATTCACCTGCAAGTTAGCAGCTTTCATGACTTCAGCTTTTATTCTCAGATGGAAAGTAGGATTGTAGTTTTGAAAGATTAATTTTAATATATCCATGATGCTTTCCAAGCAGCATTGCATTAAAAAAAAAATTTAAAAATCTAGAGAAGAGTTCTCTTGTGCCTGCTTACTTAGACCTTTTTTCCTTTTAGTCACTTCCTGGGAGGAATTACCAGGATATCTGAATTAAAGATGCTGTAACATCATCTGAATCAGGTCATCGCACCACATTTATTTAGACAGCAGTGGACCCTGTCAGTAAGTAGATATTCTGAGGCTTTGCTGGTCAGACTAGTGTTGATCTTGACTGTCAGGTCAGCTGTTGGTTATAATTGTGTTCTTGATAATGAACTAGATTGGTTTTATCAGAGCAATGCATGTAACTCCATAGAGTTTATAGTCAATGGGCGTCACACAATGCACAGAGTATTTTTAGAGATTAAAAGAAACTTAAATGAAAAGAAACTATACTGTCTATACTTCAAACTATTCTATCAGGCTCACTGAGAACGGAGACCTGGGTCCTATCATTGAAATGTTTGGGGGCTTTTAGAGGGTTTTGTTTTGGGGGGTTTGGTAAGTAAAACTTGTGGCTATGAGTTTTCATTTGAAAAAAAATAAATTCTGAATCATCAAAGAACAATTCCAGAGAGAGACAGTAGTTTTGAGATCTTTATCTGAAAAGAAAGGTCAGAAAAAGAACAAATTCCTTCCTGTACATCAAAGTACTTGAGCACTCATTGATTTTACTGGAACAACTGATGCCGACACTAAAGTCACCGAAAAAAACATACCAGGAGATAAAATTATTCAAGGTATTGTTACAAGGTGGAAATGTAGCTACCAGTGATGGTCTAGACATGGCAGGTCAGAGCTCAGAGCAGATTAACTTTTGTTACTAAGAGAGCAAGGCAGGCACATAAAACCCCCAATGCGAAACGTGCTTCAGTACTGACAGTTCTCTCACCACATCTTCTGAGTCTATCTAAATGATAGATACAGATTTCCCTTTTCAAGGGTTTCTTCACAGCCAAGAGGGCCACATATTTAAATACAAGTACATACATATGTAAGTTTAGATGAAAGATGATCTTCTCACGTGTTTTCTTGGCTCCTAGGAGACACCAGATAACGAGAGACTAATAATCGAAGCACAGAAGTTGGCACTACTCGTTTTGCGTGTCGCAATGTAAAGGTTTAAAGATCTAAATCCACTAACTGGCTGTGAAAACCTGAACTACAGATTCCAGTTTTATTTCATATCTTAAATAATTCTGGAATTTTAGTGTAAACAGCTTTTGCAGTTTCATGGTAGGTTTTGCATATAGGAGAAAATGGTTTTTCTGGTTCAAGACTCAGTTCTCTAATTATCTTTCTTTCACTTCCTCTGCTGACTTTATTTCTAGTAGAGTGAGAAGCCTTAAACTACTCCCCGGGGCTTTCTCCTTGATCCCAAGCTTTGTAAAATGTAGGTGTTTCCTTAAGATGATGGCTTTTATAAGCTGTCAGTTAATTGTGATTAGAGCAACAGCCACATCTGGAACTCCTCTTCTGCTAATGCATCTTTGGAGAACTGTCATGAAAGTTGTTCTCAACTGTAAAATATGTGGTTGGGAAATATTTTTCAAAACTTAAAAATAAGCAAAATTAAATTATTTAATTGGTTCTCAGCGGTTGCTACGTGTAGGGTTGTGAGTTAACTTTCAATTCATTCATACATTTTGCCCGTCAAATAAGCTCACAAAATTTCCAGTGAAGGGCAAGCCATAACCTTTTGCTGTATCAGGGATCTTTAGGATCCCTAGCTCTCAATTTCTGACGTAATATACATAAGTCTCAGTGGGTACCCTCCCTACCTCCTCAGAAATATTTCCAGGGTACATTTTTCCTTTTCCAAAGATTACATAGAAATTGAAAATCATGGCTTTAAAATATCTAGCATTAATTATGCAGCTTTCTTATGAGCTGGGGCTTCTTGCCAGTGAGTGATAAATCCCTCTCTCCCTTTCACCCAGAATTTGACTACTTTAGCAGAGTACTAGGGCACTCTAAAACTACTTCCATTTGAAAAGAGAGTATCATCACTCCTAACTCCCTATTTAGAACCATGACACTATTTTAAATACTATTTTACACTATGATTTTTCATTCTGTTTAATTTGCGTTACTAATTAGCTTGCTCTCCAAGCAAGGTTATCGATTGTTTACTGATCAGCAAAAGACACTCTTGGGTTTCACTGAGCACAGCTTAGTGTTACTATAACTGCAGAGTATGTCATACCCACAGTGAGCCTAAATTGTAAATTCTGCTTTTTGGTGGATATTTTCAACTTGAGCATTGTTTTATTTCTTCTCTATAAATAGTGAAACACCCTGTCATATGAATTACACAGCAGAAAAGAAATGCTCTCTTGCCTTTGGACTAGACTGAGAATTTTCTTTCAGTTGCAGAGGGGAAGAGCTGTAAAACACCTGATCAGCCTGGCTTCAGCTCCAGCAGGAGTAAGAATTGCTAGATATCTATCTTCTGTCAGCTGAAATAGCTGTCTATTTACAAAGTTGGTGTAGAGCCTACCACAAGAAATTCTAAGAGTTTACTTTCTCCTCATGTCAGAAGCTGTTGAGAACCTCGGGTAAACAGCACATTTAAACATTTATTGGTGCATTATAAATACGTACATAAAAGACAAATATCTTCTGTGTTGGAGCACAGCTACAGCAACATCAGGGTTAGACCCTGAGCAGGGAATTCTGCACTCCTGCAAAGGCATCAGGAGTCTCCACAGACCTGCTCCTGTGCTTTAAGGCAAGTCATATCTCAAGTCGCACTGTTCAAGAAACTTTCTCTACTTCCTTCCATTTCGCTACTTTTTAACTCAATGATGCTCCATATCGTAGTGTTATTATGAAGCATTTTGGTTATAATATCAGAGAAAAGTGTTTCCCGGTTTGATTTTCATCATTTTATCAAATATGAACTAAGGTATAATTACATTATATAAGAGACTATTACAAGATGTAATTTCACAGGCAGGATGAAATACCTGTCAATGACTATGGGCAATCTTCCTCATAAATAGAGAGGGGCACAGAGAGGTGGTCTCATAGTAATGAGCTCTATTATTTCACATTGGGGAGTTCTGCTCACAGAGAATTACAAGAGTAGCTGTTAACAGACTGACTACTAACACTTTGTTTGAGTGGGATGGCAGGACAAGACTGATACCTGTGCTCAGTAATCACAGCAGCTGTTTCTAAGGAAAGTCTCCCTCCTGACAGTGAGGAGACAATCCCTTACCAAGAGATTCAGAGCATAATTACTGAATGGAGTCTTTTCACAGCCCAGAGAACACACTGGACAATCACTTTTACACTGCTAAACGGAATCAATGCAGGAGAGCAGGATGGAATAGCAAAGTCTCCAGGAACACTTTTCCTCTTTGTTTACAGATGGGGACATGACTGGTCTTCTGCACTTCCCTTTTGTAGCCTGTGGTGTGCAAAACAGCTCACAAGGTAGTTGAGAGAGCTAGCTGCTCATGAGGAAGAGGTGAACCTAGATACCTAAATTTAGATCTTGTGTGTACCCTACCATGTAAGCACTTTTAGATCATCCTAAAGGAAAATATTTCCTGCACTGAGTCTATTTCCTTTTGCTAATGTTGATTTGAACCACTGTTGAAGTGAAAGAAAGTAGGATGACACTTCTTTCTTTTTTTAAAGATCCCTAGAAATCAGGATTTTTAAAATTTTCTCGTGTTTCTACTAAAATACCTGTGTTGGTTCTTGCTGGCTACTTGAACAGTTAGAATAAATTATAATCAGTCAAGTTCTTGCATGACACCAATTTCTAAATTAAAATTCAGAATCCTTAAGGTGACAAGGGTTTCATCTGGTATACTTAGTCACATTTCTTGCTGGGGCATCTGAACACCTTAGTACTTAAAGGGCAAATATATTTCTAAGTTTTTATTTGTATGTCAACTAGAATGTACGAGTAAAGATTTTTAAAAGGTAGAGAGGGAAAAAAAGTTTTGCTTACACAGTATTTATTTTCAGTCTAGTCTGTTTACCTTGTTGAAAACAAACAATTTTTAAGGGGTTTATATATTTAGGGCGAAGTGGTTGAGGTCTTGATGTAGGTAACTAGAGCTGTGGATACTGGAGTTTTTTCTTTGCAGTGGGATGCAACAGTACACAGAGAAGAGGAAAAAGAAAGATTTGTGTGACAAATCTATCCCACAGATCAAAGATCTTCCTTGAATTTCTTTAAAAAGCAGACAAGACAGGATAGAGCACTGATAGATTGAAGAGTTCCTGTGTAAGAGGGAGCTTTTCTAATCTTCAAGGATTAACCCGTCCACTGGCAAATACTTAGGGTGACACAACATGCACTATATTAAAAAAAATTCTATTTTTAGCATGTGCTAAAACGCACAGTATAAATCTGGGGTTTTTTCTGTCCCACAGCATTAACATATTTTATACGTTTTTTATCCCCTCTGCATGTACCTGATGGCAGCATCACTGAGAACACAGTAATCTTCCTTATAAACTTCCTTGTAGACAGCAGTGATCCAGCAGTTTTTAATCCTGAATGATTTGTAAAACTACTGTAAAAGCACATGTGAGCAGTCTGAACAGCTATTGAGAGCTTAAATTATCATCAGGCTATATATATATATACATATATATATTTTGAAAGTGAGTCGGTGAATAATTTATTTTTCAGGTATTAGTGTAGTAGTATATTTTCTTGACAAACATAGAAAAGATTTTGAACCAAGAGATAAGGAAGGAGAATTTGACAGACTGTTCAGACTAATCAGAACATTTACCAGGATTTTTTTTTTTATCAAATGCATGAAAATTCTGCCACTATAAGAAAATTTTTTATTAAAACATGAAGAGTCTATAGCTGCGAATCCATGCAGAAGAAATATAGTGCTTTCATGATTTGATTTGTCATAGTGCTAATTTTGTGCATAGATATGCAAATACTGCCTGTGACCCCTTCCTGTGTCTGGCCATGTGCCAGCTGTGCTCTCTCCTGTTCTGGTCACAGGGCCTGATTATTCCTTTCTGGATCCTCCTTCTGCTCAGCCCTCTCTTCTGACTGGCTGGTTTTGAATGAACGAATCACTGAAGATCCCCTCTCTTCTCAATTTTTGTGGTGTCCTAATCCCAGAAGAAAACACATTGACACTGGCTTTTACTTGGCTGCACATGGGTATGTGCAGCCATGTGATGGGCCAGGGAGAATAACAGATCATGATACCATGATCCTGCATGATGTTCCAATTCCTCAGGCAGTAGAACTTTAGTGGCACAAATCCCACTGCTGAACACAAGGATGAAACAGAAAGGGTAAATCCATTTGCTTATGTCCCCGCAGGGCTGGTAGCAAACAACGACCAAAACACAAACAAGCCACCTTCTAGGGCACACCTGGAAGCACGTGACATATGGCCTTGTACTGTGTTTGTGGACAGAGATGTGTATTTAGAGGGCCTCATATGGCCCCTAAAAGCACCCCATGTGGAAGGTGTGCTTTACCCAAATCTACACACGGGAGGATTTAGCTTGAAACATCTACCACCCATGATCCTGATCAAAAATACCTCAGTACCCACAGGTAGAGCAGGCAGGATTAATCCTCTCAGTGTGAATTGGGCAGTACTTTTCCAGGAGCTTCATGTCCTCCAAGTCTCCCTCTGTCAAAATATAGCTGGAACTTGTCAGTAAGTTGAAACATCATTAGGCAAGGGAAGCCAGCAGATGGACAAACTGTGGGACTATGGATCTTACTTCCTTTAAACACTCAGCTGAACTCCAGTTAGATCTAGCCTTCAGAAATTTAATATTAACCAAAAAGTTTCCTATTATGCTGGTTAAAAGTCCAAACTATATTTTCTGTAACCTGAGGAAAAACATAGTGGTGGATATAATTGAAAGTCAAGGTTTTGAGCTTTAAACAACCAAATTTACAGACATCCTTAGTGACAAATCAGTGGAAGCACTAATGTAAGTAAACTTAACATTGAATCTCTTTTCACCCAGCTGAAGCTGTAAACAGGAAGAATCTGCAAGATGAATTGGTGAAACTATAAAAAAATTACGCCCCCAAATTTTATGTAATGAAACTTTCAACATCTCATCTAAATTCCTGCCAAATTCAGGATCCATATGCACTGCTATAGAGTTAATTTGAATTTTTAATTTAAGGTGTTACTTCTTCACTGGTATATAGCATATTTGATAAAGACTGATTTATAGTCGAAGAGAAGAAATTGGAAAGAACAGCACATGATGAAACAGACTGGAAAAACAAAAGCCACAGGAAGAGGTTTCACTCAGGTGCCTGTATAAATTGTCAGCTGTGCTGACAGCTGCTCTGCCCATCAGAGAGTTAACTGCAGGTACTATGGCAGTGTCAGGCTTTTGCACCCTCATAGGAGTTTTCATTCACAAACTCTGCAGGGTAAGTCGAGAGTCAATGCCACTTTTTTTCTATCTTGTTGCCCACATGATTGCGTGAATGAAATATGCCAATGATGTTAAATGGCTTGCCAGGCTGGATGACTGTAATCACTGCAATATTGTTCTTCCTCTCTCAGTGTTCAGCTTATAGTTTCTCTACTACAACCTGCCCAGCCCCACATATCCTCAGCTACTGATACAAGTCACTGATTTTAAATATACTAGGTAAATATGTTAGAGACTTGTGTAGGCCAACCACAGGGAAAGAGAAGACTCCATAATTGCTTAGCTACAGATATTATAGTGGAAGAGCAAATAAAAACATGGATGCACAACCCAGCTGGTGATTCACACAGATATGGATAGATTCTATCTACCTGAGATGATGTCCTCACATTTACAATCTCATATCTCTATTGTGAGGCTGTGCTTCAAGGACACATTTAGGAAAGGCAAGAAGGAAACGGCACCTGTTAAGTAGAAATCACAGAAGGCATTCTTTCTTTAAAACACTATGTTATGTCTATGTATTTTCCTAAAATAAAAGAGAAGTTAGTAAATACCCTTGAAATGTACTTAAAAACCCTCACATATTAGGTCTGAGATAGGAAACGTCTGGTTCCTGACAGAATTTATTTCCTACTTGGAACTAGCTATTTTTTTATAATCCTGTTCCACCACACAAAATAAGCTGGTCAGACCTGATTTAATGACTGACACACAGGTGAAGCTTTAGCAACTCCATCTATGTATATGCAAAAATACAAACAATAAATTCACCTTTTTTTTTTAAACAAATGTCAAAACTTGAGTATTTGAGTGTTGATATTTTTAGTTTCAAACAACTATTTACAAAAAACAATAGTTTTTTATTTTAAGATTTGCTTTGACAGATAGAGCTGAGTATATTTAATTTTGCTGTGACTGCAGGACTTTGAACTCTGGGTCTCAAAAGGCCGGGCACAACTAACTGGGCATTCAAAATGAAAATCCTGTAGGTTGCAAGTAAATTTTAGTTTCTGTTTGAGATTAATTCTTTCAGTTGTTAAGTACCAGGCTCAAAAATGAGTCACAGTATTTGGTGAAAGAAATAATGAAAGGTTATCTGTCTAAATGAGAGCACACCCTGGGCAGTAGTAGTCTTTAGTGAAATCTGACTGCTTATCAATTGGTGTTTCAATGTTTCTTAAGCCTCAGAAACCTGACTAAGGCTAGCCTGAGGCCCCTGGTACTTATTTAATTTGGAACAAGAGTTCTTAGATGGGGCCACTCTTCTTCTGTCTGTATGGATGAGCCCCTCAGTGATGTACAGACATCTCCTGTGTGGCCCCAGCTGCACCACACTGAGGGACTGGGAGAACCTGGGAGACTTTGAATGCAAAATACACCTCCTCCCTTATAAGAACAAGTGCTGATCTTCTGTTTATTATGACTTTGATTCAGGAGGTTGGCTGGACAGCAGAGCCGCTGAAGAGGGACAACTGGAACGAGGAGTGTCCTTGTGCACTGTCACAGGTGCCTCACTCGCTGAGCTGAAGGAAGAAGCACGCTGGTGGGACGGGATCCACTTACACTGGCATTAGCTATGCCATGCCTGCCTGGTAGATAGAAGACTTCTATCTTCAGAAAAGATTTTAGGCACATTTCATCAGCCCAAGTTTAATCCTCCTGACAGCATGCCTTCTTTAGTGCCATCTTTCTTTTCAGAAAATTTCACCCATCTTTTCCAAACAGCTTTTACCACAGGGTTCCTAGGGGTGTGAAGGGTGAGGAATTGTTAGCAAGAGGTCACATTCCTTTACCCAACAGATTTGATGCAAGTCCTAGACTAAAGGTTAAGTTATTAAAGTTAAATTATTCAGCTTCACAACCAGTGAGATTAGGTGAGGCAGTTTATGTGTTCTTAATGCTTAGCCAGACACAAGGCCAACAGTAACTCCTAGTAGTTGTTACAGATGATTTGCCTTCTGAGAGCATCCATCCACTACCAAACATTTTCCAGTTGTGAGCCACCAAATAAGGACGTCTTCTTTTTTCCTTTAAGCTGTAAAATGGCATTAGCCAACAGCTTAGAGTTGGTTTTTGGGGGGTTCTGGGGTTTTTTTGTTTGGTTGTGGGGGTTTTTTTTTTTGGTGGATTTTTTAAAAATGGCTTATATAATAGCTCCAGCAATTTCAGTAAGCCCCGGAATCTTCCTTCCTTCTCTCACAATCTCTGAATAAGCATCACTGCTGGTAGCCCACACCTCTCTTTTTCCATCCCTGCAGCAGCTTCTGATTTGTTCATCTTTGCTCTCTGCAGGGAAGGTACCTCAGATGCCTTGCCTTCATTCTTCATTCAGCAAAATGTGGAACAAATGTTCAGTGACAGCCTGTTGCACACCAGTTTAATAGTGCATAAAACAGTGGCTACTGCAAGCAGCTTTTGGAAATTCAGCATTTTGTATTTAAAGCCATTCAGCTTTGTAGTAATGTGATGGTTCATTCTGCAGCTAGATTTCCAGAGATGTGTGGGGCTTTATGTAAAATAGTATTAATATATTTTTAAGACACTTTTGGATTTCCAGTAGAATCCTTTGTAAACTACTATGACATTTGTTCCAGATATTGTGAGAGGAGGGGTCAATAATGCACATATCCCACTAACCTCAGCAGAGTACTACATGTTCCATGTTCTCCAAGAAGTCAGTAAGAAATTTTTGAAGATACAAAAAACATCCCAGCAAATTCAATCAATAATGATGTATTTCTCTGTTGAATATGTATTTCTACCTAATGGAAAAGACTGAAATGCTGTTTAAGCACTCCATTACCAGACCGTATATGTTCTCACCACTAGTGAAGCTGTTTTGCTGTATTGAGGGGAGAGGTGTTTGTTTTAGAGGGGGAGACTGCAACCAATTTTTCAAACTTGAAATTCAGACTTGGAGATCTGTTGTCCCAAATTTCTTTTTTTCTTCCCAGCCTCTCCCTCTGGTCTTAGTTTATTTTGCCTTTTAGAACTCTAAGCAGCCCTATTTTTTCAGATCTCTCTCTCCCCGACACAGGTCATGCTTCACTGTCAATTCCTTTCTCCTTATATTTCTATCCCCCTGCCATACCCTGGAGGAGTTATACTCTTTCCCTTTGTAGCACCTGCTACATGTGGCTGCCTGGAGGAAATCTCTCCATCTCTTCCTGTGTCACTGGCAAGTGGTTCAGTGTGGTAAGAAGAGGAGCAGGAGCACCTTTCCTATGAGGATCTCTGGCACCCCTGTGCCTGGGTTTCTGCCCCGGCTGCTGTAAGCAGGCTGTGGGAATCCCTATTTAGTGACATGTTCTGCCAACTACATGAAAGACTCCATTTTTTCCTGGGGCTGAAGATGGCAGTGCAAACCTATTCGTATCCTTTCCTCTTAGAAGGCTATATTTATTTTGTCTGTCACAGGGTAACTGCTTTACCAGCAACCTTTGTTGAAGGCAAAATAATGGAAGCTCGTTTCACTCCTGGAAGAGCATCTCTGGGGTTGCAGGAGAACTTACTGGGTCTTTCCAGTTGTTCTCCTTCCTGTTGCACTAATATTCCCATTGGCAGCCAGCTCTTCTGAGCCCAGCCAGGAGACATTATTGCAAAAGAACAGAAAGGAAGTAGCTGTAGAAACCAAGAGCATCCTTTTACACATAATATTAAGTTTTATAAAAGCAGTTGGTGGTCAGGCATCATTCCCTGCCTGCCTTCAATCCCTGTGAAAGTTTTTAAGCATCTTTGAACACAGTTCTTAGCAGAGCCTTCCTTCTCAAGTTGTACATTAAACATAAGAAATGACATTTGAAGAAATACTTTTGTATGTGGTTAGTCTCTAAGACTAATCTTCTAAGAATAAGCTAATCAAATGCAAATCTATTTCCCAACACCATATAATATGTCATCTTTATATAGACATCTTTCCAGGCAGTATGGTTTCCCTAACAGCAAAAAATAGAAAACTGTGCTCATGAAGGGGGTTGGAAATAATACAGCATTGATGAAGTAATACCATTGCAACACAGTCAAAGAACCTCTGGATTGTCTCTTGCCATGAATCCTGATTGTCTGCAGCTGGTAACAATGCTAATAGTGCACCTCTGAAAAGTGTCCCACTTCAGTGGTTTGCCTCCATTTACCTCTGGCACACCAGCAATATTGTTACAGGAATGCAAGTTGCACCATCACCAGTCCTTTGTGAACATGAAGCAGCTACACAGAACAAAAAGCAGTCTCAGCTCAACTTTAATCCCTGCCAAGATTTTAGTGAGGCAAGAGAAAGTTGACAGATCTTTAAAGAGTCACCACCTGCTGAAGAAAACCAGAAAAACCCAAGTGACTCCTAGCTGAATGTTCTTCTCTTCCATCAGTACTGGAACTGAGAGGTGAACAACATGAAAGGGAAACATTTTCTGTGTATGAGCTTTCTTACAGTAGTAGGTGAGAACAGCAGTTTTGTTTCAGCTATGAAATATTGTAACTATAAAACCGAGCCTGTTCTCAGTTTTCCCTTTTCCTCAACAAGGAAATAATAGTAGAAAAACTAATTTTTGAGTATAGAAAATAATAGGAAAACTTTCCAATTATCAGTTCTATAACACCCTAAGATATTTAAAAACTTTTTATAAGAAATATCATCTTGATTTATGTAATGAAAATACATTTATCATCTCAGAATAGTTAAACCCAGTAGCTCAACACAACATAACTGGTGGATCACTGGGGTTAGTTTTCCAGAGAGCTATTGAAGTACTGAACAACAGAATGAGAATTCAAACAGCAGCAATGTGCCGAAAGGATGATTGAATTCACTATTTCATACATGCAAAAAATGGAGCAACAAATCACTTTCATCAAGACAAAACTTCTGCAGAGAATGCAGCAAGGAGTCTATATTTCTACCTCTGTTCTTACAAGAAGAACAATGGAAGGTTTGCAAAATGCATTCTGGTCTGTCAAAAGCACTCAATGTTTGAGTCACCACAATGCCTGTGACCTGGAACGCCTACCACTTTTTTTTTTCCGTGTTGATTAAACTTCATTAGAGGTGAAAGAACTGCATGCTGTTGCAGGAGAGGGGAGGAGGCAGCACTAACAGGCCACTTTCCAAGCAGATTTCCCAGAAATAGAGCAATTAATAAAGGGCCCTAGAAATGCTTTTTGTGCACTTCTATTTATTATGTCATGAAGTGCAAACTAAAAGCTTAATGAATCATAAAATGCAGCATTTTTATGATTATTTCTTCATGCCTAATCTAGATCTGTCTAAATAAACAAGGATAGTAATGTACAGGCAGCATTTTGCTCTAGCTTACCCTCAACCAAGGTCACACACACAAATGGTTTTGTGAGGGGAGTTCACAGAGCCTGGTTTGCTGTGGATTTTGTCTGGGAGCGCAGTTCACTGGGAGCAAACTTTGTGTGCATTTTAAGTGGAGTTTTATCTGGATTTAGGATACTCATGACATAGTTCTTCATATGGAATCTTTTGTGTCTTGTAGGAGCTGAGTCCTTAGTAGAGGCACTCTCCCTTGTTAGGGGCACTCTTAAAGCCTCTCTCCTCTCTCTCCCCTTGGTAATGAGGTCCTGATTTTCGTAAATATATAAGAATATAAATTGTTTGGAGGCTGCTGCTGCTCTCCAATTTGGTTAAAATTTACTAGTGGGTTAGAAAGCTGCCACAGCAGGACAGACAGATGCAAGACCACATTCAAATCACATCATTGCATAAGCCTGTTTCCTCAGAAAACCAGAAGAGGAATTGCCAGACCCACAGAAAGGAAATCACAAAGAACGAAAAGAGCAATTTAAGCAATATATTGACAGTACCTAAAAAGCACTTCCTATTGCTATCCACAGCAAATCTACACATATAAAAGAAAATTATTGGGGCGAATAATGTTCAAAGATTAAAAACATCTTAATGGCACATTATTTTTACTCATTTACCACATTAGTTTTACTTTTCCTTACAGTAAACACAACTGAGCTTCACTGAGCTATTACCAAAGGACACATGCTTCACCATCCTAATATCAATAAAGCAATATAGTGCATCAAAGAAATGTTACCTAGTGAATGACATTTCTTGCTGTAGAAGCAAAAAACATCAGTATAATTAATTTCAAAGTTTTTTTCATAGACAACAAGTCAGGTACAAGTCTCTGTTCAGATAAATAGGAGCATGAGGATTTAATCCCTTTAAAGATTTCTCTTTTTTTTTTTTTGGGGGGGGGGGGGTATCCTGTAAGCCATACAGTTTTTTTTTTTACACAGTACTTTTCACTAGAAACAAGATCAAAGCAAACTTTCAGAAACCACCTCCTTGGCTCTGCAGAAGCTCTGCTCTGGAAAATTGTCTCCTTTGTTTCCCTTCCTTTTCCCTCCCCATGAGCTGTTTTCAGTGTTTCCACCAAGCTGTTAGTCATAACAAGTTACCAAACCTGGAGGGTGTTAGCTTTGCAATGAAGCAGAAACAAGTCATGGATGAGGTTCTCTCCTAATAACTTTATCATATGAATGACACAGAAATTGTAGCACCCCGGGCACACTGATGAAACTTACTTTGAACTGACAATTTAATCATATTTTAAAATAAATCATTTCTGACAAATAGTCCAAATGGGCCTCTCTTCCACAAGACAAATTTATGTTGTCCTGGAAACATTTGCGCAGGTGATAGGGGACGGGGTTGTGTGGCACAAGGAAGACAGCTTTGCCCTAAATTGAGATCTGTATTACTAATGATGGAATGACGCAGCACTCGTAGCCCTCTCCCGGTTTTACACACACCTCCCATCCTCTCTTTTGTCTGTCCTCCCAGCTGTAATCCTTGCTCGGTTCCCTACCCCCGCTTTTCTTCACCTCCTTCTCACGTCCCCCAGGCGAAGGCAATGCCGGTGCAGAGGCCGGCAGGGAGCGGGCAGGGCCCGGAGCTGGTGCAGGTGCTCCATCAGCCGTGCCCGGAGCAGCAGCGCTGGGCAGGGGCAGCGCAGCCACTGTGCTCCTGCAGAAACGGGGACACGGCCTTTGCATCTGTGCCACGTTCTGCAGCCTGGAAAGAGATCTCTGTGGATTCCCCTGAAGTGAGCTTAGGTGGGAGGTGCTCAAGGTAAATAAATCTTTGGCTGGGGAACCCATCCATGACAACTTTTACAACTTTTTCCCTGCAGCTGCTGGCATCACTGCCTGCACTGCATGAGCATCATTCACAGGTACAGCACTGCTTCAGGGGCTCAGTTCAGGAAGGCACTGCTAGTGCCTAATGCTTAACAAAGAGGATTTGCACATTTGTGAATCTTTACATTGGGTGGTTGATTAGATTTGATACCATGAGAAGGGACTATAAACCCAAAGATTTTATGTTATCTATCATCACTCAAAGGAGACAATTACATTGTTTCCTTGCTTCTGAATTAGCTGGAGTCTCAGTACTAATTTTTAATTCTCAACATTTGCTCCTTGAAATACGTGCTATTTAAATTCAAGACATTAGTGTTTCTTGTGTTCGATGGAGCACTCTTGCACAAGAAATATAGACATCCTCTAACAAACATACTTGGAGTCTTGTTTTTTCCTGGCGTGGTGTAACAGCACAATTTTTCTTACTAATTATTCAGGTACAAAAAAATAGCTAGTTGGGAAGTTTGTGTATAGAGACAAGTTAGCAAAGTGCCAAGTTCCAAGAGTAGCCTAAGTGCTCGTTATGGAGGTAGCATTTCTCACGACAATCATGCTTTGTCTTTTTAGCAGACAAGCTGTACCAGTTGCCACGTGGCTCTTTTTCTGATGGCCTCCTCTCCCAGGGCAACAAAATCCCCAGCAAGCAGCAGTGACTGCTACAATTGCTGAGAGCAGAAATAAATGCACATTCAGGACTGATCTACTAATAGCCTTTACTTTCCTTGCCCCAGCCCATTATCTGTGTTTTGCATCAGTTACACGGCAGCCCAGAAGTAACTAAACAATTCTGAAACCCGAGCAGCTGAAATTGTTTCAGTCCCTCCCCACCACCAAGGAGCTCAATCCACCTCAGGCAATTACACTGTGGTTTAAAACTCAAGCTTTTTAGTTCAACTGAAAATGCACGTTTTTCAAAATACAAACACAATGGACTTGGAGTAACCCAGCAATAACAAGGAATTAATGCAGACAAGAATTTTAATACTCTCATATACATAACATTTGTAGATTTCTTATCACTTTTGAATTGTTTTCTCATCTCTAAGTGGCAGTTTGCCAGTGGCCTCTACCTCCTGAGCTGCTCCTTTGTGTATGCTAGATCCAGTACAAGCATCAGCACATGTTAATATTTCTCTTTTTGCACCAAACACGAGTTTGTAAAATGACAAATACGGTAGCACAAACTCAGTTTAATAGAGGCTTATGATCAGAATCACATTTTTGCTGGTGAGATTTTGTTGAGATCTAAATGAAGCAAACTTCTTTGTCATGTGTAGCTTTGGAGAATCAGATGAGCACTAATGAGAAATAACTCCCCTTTTTTTCTTGAGATATTAAATACATCTGCTCAGAACTCATCTTGTTTTCTTGCTAGAAGACAATACACTTGAGAGATACATGCTGCATTTCCAACCTCCCTACCTCCTCCCTTGTGGCCTTATCTTGAGTTCACATTACAAATAGTTGCCTACGTTATTCTACAGTGAAACATTCAGATTCAGCACTTGGGTCTCCTTCAAGATGGCAAGATGCAAATCCACACACCTTTCAAAAATAATGAAAAAGGCTTCTTCAATTATCATTTATCATTTGAATAGTTTCTGTGCAAAGGACTTATTTCTAGCTCAAGATCCCACTCTGGAAAGTTTTCCCCCCAGTTTTCTGTTTCCATTCAGCCATAAGAAGGCAGTATTCAAATCCTTCCTTTACCAATTTCTTTTTCATCACTATACAGCAGCAGAGCTCACAGTATAATCTGCATCAGGTGCTCTTCTTGATTCTGCCTTCAACGAGAGACATTTTAAGAAATGTGGAAGAAGGTATGGTTTATACTGCTTCCTGTAATAGAGCTAAAAGGATCTTTGGCAAGAGAGATAATAACCTTGCAAAGGAAGATTTCTGCAGGAATAGATATAATAATAAGCATTTTAGCTTTAGATCCTCTACTTCATTCTAATGTGATTACTAGCAGGAGTGTATCACCAAAACTGGTCCAGTATGCAACTGTATTTTTGGAGAGCAGAGCCTAACTTATAGTTGTAATAAATCAACATTTCAGTCAGTTTTTTATTGTATTTTGAACCACAGACAGGGCAGGTAAAATGACAATATTACTTCTTGCTTCTTTCACCAAAAGCTGAGATTGCCAGGCAGGACTGATGGGCTCTTTAACTACAGTGGGGTTGGCTCACTTTGGAAGGATCCACTCAGGGAACAAATTCAAATCTGAAAAAGGCATGTCTGATTTAAAGTCCATATGTAGCCCCAAAAGTAGTATATACACAATTATATACATAAAAATTAAAATAAATACATATATAGACATATATATATATATATGAAAAGATAGTTAAAACAGCCTTACACTCCCCTCTGCTCTTCTCTAGCTGTCCTTATCAAAAGTACAAGAGAACAGGAGGCATTTAGCATTTTGAACAGCACAATTTTGGACAGCCTGCATTTGTCTTCAC
This sequence comes from Falcunculus frontatus, assembly GCA_013398115.1. NCBI lineage: Eukaryota > Metazoa > Chordata > Aves > Passeriformes > Falcunculus > Falcunculus frontatus. The sequence goes on from VZRV01002990.1 coordinate 498,439, forward strand.
TTTGTCAATTGTTTAGGAAATTGGACATGAAGAGGCTCTTCTTTGTGTGACTTCCCCCACTATTAAGGGCTAGATAACCTGAATAACAACAGAGCAAGAAGCAGAATGGATTTTACTGCCCCAACCATCTTGCTCAGGTTTGGTTCTTGCTCCTCCTCATCTTTCAGACAGCCCCCCCCCCCCCCCC
>VZRV01002990.1:498657-559147 GCA_013398115.1 Falcunculus frontatus
CCCCCCCATATCAGAGTTCCTACTTTTTCTTTTGAAGGAGATGTAGGGAGGGGACTGCTTTGGCTGATGGTGGGCAGGCAGGCATGTGAGCCATGCAAGTTCTAGAGCAGAAATGCAAGAAAATATTTTTTACCACCAGCAAGACCTGTAAATTCACCATTTTTCAGACAGAGAATAGCATAACTTTTGAACATGTCCGATATCCAGAATACGTTCCACTGCCCTCTGCAGGAGTATCAAAATATGACTCAGCTACAGTGCCAGAACCTCTCTGTAAGCAGACACAGTCGCATTGTTGCTTCTTACTAAAATTTGAGTCTGGCAGTTGTGGCCCTGATTTCAAGGTAGTGCCAGAAAATTTTAGCACTCCAGAGACCTGCAGTCACAGTCGCATTAGAAAGAAGCACGGCCTTTAGTCAGTTGTAAGAGTTGCCATTCATAAAATAATTTATTTGCCAGGTATCTCAGATAATTTTCTTCTGGGAAAGGAAATATCCTCTCTATGGAGCAAGGGTAACTGTAGCACTGGAAAAGGGATGGGTTGAGATCAGACTAATAGTCTGCTACCAAAGCTTCTTTTCTAAGTCCCAGGGAGTCACCTTATTCCTTAGTAGGACCATTCTTCTTTCTTTTTCATCACAATTGGTCACTCTGGTGAACTTGGTTTATCATCACTTCATGACTCGAAGTTTCTGCTGACTTCAGTAGGAGTTAGGCCGATACAGATGTTTTTCAGAACTGTCTGAAATGCACCTCAAAGTTAAAAATAATGTTTTCAAACTAAGACACATGAGGAAAAAAAACCATAGCAGTGTCTCTATTCAATGCCACTGGAAGGCTCACAGGGAGCCTTGAAGCATACTTCAGTTGTTCTCTGGCTTGGATTTGGGGTCTTTAGCTTAAAGGATATGTCACCTTTTCATGCAATGAGGCTGAGTCCAAGTTCTGTACAGAATTTTTCAAGATTTTAGTTACCTTCCTAGAATCTGAAAACAGGGAGGAAAAATCTAAACTCTCACCTTTTAACTTTTTTGGGAACCTGAAAGTACTGAATTTGCTGACAAATATTGAGAAGCTTTTCACTGTTGCCATGATAAGTAGGAAACAAAACTTTCACTGAGACTAAAAGTAGTGGAAGTAAAGCTCTAATTAATTTCAGGAGAGCACAGACAGTCAAGTCTGATAATTCTTCTACAGGTTCAAAAGAGAAGAGACTGAAAAAGGCTTTGACTCATCTGTCATTTTTGCTGCCCTAATATACATAGGCTACAGAACTTCTTCTGAGAGCAAACTCAGACTAAAAGGAATTCTCAAAGCTCATTATACGGTACTTGCAAATGAGTTGAAGTGCTAAGTCTTTGATTTCTGGAGTCGCCAAACACTGGCTCAAATCCCGACCCCCTAGCACACAGCCTACATAACTAGGACATACACTGAGGAAATCAAGCAGAGGGAGAATTTTTTTCTCTTTAGGAGTTTGGGGCAACAATAGAGCCAATTGCATCTTTAACAACTCTCAGACATATCTTTTCTCCACTGCAATGGGAAACATACTGATGTATCTAAGTGCCACAGAGTTTTCTTTCTCTGGCCCTGGTGAGACCCGGGTAGTTCTCTCCAGGCTGTAAAGTGTGGGTCTCTCTCTGCAATAGACCCAGTGCCAGCATGGCTCTGCCTGGGTGTTCAGAGAGACAGTCAGAGCTGGGAAGCTGTACAACATATTGCACCTATCTGCAAAGATTGCCTTGTAGACAAAAATAAGACCGTGAAATGTTAAAGAGTCCCCAAACTCTCAGCTCCCTGCTGCAACGCTGTCAATCCAATCCCCATTACCATTTGTTACAGCACTGTCCAGAAGGACAGGAGCATTTCAATAGGAACATACTCTCCAGCCAGGCTATGGAGTGGGCAAGTACAAGAGCTATGTATCACAGGGTTAGTTTAGAGGCAGCCTTATGCACCTTGAATTCTGAGCAGGGGGTGTGGTGTGGGGTAAGGCAGCTAACATTGCCATTTCGTTCTTATGACAGGTGGGTGGGGAGCAAAGAAGAAACACTTTCTTACAAGTGCTTTTCCAAAGTGGTGTAATCTGAACACAGAGGATTTAGTCCTCTACTGACATAGACTGACATAAATCAATTGCCTTTAAGTACTGTAGCTGCAGTAGATCTGGCACAAAGCTTCTTCATGTCATCAGAAAACCTGTTATTAGTTACTTTTGGCATCACTAGGACTCCTTCATTTCATTCCCAGGAAGCAAAAACTGATACAGAGTTACATGACCGAAAATATCCTCCATGTGGTTAACTTCTTTGTGATCACTGAAAACTCAATGTATGCACTCTTTTTGTTAGATCTGTCAGATTGAGCTGCTTTACAATTCAAAAGCTGAGTCAAATTTTGTAATCATGTAATTAAAATCCTGAGGGAAACCTCCAGCAGTCTCAACAGAAAACAGTCTAAGGTAGTGGCTTGGGTGTTTTTCTTAATATGTACCTCCACTACATGGTTCTGCTGTTTGGGTTTGACTATATTTTTTCCAGCTAAGTAGACCCATACTGTGTGGGCTGCTTACAGAGTGCTGGTAACATCATCAAGGCTATGTCTGATCACTCTGCTGGGAGCATAATAGATGGAAAAGGATTTATGCATGTCAAAACACTCCAGAGAAACAGGCAGCTCACAGCCCAAAGGGGCAGAAATCATCCTTTTAGTTAATCTCTGCAGAAGGGTTTTGTAGACACCATATAGGACATCCATCACCAGGGGTTTCCAAAAGGAAAGGAAGAGAGAGGGAGAGTGTGAGCTGTTGCAAACATATCATCAGTAGGGCTTAAAAATATAGTCTCTCCCACTTTGTGGAGGACAAATGGCCTAGATTCCCTGTGATCCTTTCTATCTCAGTTGGTTTTTTTTTAACTGTTAAGGCCTAATTTATTCCTTTAATCCATAGTGGAGAAGCTGCAGGCTCCTCAAAGGTAAATCACGATTCATTTATTGGTGATTTTCTGGGTTACATGAAAGACAAATTAGTCGCAGGAATTACACATAGCTATTGGTTTGATTTCAAAAGCTCTTAACATTGAGGGTATAAGTTATCTAATTAGTCTTTTGTACAACAAACCTTTCCTTTCTTCTAATGAGGATAGTGCATCTTAATTATTGTTGTATTACCAGGTCAGGCCACAAATTAAGTAAAACCTGATGCAGTTGGCTGGCAATGATAAGCTGGTATTTCCATTTAACATAAGCCTGTTAGTGGTTAAGTTTGGGGAACACATTTTGCATGTTTTTTCACAATTTCTGCCTCATCTTTCACAGTCAGAGCAGTGAAACAAAGTGCCTATTGATCAGGACAGAAAGTGTCCAGGGGACCTTCTTCTGGGATGTTGTTACAAACTTGTCTCCAAAATAACTTTCTTCTGTAGCTCCCTAGAGGGAAAATTGAGGTGACATTTCAGGCTGATCTTGATGATACTAGTCATCTGTTCTTCCTGCCTGGGAAGAAATGTATACCACCAGACACCCCTGTGGTCACAAAGAGAAGGGGATAACATCTCACTGAACTTGGACTATAGTTCTTACATCTTTTGCTGAAGCAAATAGTTCATGATAATAATGGGTGCCCAGGTTTTCTTCTCCTAAATACACAGTTGAAGAAAAAAAACACCCTCCCCTTGCCCTTACAGTTAATGATTTCAAGGCACCTACTATTTTTCTCTGAGGTCATAAAACTTCTTAATAATCTAAAAAGACACATTTTTTTCTGCTGCCTAGAGCAGAGAACTCATCTTGTGTCGTCCTCAGCCTTGGAACTCACTTGTCACTCAAGGGGCAAAGCAACTTCAATTCTGTTTCCTATTGCTAATTAGAAAGGAAAATAGATTGGTTGGCAATCATTTATATCACAATTTGTGATCAAGAGGAGCCCAGGGACAATTATTCCATAAAATTAGGGAGCGGTGAAGTTAAGGGCTGGTCTAACAAGGGATAAAATTTTTACTAGGAGTTTAGAAATCTAAGCCGTGGGCTTCGGAGCTTCTTGCTTATAGTCCTCAATTTTTAAAGACCTTGTGCAGTTTGCCAGGGTCCAAAGTGCTTGTGTAAACTTGCATTTCAGGTTATTTCCATCTAAATAAGCTGAGGAGAGGGGGGTCAAAACTGAAGGAAGAAGCTGTGTTTTGGGTTTGATGAATCAGAAGACTGTGGAAGCAGGACAGACTCCCAGACCCTCCAGACCACAGCTTAGCATGCACCTGGAAAGGCTGGGAGCAGGTAGCAGGTGACCTAAGGACACAGCTGATGATGTAGTCAGTTTAGGTTACCCAAGGCAGTGAAGTTATTTTCTTTGACTCTATCCATGCTGCCTTGCAACAGTTCCATATGAGAGCTTAACATTCACCCTCCCTTTAACATCAATGGTAAGCCACTGCTGAGGGGCCTTTCACATAATATTGACTGCATTTAGAACTTTAAAGGATTAATCTAAACAAACAGGAAACCTGCATGCAAAGCTTTTCCTTTTGGGCTTTGTAGAACAGAAAATCTGCTCAAAGACTTCCTCTTTCTGCTTGAACATTTTTTTAAATAAGTGCTAAAATATTCTGATGTGATAATATAATTTGTATAATTCTTGACTAAAATTTTGTGCCAGCCCAAGTTGTGATTTTAACCTTCCTCCTGAATGGGCAAGGCTAAAAATGAATTATTTGAATTAAGTATATTAAATCAAATATTCCTCACCTACAATCCAACACTGAAGGAAGTCCGTCGTTTTTTTATCTTTCCCAAAGATCTCATGATTACAACTTTAATATTTGTTTTCTAACCAGATTCTGAAATATGCATTGAATAGTCACTCTGTTGGTGACCATTCCTGGCATTAAGCTTAGATGCAAGAACAGCCACATGAAAACAGGAATGACATCGACCTGAGTTTATGCAATAGGAAGTTTTGGAAGTGAAATGAGCTGTCACAGAAGTCCATCATGCATCTTCCCTCTTGCTTCATTTTCACAGGGTGTCATCACAAGCCTGCAATGCTGTGATGAACTTGAGAATGATTTTACAGCCATGATATTTTTAGGGCATTGCAGCTGAGTATTACATGAATTCCCCACTCCAGCCAGTCCTGGTTGCTTTATTTAAGGGAAGAGGCTCCTGTGAGCTTCAGTTCCAATTCCCTGCCTTGCTGTCCCACTTGTACCCCCAACTACTGTTCCCTGTTTTATACCCTGCAACTTGGTTATGAATTTGAGGTCTACCTAACCATTCTGAACTATTCAATAAGAAGTTTGCATACCTGTCACAACAGATGCAGTCAGAAGAGTTTTGGAATGAAAATGCAGAATGAAACATGAAAGTGGCATTGGAGGACACCAAGTTTTTCTGTAAAGACAGCAGAGGAGAAGCAGCAACTCCGTTTCTTCTATCATAAGGACTGTCTCCTATACATAGCTACAGATGCGATGTGTGAAGTTTTATCTTACATGGGACTGGAAGAGAAATTCTGCATCTGTACTGCCAGCATGGGCCATGACCCTGCAAACATGTGAGTACTCACACTGCCAGAGCAGCCAGTGCAGATGAAGCCAGGCAAAGCTGTCGACCCTCCATGACAAACTAGCACTGCTACACTTAACCACACCACGATGGAGTGCCTGGCACAGATCAGCACTTTTCTTCTGGCATCCTCTACAATCCATCACAGGTAGAAGGCTGAGTAGACTCTGAGTAACTAGAATTCAGGGGGTATAATGATAACACAATCCTGTTGCTTGCTTGAAGGCCAGTGTTGCCTGCAGGTAGCTGCATTATCATTATTTTGGGACTGTAGCAATGACTGTCCTTTGTGCACTGGAATTCAATTACTCCCCTTACTGAAGGACAAGCCCTTTCCTCTCATCTTTTTGCACGTGGCCAAACAACTACATAAGAACAGTAAGCTACAGAGATCATCAGCACAAATACATTAGAACAAGTTTACATCTATAATTTTATGCTTCACTTGTTGAGTAACTGGAAAGGCTGATTTCTAAAACAATGCACAGATCACTATGATAATGTGTAGTTACTTATTTGCACTACTTTTTTACCTGAAAGCTTCAGCCAAGAATTCTTGTTGCAGTGCCCAAGGCCTTGTGTGAAGGACTTACGCAGCTGCCAGCTAAGTGTTACTCCTCAGTGAAGGAGGCCTGGGTATTCAGTGCAGCAGGTTCAGGTGAGAGTGAATTCAACAGCCTGGGACTGTGTGTGGGTGCAGATGCACTAGTGCACTGGTGCAGCAGATGATTGCGAGACCACGCAGGAAAAAGGTGTTTACAGGGAGCAAGAGGCAGAGCCCAGGGAGTCATCAGAGCAGTGAAATGAGGTTTAATTACTTTGGCAAAACTTGCATTTTAGATTGTTTTAGTTTACGCTCATCTCCATAACCCATACAATATGGAATGAGGTAGTTGTGTGGTGCAGTCACAGCAGGAGAAGATATAGAAAAATGTTTCATTTTCAGGACTATGTCAAACTTAATTTGTAGTTGTCCGTTTTCTTTTCTTTTTCCACTGTGATCATTTTCATTCTTGCTTGCTCATCTCCACAAGTTTGTACAGTATGCTAAGTGGAACATCTGCTTATCGCTCATTATTTTTCTGTTTATTTATTCAGGGTTCATTCAGTGTGATGGATGTGGTAAAAATAGAAAAAAAAATTAGTTTTAGTTTATGGAAGGAATACACCCAGCTGGGGATGTCTCACTTTCCTAAGAATGAACCACTTTGGAATACACCACCTCAGCAGACAGCCAAGCACGCATCAGTAAAATTAACACCTTCCTCACAGTTCTCTCTTCTTGCTGGGATCTTGTATCAACACTTACAGAATGACTGCCAAACATCAGATGTAAATATTATTAAATGCTCTACATATCTTATCTCTTTAGAAGTATTTTTAATTGATAGAAGTACTTCCAATTATTCATGTTTTTTATTTTATATTTATTGCAATACTTTTCCTTGGCAGGAAAATAACTGTTATTTTCACATTAAAAAAAAAATCTATTAGAAGCAATTTAGCCCCATGAGCATTTATCTACGTGTTTGTGTAGCCCCTGGCTATATGAATGTGCTCTTATGCAATAGGATTTAGTAATCTGCAAATGGATTTAACGAGTGCCAACCAAGAGCTCCCTAAGCAAACCTTCACACATGAAAAATCAAATATACAATTCAAAAATAGAAACTCAGCATAAGGTTAGAGTTTTATAGAAACATTATTCCACTTTTTTGTTACATAAATCCCTGAAGAGTGAAGAAACAGAGGAAACTGCTTGGTAAACAGGCATAAAAATTCTATTCTGGAATAATTCAGTGACTCAGGAACTTACCTGAAACACCACATACCTGGGTTCACAACCTTACTGTGTCCTGTTCTGACAAGAGTTTTGAACCTGTTTCTCTTTGTCTAGGGGAAACCTCCTAATCATTATCTATTTGCTGGTCTGCTTTTGTATTCTTGTTGTGACAAGAATTTAAGGAAGGGCAAGTTTCCATTAAAAGACGAGATGAGTCTGTTTTAGTGAATCAATATTTTTGTGCAGAAAGATGATATATCAAAACCCCCAAAAAACCCCAAACACCCAAACTCTTTATAAGTTCTACTTCCAGAGACATTAAAGGACTTTGGAGCCAGGGTGTGCAGAGGGAGGCTCCTCTTCCCAAGGGACCCTGCTGCAGCCTGAGGTTGCCAGTGCAACCCCTGCACCTGGAGGTCTCTGCTTTGCAGAAAGCCCCTGTCGGAGGTTGGCCAAGGAGCTTTTGGGGTCCAGCTTAGAAATGGTGGCAGGAGCAAGCCAAAGGGAAACTTCTTAGGAAGATCTCAAAAGCAAAACAGCATGAAATCAGGACAACTAGTAAGAATCCATCCTAGTGGATATCGTAGATCTGAGGGACTGAAGGAGAGAAAAAGTACATTGCTCTTTATTTACAGACTCAGGTTACTCGATATTCTGTGATTTGAATTTAGGTTTCAGAGGCAGGGGTGGAGAGAAGTAATGTTAAGACTGTATTGTAGCAGAGCAAGGATCAAAAAGGGATGAATAGCTGGGTGGCTGCTATATGAAATTTGCTCTAGGCAGAGGAGGAAATGGAAAGCAATCAAAGTGAAACTGTCACGTGCAGCAGCAGAACCTAAAGTACGAGCAGTAGTGGTACAAGGAGGAAAATAAGCTTAAGTTGGGTGAACTTTGAATTATTGAAAATTGGAAAACTAGAGTCTTATCCTCAGGATTTTAAAATGAGAGCAGAAGAAAAAGAGAAATTATTTGAAATAGGAGAGAAATTGCAGCACTGTGTCTGTTATATTTAAGAACTAAATAAGAAAAGCATGGAGAAGGAAAAGCCAAGGAGTAACACTTAGATGTTTACATTAATGATAAAATTATCTTAAAGAAAAAAGATCATCAAAACCTGATAAGAGCACCCTGCAGATCATATTCTGTGAACATCCTAAACCCTTACATGACCTCTCACTCTGCTTTAGACTAAAGGTTGTCCCTGAGCTCCTGACTGCATTGAATTGGGTTTTGATTGTTTCACATCACTAGCAAAAAAATTACTTTTTTAACTTGACCTGAAAACAAACAAGACTGGCTTTCACTGCAATAGAAAATACTGGGATTGGTCCTGCAGTGATTCAGAGAGTGACAGGGAGAAATTTTATTCCGTCTTACTCAGAGGACAACAACTTGGGACAAGAATATTAAAGTTTTTATGATCGCTCTGATGAGTGCCTCAATTTTAATACCACAGCTTATTCACACAATAGTACCAAGAGAGTTTTGGTAAAATATCACCAGTTACTGTTGGAGCCACAGGAAGGATTGCACTGTGAAAGTGTGAGTGCTCAGAGCACTAAGCAGGTGTGCATCACACTTGTTCAGATTTATGATGGAAAATACATCTCTTTTTGGTATGTTCATTGTATGACAAGAATAAAAGCACAGATACAGTTTGCTATGGAACGATGCTGATGAAAGACAAATCATGTCAAAACATTCTCTCCTTGAGTAAATTTGCCACAATGTTTCCCACATTGCAAATCCTTTCATCTGAGCTCTGAAGCCTGTCTCTTGAAAATAAGAAAAATTCCTAGGGAGGTTTGTCCCGAGAGCCATATCAGCATGGGAAGTTTTATCCCAAAGAGTTGCTTAAAGTTTCTTGTAAGAAATTTTAAGGGGCACCTTATAAATGCCATTTCCCCACTAATTATTCGTGGGCCAGCTTGCACAAGTTTAACGCTTTACTGTATCTCTACCACCCACAGAGAGTACCTATGACGTTCCCATTTCTCTTGTCACATCTGGTCTATGCCAGGTTAACAAAACCTCTTTAATAGCATGAGATAAAAATAGAAAGATGGATTGTTGTGACTAAAGAAATATGGACAGGCCAAATCTGTGATGAAGACTCTGAAGTGAGTGCTTCCACAGCCAGTTTTCACTGCTTCAAGTGACCCATCCTTATGAAGATGGATCAGTAGATCTTACAAACATGTTGAGGGGAACTTAAAAACACTTTTGCATCATGAGTAGCGACCTCCTTTCTGATAGCTACTCTACCCTCTCCTCTTCCCTTCCCTTCCATTTTAGACATCTGCTCACTGTAGTTCACAGGCAAGTTTTCTTCTCTCTGCTTTTTCCTCTTTTACCACACTCAAGCCTCATTTAAAAAGAGCATGGGTGAGTGCATTTTTTCAGGAGTCAGTGCCACATAGCAAACCACATTGTTCATCCTGAGGTGTGCTTGGAGGTGTGCCTTGTACAGCTGATGCCCTTGACCCAGATCCTCTCCGTGTCCATCCAAGAAGATCAAGGCAACCTTGAAAAATCTCATTTAGCTTTCAGAGTTCTGGATCAACTGTTACATCCTTTTAAAAAATAAATTTCTGAAAGGACTGAAGCAGACTGCTTAAAGGCCTAGTGACCAAAGTACAGTGGTCCATGTAAATCTCTTCAGTATTGCCCTGATGAGGTTCCTACACCCAGCTTTATCAGCTGAACACCTTCCAGCCAGCATTAGAAAACACAGCCAAGGTCTGTCACAAGCTGTTTGTTCCAATCTCTGCTCCTCACTCTCACCCCCCATCCCTACTTTTCCCCAGGCTTGTGCAGCAGAGTCCCTTGCTTTTTTAACCCCTGAGAACATTTATATGTTTGTGCTATAGGTCGGAGGATGTGTGACTTGTTCTTGGGATAAGTTTTGTTGAAAGCTACAGCAATCTCTAGCTTGCAGGAGAACGTTTCACGGTCTTGAAGACTGCCCCAGGAAAGATTCTTCTCCTTTCCAGGCTTGCATGTGAAAGTTCACTTATTGACCTGCAGGTCTGGCTGACAACTCACCAGGACACCAATGTAGAGCAGTGGGCAATAGATTAATTGAGAGTGTAGGACTTTTTAGACAGAGTCTAGATCCCTGTCCAGTGCTGCTATTGCTAAAGGTGCTGCAGTCACAGCTGCTCTTGGCAAAGTCTCAGGAGGCCCCTCTATGCCAGCTCTGCTGGTGCCCCCAGGGCTGTGAGGCAGTGCAGGTGCACAGTCAGCTGAGCTTCACAGCAGAAGCAGCACCCTCACGGGGCAGTGCTCAGGGCAGCCAGTGTGCTGCTTGCAGCCCTCCTCACAGCTCCACTGCTGCTGGAGCCCAGGGGAATGGTCATGCTGCACCAAACAGCCCCACACCAAGGGCAGAGAACAGTCAGCAATTGCCAAGTGTGTGTGTGGGAGTTTGCTGCGCACTGTTGCATGAAACAAATACACCCTTTGAGAGCAAAATGAGGGTAGCTGTTCCCCAATCAATTTCCCAAGCACTCAGAGCAGGAGCTACTAGGATTTTGCATGTTAAAAATGAGGGTCTGCAGAACCTTACAGAAGCATCAACATGTAAAATGTGGGTGTGGCATAAGGAGCACTCCTACCCTCCAGAAGCCAGTGTTGGAGAGGACTTCCTTTCTCTGCAGTGCATTGAGGCATTTTGTTCACAACAGAACACCCGTTGTTGTACCAGATGACAAGGTTGAATAACTTTGCATCCCCAGCGGCTGCTAACCAAGCTTTGTTACAGTTTAGTGCTGCTCTGGGAAAACCTGAGGCATTTTGTCTAGCACACCATTAAACAGAAGTTTCTCTGTTTAGGTATTTCACTGCTGGCTGGGATGCAGGACCCTCCTGCTCATGCTTTTCTCTCCCATAAAGTTCTGCAGAGCTCAGCAGGGGTAGGACTTCAGTTTTTCTGCCTTGGGAAGCTAACACCAGCATACTTTGCCCACCCCTCACAATGCTGAGACACAAGGATTTTCAGCATAAGAGCTAAAATCTATTTTTCTCCTCAACGACGTACTTTCAGCATATTTTTCTTGCATCAAGCTAGCGAAGTTTTCACTTGTAAAGTGTTTCCAAATTAAACTGATCTGGTTCCTTCCTCCCAAAACCATCCATGATGTTTTCTTCTTTACACAGAAGCCCCACAGGGCACCACCTCAACTCTGCTCTTCTAAGACACCCTTTAGGGCATCTTCCCACAGATGGTTGAATCTGAGCTCCAGATGTCTGCAGGCTCAACCTGCAGCAGCAAGATAATTAAAGTACAAGCAATACTGCATGGGTTTTCGTACGGACCTGCAGAATTTCCTGGCTTAAAGCCAGAGCTCAGTAGGCCCTGTCAAGGATGAAAGCAGAGATTTATGCCCTCAGTGGTCGAAGCTGAGGATAGATTCAGAGACTGTTTAAAAAGTAAAAATTCAGTATCTGGTAGGGAAACAAGAGGAGGAATACCACCACTCTGTTGCCATGAAATGAGAACCCCCCACAGGCACAGTCAAGATGTGAGTACTTACATGAGACACAGCCCAGTGACAATCAGCCCCATAACCCCTCAGCTAAACCCTTTTCAGAAGGGAATCACCAATATCCTACAAGCCTCCAAGAGGTACAAGCAGTTGCACCAATAGGTGCTCCCTTCGCTAGAGCCTCTGGGCAAGTTTACATAAGAAGTAAAAGCAAAACAGATCCCCTTCCGTCTCTTCCTCTGCTCCTGGCTACAACATTTCACATGGAGCACAAGAGTTTCTCTGAAGTTTCTTCACCGTCAAGTCCAGAATGTGGGTCATGCTTCAGTGAAGTCCCAATGAGGATCCCAGATCTGCAGCTGAGCTCCTGCCAAGGGGCCTACCCGAGATGCCACATAGGATGCAAGTCTGTGTGTAGGCCAGTGGTTTACCTTCAGGAAGCCAGACCCCAAAGGGCTCCAGTCAGGCAGAAAGATGGCTCATTTCAGAGACCCACTCTGGTCTGCCAAATTAGCTTCCTCAGATGAGAGTGCATCAACTTCTGCCAGCCTGCACAAGAAGTAATCCCCCCAGCAGCAAATGTTATCATTCCCTACAGGGGAAGCACACTCTTGCACAGATTTATTATCTTTTGTTGTTCACAAGGACCCCCAACCAGTTACACTGTGATTTTTGCAGCTTGTCACATTCATTTCTTCCCCACCATTCTTCCACTTGCACTCTCCCACAGGAGGTACACTCCCACTGCCATGGAAGCACTGGACTTGCCTGCCTATCTCATAAGTGCTTCCAGTTCAACCCCCTGCTTATCTCACTCCAGCTACTCCAGTGCCTTGTAAGGGGCTTTTTGCCTGCATGTTTTAGGTCAGTAGATCACCAGATCATTCTCATGGTGATCTGGAGAAGATGATATAGAAGTAGTTAAAGGAAAATGGGTTGAGGGGATCTTGATTTCCTGGTGCCATTTCTGTAAGGAAGAGTCCAGTATCCCACTCATCTACAGAGCTTCCCATTGCAAGATATCAAAGCTCTGATTTTGACTTATAAATAACTGTGAGAGGTGAGAACTCAGTTGAGGTAACAGAGAGCCACATCTTCCCATTTCTGCCATAGTCTCACCCTCCAGCCTCTGGCAAGACTCTGGATTTCCTTTTTTCCTTGTTCAGCTCCACCCTACATATGCCTCCCCAGAAAGATGGCAGAGGGGCAGACTTAGCAGCAGAGAATGATTTCTTTCCAAGGCACATGCTTGGCAAGAGCCTTAGAGCATTAAAGGCAGACCCTCTTCCTCTTGCTTATTTCAGGAGTCAATACCTCATAAATCCAAGGCTGTAATTAAAGTGTTTTTCCTCTAACAAAACAACCCTAAAGCCATCTACTCCTTGTTACCAGTGCTGGCAAACTGAGACACTTTCTTAAAGGGTAGGCAGAAGATCATGAAGACCTTTACTGCTTCAATAAAAGGAATTTTATTACAAGCTGCTCTTGCCATTTTGTTCTCCATTCAGCATACATGGCAATGCCATCTGATGTATTCACAATTAACTTATTAATTCCTGGAAAAGACGTATCTTATTTTATAGCCTTGACACAGACACATTGTACTGCATTGCCACAAAGAAAACAAATGCAAGGGATAAAACAAAAATAGCTTTCACAAGAAGCTTGGTCTTCTACAGTCATTGATTTTAATTGGAACTCACTTCCACAGCTCTGCCTTCGGAGACAGCAGCAAGAGGAGATCTCCACCCTGGAAGTGCACATGCTCTTCCTCCGCAATATTTGCTGGGCAGGCACTGAAATGTGGGTCCAGAGCTCCTGTACCTGAGACTTGCCAGGAGAGCTGGCATGTGGGCACAGCAGATGTAGCTGGTGGGAGAACAAAGTATATGAAAATAGCCTGTATTTTATTTACAGAGAAGGAGTGAGGAAAAGGCACCCAGGTCTTGCTTCATGAGACGCCCTGCTCCAAGAGTGAAACTTGCTGCTTACTCCAAGTGCATACAACCTGTGGCTGTCATCCCACCCTGGTTCAGACTCTCAACCTCCTTTGCAAGACACCAGCCTGGAATAAGCAACCCTATAAACAAGGACACTCTCAGATGGTCACACTGGGTCAGACATTAAATGTCTCTATACGGCCAAGTCATATATAGAAGAGAGAACAAAAGACAGAAAAAGAGGAGGAGGGAAAGACTCCTGCAGAGAGAGATGGCTTTGATCCACTAATGGCTCCAGCCTAATTCTCTTTAGAGAGAAGTGCATCCCTCAGTACAATGTTTACATCAGTCCATGCAGTATTCCCGCTCATCTTCTGCATTTTTAGAATCCATGTTAGCAGGTAAATACATGCTTACAGGGCATTGAGCTGACACCAGGCAAAGGCAGTGTGTGTTAGGGCTGCATTCAGCCACACCACACCTGCCAGGGTGCCCACAGAGCCACGCTCCTCACATGGCAGCATCAAAGGGGTGAGTCTAGACTCCCCTGCCCTAGGGTATGTGCAACCTTGCCAAGGCCATGCCGAGACTGTTTAATCCTATTAAAGCATGAGCTGGAAGTACACGATACTCATTAAAAGAGAATAGCTTGCTTTGTTCCTGAGATCTAAACCCCACAGCAGCAGACACTGTGGGATAACCCACCATTATTGATCTCTGCAGGCAGGGTTTGCCATTCCCAGCTCCACTGCCAGGAGAAATCCCACAGCCCTGCTCTTTGCTCCCATGTGAAAGAGCGAGGTTTAGGATCCCTACTCAGGACAAGTTCCAGAGGTAGAGCACACATATTTCCAAAGGGAAATTGCAAATAGGAGGGTCCAGCTAGCCCTTTGGGTGCTGCTTTACAGGCACACAGGGCCCATACAGAACCACAGCCAGCTGTCACTGTCCCCACACTGCCCTTCTCACTGAAAAAGTATCAGGCAGACAAAATGTTAGCTGGTTGTATAAGTCAACAAATAAATCTTTCAGGAATAGTAATTACTTAGCAAAAGGTGGAAAAGAAGATCTAGGTGGATGGGCTGTGCAAACTCATCCAGATCTCTTAACGTGTGGAAGGGGCAGGAATGCAATAGCACATGGAGCTTGTCTGCAGCATCCAGCTAAAGTGCAGGATTCAAGATTGCCGATAGTTTTAGCTGTCTCCAGCATTTGATTCAATTTGTTAAACTGCTGAAACATGAAGAAGTTTTCCCCTTCCAAAACTATTTATTTTTAAGATACTTGTGCTGCAGTGCAGCACACGCTGTTGATTATGTATCCCCTTACTAAGGAAATGATGAATACAGCCTTGTTGCCTTTGTTCACTCCACCTGTAATGTTCTGAAACAATTCCTTCCAGTCTCATGCCACTCTGAAAGACAGAGCTGTTTGTATCCAGGTAACCAGTGCTGACACCACAGAGGTTGCTGCAGATGTGTGCCCAGGACACATCTCCCCATAGCTCCTGAAAGGGCCAAGAAGGAAGGGGCAAATCCTCCTAAAGCAGTAACACACCAGACCCTGTAGAAGCCAATACAATTTTCTGCCACATTCCCCAGAGAAGCCCAGTGGGGGTGTCCAGGTACTGGACTGCTTTGTGGATACATAGAGCTGTGCAACAACAAAACCCCAAAAAGAAAGAGAAAAAGAAGCAGGAGAACAGCAGCAAGGGGAAGACATACATATGCACGTAACCAAGAGTTAAACGGTTTTCATTCCTTCATGCATGATTCCTGTCTTGTTTCTCTGCATGTCCAAGTACAAGAGCACTGCCTCCCTGTCTTCTGATAACAGAAAGTCTATCCCACAGTAACACCCATAAAACCTATTATTTAAAGGGACTACCAGCTGATCCTGCTTCCCTGCCCCTCAATCAACTGAGCAGTCATTCTTCCCTCCCCCTTGGTGCTTGCCTCAGGTGCTTGCCCCATTAGATTTTCACTATGGGTATTAATTCAGTCTGTTGCTGAAGAATCACCACAGATCTTTCCATGCTCTCTGCATCCACTAACAGTTTACATAAAGCAGAAATCCCACATTCCCTTTATCCAGGAATGTCTTTTTAAAAAAGTGATATCAAAAAACCCCATGAATATAATTAAAAAAAAAAAAAAGTTACACAACACACTCCCTTCACATAGCTAACGGTGAGTGTTTTTTTTTTTTTTTCAGAGCCCGTGTAGTCAGTTATTTCTTAAGAAGGTGCTTTATATGCTCTCCAAGGCAGTGTTCATAGAATCCTACATATCCTGGCTGTTGCTATGGAAATCATTCCTCTGTAAGCTGATGTGCAAATGCAGGTCTCATTGCTGAGCAGGGAGGCTAAAGGTGTGCATGAGTCAAACTATTTGCTGTGCATTATTTCTCTGCAGCCTCGCTGCTGCCAGGGGACAGGAAAGGAACAATTAGTGTGTGCATGGAGGGTGCCTGGAACAAGGAGCTGTGGAGAGCTTGCACTGTTGGATAGTCACAGGAAGGCTCTGGCTGTTGCCTGCAGCCAAGCACAATTTAGTCATCCAGCTCATCTGCCCTGGGTGCCATGGAAGTAACAGGGTACAGGTACAGGAGGTACAAACCAATTTGTGATGTTTTTAAACATTTCAGGGGAAAGGTAAGTCACAATGTACCATCATGGCTAGAAGGCACACAGTCCCCTGCCCCATCTGTAGGCCTAGGATCCCTCAGAAAAGTCAGTGATAAAATTAGGCTTTTGGCAAAGTCCTGCTGGTGGCTACAGAGAGGCAGAGACTGAAGAGTGCTGGAGATCCCTCTGACTCTGGTGAAGCAGCAAGACCAAAAGGGAGAAGCATCTACAAAAATCAAGCTTCTTCACATATGCTGTGTTTGGCAACTTGACTAAACATGGTTTTCGTGCTCCTGACTACCTATGAATAAGCATTAAGGCGGATATTGGAGTACTCCCAGTCAAAACACAGCTTGATGCCAGCAGGCACTTTTCAGAAACAACTGCTGCCCTTTCCAAAGGAACAGAAACAGAGGAACCTGCTGCCTCCAGGACTCAGTCCTTGACCATGAGTGGAGATGCAGCCCTTGGAGCAGAGGGCACCTGGGGACACGTGCAGAGCTCCTCTGTGCCCCATTCCAGCCGAACACCAGCACTTCTCTGCATATGGGAGGCTGGGAACATTCCAACACAAGCATCCCACACCCCTTTCCCCTTCCCTGGAACACTTGGCAGTAATTTTCGTAGATATTTTGCAACAAGTAGGAGGTCTCAGGGCAGCCCCCATGCCTCGGTGGTTTCTTAGTTCATCTCTCCTGCAACCTGATGGGAGGAACTGGGATCAAAGAGGGAACAAGGAGTGTAATGAACTCAGATTTATAGCAGGTTTCTAAGGGGGAGAGGGGAGGATTTTTTTGGCAATTGTTGATTGGCCATCTGAATATTCAAGGCTTTTTTTTCTTTCAAATTAAGAACTGGAAGGTTGTAGCAGACAAAGGCAGATCCATCAAAAAAAGAAAACACGGGATTTTTTCCTTCATCCCCCTGAAGAAATTGCTCCTGCAGAAGAGCAACAGGTGGTGCATAACACAAACTTCAGGTTTCTATTCACATCTTACCTCCTTTATCACTGCTCTATGGATAACAGGTGCTATACCCAACCTCTCCTCTGAATTACCTTCTGTCCTAGACATTAGGGAATTCTTCGAAGCCAAGCAAACAGCTTCAATTACGGAAGTTTGTGAAGTTTTTACACCACCTTTTTTTTTTTTTTTTTTTCAGTCACCCTGGGGAAAGGCAGCTAGTTAAAGAACAGATTCCAAACACCCAAATGGAAGTCTAAACTTCCACACAACCTCTTAGATCACAAAGGCAATAATCCCAAAGCACAGCTCCTGTGAGGCACATTATAAATGACAATTAAACACAGTAAACAGACTGCAGCATGTCAGTGTAAACAAAGCAAGCAGATCTCCCTCAACAGTAGCCCAAAATAAAGGTAGCACTTACCTCAATTCAGGGCTAAAAAGGAGTCTGATGTCACCTAAAGCCACTCTACTCCTACTTGCTTTCTCAGTAGAGATGATCTCGTCTCCTCTCCTCTCTTATGAGCTACCTGCCAGAAGGGCAGCTGGTCCCTGGTCCTTAGTAAAAACACCTGGTTCAGCACAGCTTGCTAGCAGAGCACAGGGGTGGCTGGGATTTAAAACAAAAGAGCAAAGTTAATGGTTATTTATAAAGATTATTGTAATTTTAACTATCGGTGAGCTGTAACAGGCATTTTTCTGGTTAAAAATAGCTTACTCGATCAATACTTCCTAATATGCTAATAAACTTTTACACCATTTATTAAAAATACAATGATAAGCAAATAGAAGTGTTTCCAATTCCTTTAAGAGGACATGGTATGAATGTGAATAAATTATGTTAAATCATACTATCATAGAGAAGTGTCTTGTGATTTATAAGTTCCCACCTTATGTAAATTAATGCCCCACAATTCTGCAGCCAGTGGATAGCTGTCTTTTGTGTTGTTGATGTGAACACACATACTATGCCTCAAAAGCTTCCAATTACGTGGGTAGGATTTGGAGAACACAAATGACATACAAAACTAGAGGGGTTTATTTCAGGAACATCTTAGTATGATAGAATACAGTATCAAGCTTAGAGGTTATGAATTAGAGATTCACTTTCACTTCTTGTTAGAAAGGATACAAAAGAAACACTGAAGGAATAGCAGAGACATAAGAAAGAGGAAAGTATACATTTGCATTTAATACAATTCATCACCATTCCTCCTATTTTTAGTATAATGGCATTCATGGTGAATCATTTTGTGACTGTAAATTTAAGAAACGTGATTTTGAATGGATTTGGTATGATCTGTTTATGACATTCATAGATGCAGACACAATGCCATTCTCAGAGGGACTGGGAAGGATTCTTCTCATGTCCATGAAAGCCAAAACCTATATATTTAAATTCTGAATAAGTTCCTGAATTTGCTAATAATTAGGGTTATTCCTCCCTTCTCAGCTGCGTCATTTCATATAAACTGTTTATTTCTTAGCAGTTCAGAGGGTGAATTTGAGCTAAAATGCTCCTTAAAATATTTGATGCTCTTCTGTAACAGATGTAAGTGAATTTAGAAATCCAGATCAATGAAGTGATAGATTGAATTCAATAGTTTTCTAAGATAATTTTCTTCAACAAAGCCCAAGCCCAACTCAGAGATAAGATTTTTGCGAATGTTAAGAAACATAATGTTTGCAGGGATTACTTCATTATAAAGTGAAAGATTAACTTAGTACATGTCAAGAGGGAGGATGCACATCAGAGAAAGGGGAAGAGGCGTTACTGACTCAGAGGTCTGATAACTTTTTCCTGTGGGACAGACACTATTTTTCTGCTTTGCATGAGAAAAAGTTCTTTTAGCTATGGCAAAACTATTCAAAAAAGGACTTTTACCCCTCATCTCGCTGTAAGAATTCCACCTTAATCTATGCGTGTGATGACAAAAGGAGACACAAAATGCACGTCAGTGCCAAATCCTAGAATTAAACTGCAGGGGAGAAGGACGGTTTGTCAGCGGGATCCTGTACATCACCCTCTGTGTAAGGTATCCAAAGCTCCCAGCTCTGATCAACTCCCACAGGAGTGTAGTGACTCAGCAGCAGGCAAGAGATCTGAGTGCATTTCAGGGTGAGGCCATTTCCCTACGTGACAGCAAATATTGCAATGCTTCTTTAAACTGATTCTATACACATAAATATGTTGTAATAAATCTCATCCTCAACACATCAGTCCAAAATTGGCACTCTCTTGGCTGAACATTACACAACTTGGCCTCACTTGACCAGCAACACACCCTGAGGGTCAGATATAGGGGGGATATTTCCATCTGACTAGACTGTTAGTGAAACCAAATACTATCCATCTTTCCCTGCCACTCCCCTTTGTTGCTGGATTTATTTTCTGAGAACAGTTGTCCTGTAAACAAGAAAGAACTCATGTAGTTGTTTTTGTCATTTCAAAAATAATCCCAGAACCTGTTAAAGGATGATAGCATCTAATGCAATGTGTCCTGTCCTTCCACAGGAAAGGCACTGGCCTCTAATACTTTTTCTCTTACAAAGAAAGAAAGCAAGTGATGTTTCCTTCTCTTCTGTTTGAGCTTGAGTTCAAATGTCTGTCCTTCAAATCTAGATTTAGAGCTGGAAAAAGACAGACAATCACATATGATTATAGGATGCACCGGTTCTACTGATTCGGGATGGCAATATGCAACCTACCGCTTCCAGAGGAAACCTTTGCTTATTTGGCTGTTGAACACAGACAAGCTGCTGTTGTGCACACAACAGAATTGTTCCAGGTATTTTCCGTAAGTTCAGCATATCCAGGATGTGTCTGAACAGGACAAATAATCAGTTGTGTGAGGAGCAAAGTGCCCTGAAGCCTCAGGAGCCCACATAGAGCTGGTGCAGTGTGTGTCCTACCAGCTCTGATGTGTGAAGTGCATTGCACTTTTTGTCACTGGCTGGCACTACACCCCTACATGTCACAGAAGTTTCTCTGTGCTTTACAGCTCCACAGGCTGTTTGTGGGATCTCATTGTATCTTAACAAAAAAGATTTTTGTAAGATTGCAAAGTTCTAGGGGTTGGAAAATTGATTGATTCACAGAAACATTATTTCAGGTTAGTTCTACAGTGTAATTCAGTAGAAAACATGTTCTTCCCTGAAGGCTGACTCAGGATTACTTGAAGCTGGGTTGGTTGGGGCACGGTGCTAATAATGCCAAAGTCGTGGTTCAATCCCTGTATGGGCCATTCATGTGAGAGTTGGACTCAGTGATCCTTGTCGGTCTCTTCCAACTCAGAATATTCTGTGATTCTGAGGAAAGGCATTTAGAGCAATCCAGCAGAAACTTCAAACATTGGTCTGCAGCAGTTCATCCACCTCCATTCATTAAGAGAATAAATCCTCCTTGTGTTTTCTCCTGATGATACCAAATATCAGCAAAAAAGGCACATTACCTTTGGAAGCACAAACCTGCAAGCACTCTGGAACGGGATGCGCGTGTCCCTTGTCCTGCTGTAACCTGGAATCAAACCTGATTTAAATGCAATTCATAGACAGGGCTACTACAGTTACACTTTCTCTCTTGCAGTGAGACACAGTGGCAGCTACTCCATTTTGGTGTATCTACAATGTTAGAAAAGAGTAACTTGATCCAAAGAAATCATCAGCAGGGATCTGAACTTACTGCTCAGTGACAGCAGTCCCTGGTCTAGGAATACTGCTCCAGATGATGTTAGGATGACACATCCCAGCCACAGTGGAGAATACACAATCGTCCCCATGTGACATGAAAGGTGACACTGTCCACAGCACGCAATTTTAGCCATTAGACATTTGTTACGAATATCTAGCAGCTGCAACTGGGAATAATTTCTCGTGTGAAGGTCTTGCGTTCCCTGTGCAGCCACAGTAGAAGGGGGAGTCAGCAGCTGCTGAGGTTTAGTCCTCAGCCAAAATCCTGCAAACTTCTGACCCTACATGTTTTCCCTGGACTTAGGGGCTCCATGAACCTGCAGCTCCAGAAGCTGTGGGGGTGTTGTTGCACTTGCTCTGATCAAGAAGTGTGTTTGTAGCTCCATGTTTAGCTCCTCGGAGTAGCTGAGTTTGTCCACTTCTGACTGATGCTTCTGACAGTTACTTGGCTCCTCTTTCTTACTTGTGATTATTGTGACTAATAAATACATCCTGTCATTTCTTAAAAGGTACTATTAGGAGCTATTCACTTTCAACACTTGTGCTCAAGCCATCTTAATGAGAGAGGAAGTATGCTAAGATAGAAGAGAACTCTGCACTAGTTCGGCCCAGCAGAAATCTCACAGTCAACTGTTCTTGCAAGATGGGAAGAGATGATTGTGGAAACTAATCTATGTTTAGAACAAGCAGCACTTGGGGAAACTTCAGAGAAGTTTCATTTTCTCTCCTGTGAGCAGGACTGGTATTAGTAACTTGTTCTTGTCAGCTGGGAAATCCTGAGGTTGAGGTTTTGTGTTTAATTGACTTAGGAAAATACCATCCTGAAAGAGAAGTGAAAAGCCTTGGCACAGAGACAAGTTGTACGTTTCAACGTGATGGCTTGGGGTAATTTTATTGCATCTCGGGATGATTTCCATACGGATGTTCTGCTTCATGTGACAGTTCTTCATGAACCATCTCACTGCCTGACAGCACACAGCTAGCAGGACAAAAGTGAGATAAATTTGCTGTATGCTGGTCAAAGAAGGTGAAATCATTGGTTTTCATCTTAAGGGAACTAAGGCAACCAGGGTCAAGTCCAGTAGGACTGTGGCACAGCCTTCTGCCAGGATGCTGAAGGTAGCACCTGTTTCACGGTTACTGGGTTTTCAAAAGACAGACTAACCTATGATTTTGAGATTTCTGTTTTTAACTGATGATGCTCTTACATCGCAATGGAATAGCTCAAGGGCTTCTCCTGTAAGCTTCATCTCCGTTTTGGACATATTAGCTTCAGCCAGCTGGGTTTTAGCCACTTGAAGGTAAGAGCTGGTTACTGGGGAAGCTTCAAACTCATCTATGACATCTCGGGAGACTATGGATTTTAGGCAATAGACTTCAACTCATACAAGTTATGAACTGAAACCTATACTACCTGGAAAGGGAAATATATATAATATTCTAAAATGCACAGGGAAAATTTGCCATTTCATCGCAAAACCTTTGAATTATTTGCTTGAATGAAAGGTTGGAAGTATGAAAACTTAAAATATTCATCAGATCAGTTTTGTATTTTTAGGCTTATACATTAAAAAAAATCTATAGGCACCAGATGGACTGACTTCACCCATCTGTAACTTCGTAATAAACATGGAGATACACTCAGACCAAGAGTTTGCAAGTTTCCTAATTCTGTTACTGAGTTGATATCTAACCTCCTCATGATTTCTGACGTCTAAGTAATTGCTACAGCCCACTGTACTTGGTTTTATTTTCAGTAACAAATGGGTACTGTAGTCTCAGGGTATATTAGACACCATTTTCAGAAGCGTACACTTCACTGGAGGACTTCTGTGCCAAGTCAGTGGTTTTGGGATGGACCATCAATGCAAAATGCCTCGTGAGCGTAAGGAAAACCAGCACTTCACTGCAAGTACAAAACAACTGTGGGATTGCTTCAAACTACTAAGGCCACTTACCTTGGCATTTACAGGTGACAGAGGCAACATTTTACAGGTTCAAAACTTTCCATTTTAGTTTTTCTTTACATAAAAATATCATAAGGATGCCAATGAAACTCTATCACTTGGTGAAAACTGGTACGTGCCCCTGCCATTATTCTTAGACAGTAACAAACAAGAAAATGTTTGGGGCTTTTTTTCCCCCATTCTAAAGGCTCCATTAACATAGATAACTGAGATCTCCCTGAGTGGCAAATAATATTATTTATTAATGATCATGTGAAACAAAATACAAAGAAAACATAGACTTCAAAGGACTATTCGTTTGTATGTTAGTGCCTTTAACCCCAATGGAGACAAAGGGAAGATGCACATATAAACAAAAGGGAGAATATGTTCACCATGATGGACAGAAAAAGGCCAGCCTGAGAGAAAGTGGAATGCATAGAGGGATTTTAAGAAGGATTACAGATGCCAGTGGCAAATGCACTCAATAAATTATAGTTAGATCAAAGAAAAACAGAATGCTTTGGTAAGAGATTAAAAGGTGCCCTTCTCAAATGTACAGCTGTAATTATAAGCAAATAAAACTACATTTTAACCCCACACTCAAGGTATTACTTTTTTTTCCTAGTTTTATTTATAAATGACTTCTGACACCCAGAGAAAAAGACAGTTTTTTCAATGTCTTCATTCTGTTACCACCAGCCACAAAATAAACATGCAATCATTGTTTTCATGCATGTATCAAAGGGTCTGATGGGGGCATGGGCTTTGGGTGCGGGTGGTATAAATTTTAGAAGAACTAGATGACATCAAGGCTGCTGCTTTTCTTGATAGCTAAGTATTTACCAGCTTGTAATAAAGAGAAAAGCAAAACTGGATTTGCTTTCATCTATTGTCTAGAATAATTTCTTGCCCAAGAACATAATGAGCATATGCACTATTGCTTGTGCAGCTTAGTAAAAAAAAGTAGTTCTTTGAAAAGTCAACAGAAAATTAAGCAGTAAAGTCATGAGTTATTAAAACTGTGAATATGCTTTCATCATGTTATACTAAGTGTAAAAGTTGCCCTCCTTTATTCTTTTTTTGTTAACTTACAGCTAGCACGGGAAGATGCATTATGACTGCTTCCCTTCAGCAGCACTGAGCAGGCACCCCAACATGCATTCTTCAGTGACTGGGACCAGAGAACTATTTGCAGCTGCTTGATGCTAAATTCAAGGCAATTCAAATCTCAGCATTTTAATGCTGCAGTGGTCTAGAAATTCTGTCCTTGGAAAAATCACCTTCACATGACTATTCCTCATTTCTAAAAAGTTATTCAGACAGTAAAAGTTGAATCTGTCACCATGGCCTTATGTTTTTCATCTGGGAAATGCTTCATCTACACATTTTTCATCTGAACATTAAAATTTACCATTTTCCCCCACTAGTTTTTGGTTGTACAAATCGTAAGTAGAAAGTCCTCTGCACTTGCAAAGTGCTTTTAGTAGTAGACTTGACTTTCTCAATCAACCGGCACTGAGGGGTCTAATGTTTTACTTGGGATTAATTCATTTGGTTCAACAGGCTGGAGGTCTGCTTCACAGCACTGTGTTACTGTGAATGATGCTGTAATGCCTTGAAAGCTTGTTCCACCAAACACTGCTGATGAGAAGATGCTTTTGTCCTCTCATCAATAATTTATAGTTGATGCAGAATGTGCTGCTCGTCCTGCCTTAAAAACCCTTAGTGAAAACAGCACAATTCCCAGTCTCATCAGCACTAAGCTATACAAGTTTCCACGAAATCTCAGTCATGAAGCTGATGGAAGCAGGGATGCATACTGCTGGGATTCATTCCTTCAACTTTTCCTAGAAGTGTTATTACAGAGTCTGTGTATGAAGTCCCTGTGTTTGTGCGTCTGGGATAGACACTGCACGTGGCAGTAGCCCTCAGAAATCAAATGACTGCTGTAGGATGTAGAATACACTAGTAGTGATTTTAGTGCTGGGTAGATGTTCAAAACACGACAGTGCTTTATTTTGGCTCTTTTTGGAATACAGTTTTTCTCTTGCTCCTGATTAATTGATCAACTGGCTTTTGACCAAAGCAACATCTTTTTTATCTTCCACCTGTGCAGGTCTGTAGGTCACCTGGTGGGGATTTCAGACAGGAGGTGACAAATGTCATTTATGTCTCAAGTGAATTTTTTCCCCCCAAAAGACAAGAAAAAAATATCTACTGCTTTCTGTGGTCAAGCACTAAAAGAGTAAAGCCCAAAAGGAAATTGCAAGGATAACCACAAATTCACCTGTACCTGGCTCTAACCTCAGTAGTCTGGTATTCTGATCCAGCACATGCAAACCTAAGAGTTCAGACTGTGACCATGTGTTTGGCCTCGGACAAATAAGCCTTAAAAATATTGAAAAAGAAAAGGAAAGAGTTTTTCTGTATGTATTTGAGCTGGAATTCAGACAAAGTTGTAGTCAGTCAGAGATGCCCAAAACTTCCTCGCTTCAGGAAAGTCAGGAGCCCTAGGGAATTTAGACATATTTCTTTTCCACTTTCTGCCAAAACTAAGAATTGCAGAGACTGTATGAAGAAAACAAAATAACTGGCCAAACTATGCTATGTTTCACAAGCTTCAGTTTCTTGGCAAAGCCCCTGGTAATTTCTCATTTTGTCCAAACTAGTTCTCTGACTCATGCTGCTTAGTGGGAAAGCAATGCCTTTTCCCTTCCTCATCATCCACCACCGTATGAAAACATAAGGTTACTCAACAGAATTCACTGTCCACCCACTTGAAATAAAGACAATCCAGTGGTCTGAACCCAAGTGTCAGAGAAGGCGGTGGCCTCTTCATTGCCATTCAGACAGGAACCTCTGGGAATGTATTCACTCCTGTGGTCACCCAGACACAACCCTCGGCCATCGGAAAAACTGGGCACTGACAATGCCCATCAGAATCTCAGTTTCTTAATTTTTTTCTCATATCCAGGAGAAAAGGGAAGTATGTATTTGTTTTTATGCTTCTTCACCATTAAATTTAGTGTTTCATTTGGATTAATGCTGTCCTGCATCCTCTCTCTTGATGACCTAGGGGAAGGAAAAAGAAGGATCTTCCCGCTCTTTCTACGATTTTAGAGTGAGAACAGCCTATACCTATACTGTCTTTGCCACTCAGATGGTCTAAAAAAATATGAAAAAAGAAGCAGAGCTCACAGAAAATTTCTCACAGGGTATGTGAGTTAGATGTGGGCAGAGCTTCAGGAAGATGATCACAGCCTAGTCACCTCTCTAGTTCCTTTGGATAACAAGAGGTTTTTTTGGAAAAGGCCTACCCCATGGTCTCCTTATCCAGCTGGCTGTGGTGTGAAGATGCCCTTCCCGAGAGAAAATAGCTCGGGGGGGGGGGGGGGATTTTTAGTATTTTCCCTTGTGAAATAACAGCTTACTAAAAATAGTGTCTGCAGATGAATACATTGCAGTTTGCAGACCCAGAGAAACCAACTTAGATCACTCACTCTTCTTTCCTCCTTTTGCATGCATTCCCTACGCTTCCCGAACCTGAAATGAAACAGAATGCAGAAACTCCGTGCCAGTTTCATAACAGACTCCTGTAAAACTTCTGTGTTACAGAAGGGCACAAGGTTTTTCTCCAAATTCATCATATGACATAAATTTGTCTCTGATTATGAAACTTAAGAGGAAAAGGTGCATTTGGGGTTTTTTGCTTGCCCTTTTTTTGGTTGTTTTTTTACTCACTTCTCTAAAATGAAACTCAAACTTCTTTTTTATTATATGCTATATACCTATAACAAACTGACAAAAAAGAGAATACATTTTCTAATCCTATTTGCAGTCACAGAAGTACTTACTGTCTAGCCCCAAGAAGATGACCAACATATGACGTAATGCAATTCCAAATGTGCATACATGCTTTTCCACCCTCACTGGTATTATCGGACTCAAAGGAGATATTTGTTAAAAATAGCTTGGATAAAAATCCAGTGATATCTTACTGCCAATGAAACCCCATGAAAGGGGAGAAATAGCATTTCAGCAAATTTAATGTGAAGCAGATTTATGCATTTACATTTTAATTGCAAAATGTTAAAAGCAGAAACAAAATCCAAAACAATAAACCCTTTCTCCCCAAAATAAAAATATAAAAGGGTTATTTTTTCCTGATAATAGTGATTTTAAAATTCTCCTCAAGCTGTTTCTAACATTATAGTGGATATGATTCCAATAAATGAGAAGGAGAGAGGCTGCCTAAGTGCATGTCTTACAACAGTTGTGACACACTACTGTTTTGCTAAGAGATTACAAACTCAATGCTTTATGAAAACATTCTCATACTTTAAAGCAAAATCCATCAAATTCTTTATCACCTTGATTCCCTGAGTTCCCTTTCATTCACAAGAAGCAGGAATCTCCCTCAGGTAGAGCATCCACTTGGGCTGCAGCCAAAGATCTCACAGGCCAGCTTCAGTGCCAGTAAAGCAGAGAAGCTCCTTTTCATTTTTTCTTAGCTCCCAAGATGTTTTGACTGGCTGAAAATGATGAAAGAGTTAACAACAGGCTGGCTGACCGGTCTAAGTTCCGGGAAGACAGGGGAAAGAGTTAACCAAAGCTTTATCAAGAAAGAATCAGACATGTTACATGAAACAGATGCCAATCTGTGGGGCTGGATGCAAAGCAAATCTTTTTTTAAAAGTGTCTTTTTGCAGAATGAAAGGTCTGATTGAGAGTAGCTTTCATGTTAATGCAGTTTACTTGGGTCTTGCCAAAGGCATTTCATTTCATGGCATATGTTAGTATGATTAAAAAGCATGCATTGTATGGAATTAAAAGGATGCACTTTGGAAGAACTAAAAGTTGGCTCACTGACAGATTGCAAAGTGGTGAGAGTAACGAGTGGAACTATTTCCAGCAGATTCCCACAAGGATCAGTTCCTGGTACAACATCGTTTAGTATTTTCATCACGTGTCCAAACAATGATGTAAAATCAGTCCCAAGATGGTTGTGGGCTGGAGCACTCACCATCTGAGAAACGGCTGGGAGAGCTGGACTTGCTCAGCCTGGAGAAGGCAAGGCTTCATGGAAAGTGCAAGCAGCCTATGAGGAGGTGGGAAGAGAATGAGACACCATGGTCATAAATTGAAAGTGGGGATGTTTCAACTATATATGAGCAAAAAGAAATCGCTATGAAGATACTCAGACATTGGATCAGGATGGCCAGGGAGGTTATGAGATCTCTTTCCTTGGAGGTTTTTAACTTCTGATTGGATGAAGCCTGGAACAACCTTACCTGAATTCAATTTTGACCTTGTTTTGAGCAGAGACTTGGACTTGATGGCTTCCCAAAGTCTCCCCTTGGGAGGAGTGCAATTTGGTTGATTCTGCCTGGAGACCGATTTGGGAATCCTGTTGGATAACTAATTCAACATGTGCTCTACTGTAAGGCTACAGAGAAAAGCGATGGCTGGGTGTTATTTGGTCACTGCTGTCTAGAGTCCCACACAAAACCAACCTGACACCTTTGCAGAGTGGAATTCCTAAAATAGAAGCAGCTGGTTGCAAGTGACCATCACTTCCTCAGGTACAGCCTGTGAAGTCTTGCACTGCTGCCCGACGGAGCTCTCCAGTGTCTCCTGAGCTGCTGCTTTTGCTATGTAAGAGAAAAGAGGACAGCTAGGGCCTGGATTTTGTCCTGAGCAAGCTATACAGCATTTCAGAGGGATGTTTCTGTCACCCAAAACTATAGCAGCCCCTTACACTTACAGAGAAAAAAAGGCATTGCACTATGGGGATGAGAGAGAGTAGTTAAGAGCTTTTAGGCAAAGTTATACCAAGATTCAATAACTGGAGGCTTAAAGTTACACAGTGTGAAATTCTAAATAAAAATAACATTTTAAAATGCCACAGCTTCTCCAGAGTGAAGATGAATTCTCCCTCGTTGTCATTTAAAAGTACTGGCTATGCTTTGCTGGAGAGCAAGTGGCCAGTGCAGGATCATGACTCAGGTGGCCAGGATTTGCAGGCAGGCACTCACTGTTCTCTGCTTTAAGCACCTTTCCTTTTCTGCCTGACTTGGAGTTGTTCTGGAGTATTTCTGAATGGCAGAAACCTTTAAGACAACTCCACATTTTCACAGAAAAACCTTTTTGCAGTAGCTGAGGGAATAATGTACATCTTCTACCACACACAAATGTCAGAGGTTACATGAACAGCATCAGCACGGGTGTGCTGGAGCAGAAGGACTCTGACCTATATCGCTAACTAGAAAGGCAAGCAGCCAAGAGATAAACCCGTTTGACCACAGATAACAACCCTTCCGATGTGTTTTACTGCACTTGCTTATTAGCTGAGATCCATGAAGAGAGTTATCTAGATTCACGTGTTGTAGAAATGCCATTATGATAAAGCTCATGGCCTCGGATACATTCAAATACCTTGTTTGTAAATAAAAAATCACAGTTGTATTATCTTCTGTTATGTGAAATCCCCAAAGCTTATGTAATTTAAAGAGGCTTTTTTAAGCTTTTCCTAAGTGATGCAACTATTGACTCATTGCTGGTTTGAGTTTTGACGCTAGAGAACTGTGTTGGCCAGACCAGCAGCCTTCTAGGCTATGAATTCTTTGTTTCTTCAATAACAATCTGACGAAATGGAATTGTAACCTCATCTTTTAATTCAATAATTTCTTACATTCTAATTTTGTACTTGAATAGCTTAATATTCCTAGGTGAAAAAGTTTTGTGGGATTTTTTTCCTCTGAGAAGACAATGTACTTCCCTTTAGCAGTTTTAGACACAAAAATACACATTAATAAGTAGTCTCTAATCAGATGACGTAGCAATTGCCTGACCGCTTTTTATATATCCCTGTGTTGAAAAAGTTAGAACATGAGTGGTACAATTATGATATCAAATTTAACTCATTCCGAAATCAGTTACCTTTTTGACAAAAGTATCAAAGAGTTTATGTTAGACAAATAAAAGTGTTTCCTGCCTTTTATGGAAAACCAACAGCTAAAAAGAAAGAGGAGGAAATAAATGCATTTCTTGCAATATGCAATTATATACTGCTCTGTTGCATGTGGATGTATAAGGCGTGCTAGATGCTCACACATGCTGCAAAATAAACAAGCCATTACACACCAACACATCACTAACCCAGGAGGAGTAATCTGTGGGTTGCTACTTCTTCTGTGTACCTTGGTTATGAATTTATCTTTGACTGCACACATGTGGAACAGTTTGCTGGCTCAATAACATCTTAGGTGCATAACCACTCCCCAGGAACTGATTTTTTCATAGCTTTACTTACTTAGCAGCAGGAAAAGGACAACAGGCAGGCAGGCACAGTGGCATCCAAGGGCAGCATCTGTGGGTGCATGGACAGAGCCAAGGGCAGAGTGCTGGAAAATGTAAGATAGATGAGTAGAGCAGTGACCCGGTGAAAACACGATGGTCACACACTTGACAGGAGGCAGCAATATCATTTGTATCACACATGATATGTTCGCTCTACCATTAATCACTTAAAAAAATTAATTACAAACATTCTTTACACAAGTCAGACAGTTCCTTTTTGGTAGCAGGGAACAGGGTGTGCCACAGTTTTCTCCCTGTCATGCTGAGCCTACCATCCTTTCGTGTTTTCTCTGTGGAGGATTTTTGTGACAATATCCAGTTGCCTCACACCTTGCAGATGATTGCTCTGCCCTTATCCTTCAGTAGAGTGGCAAGAGTTTTTCAGATTCCTGTTACACATCACCCATGGGCCATCTGCTATTACCACCTTAACGAGAAATCACTTGATGAAAGGTGATTGAGTGGTTACCGTCCAGTACAAGGTTACAAGCTCATTATACTACTTCCCCCTCCAATATTAAGCAATAGTGATAAGCCAAGAGTCTTAGCTGATACAAGTCAGTGCATTTCTGCTATTTCAATAGTGTTGCCTTTGTTTACATGACATTTAGCTTAAAAAGCATTTACTGTTAGGTTAATTTAGATCCCAGCCTTTGGTTAACGTGGTTTTCTGGGCGCCATTATTTTAAAATAGAAACTTGGGATAATCAAGGAATATTCTATTCTTTATTATTCTTTTAGTCATCAGGGGTGGGATGTTTTAAAGATAAATAGGCTTTGGTGTTGCGGTAGCACTTGTGGGAACTTGGTTTCTGTTTCCCCTCAAAGCACTGAGGTTTCCTGTAAAGCTACTCTGGCTCTGGATTTATGTACCTTTTGCAGAGGAAGATCCATCCACTTAAAGCTTCTACTTCAGGTTTTGCTGAGTCAGTTTTATACATTGGGCTGCTAAAAAAAAACAAAAAAAAAAGGGAAAGCAAATATAGGGAAAAGTAAGCTTCAAAAAAAAGTCAGAGGAAGCTTACAGTTCCTTAAAGAGTTTTTGTTCTAAAAGCAAACCTCTTCATTTCTCTTTCTGCATCAGGTCTCTGCTGTGATCTGTTTTTTCACTAAACTAGAAGCACTCTATGCAGCTATCCCGTTAGGGTTGTGGATTTTAATACACAATAAAAGTCACAGAACTGAACAGATTGAGGTAAGCTGTTACAACACAAGAAAAAGCCAGAGCTGCCTCTTGTCATAGAGACATTTAGCAGGAGTACAAAACTGCAGTGAAAAAAAACCTGGCAGTGTGATTCAGAACATACCGCTAGGGGGGAATGATAGCGTTGCTGTACTTAAGTTTGGAAAAACATGTTCTGAAAGGTTGTGTTGCTAGCACATACTCTATTTTAGTTCTGGGACTCATCCCCTAATGTCATCTATATTCTGAGTGGTAAAGGAGCCACCTGATGTCCAGCTTCATTTCAGGGAAAGGGAGGGCATAGGTATGATGGGCACCAGAAGGCAAGTTTGGATGTACTCAGATTACTGGGGGAGAGTTCAGAGGAGAGACACCTTGAAAGGTCAATGTCAGGAATGCAGAATGCTAATGATGCTAATGATATAAACAACACCCGAGATAGGTCTTGATTTGGTGAAGCACTTATGTACATGTCATACTTGGAGCACCTGGGCTGCAGTATTCATTTCAGCCAGGTGACAGGCGTACCTCACCGGACAGGAGCCCCAGGCATTGCACAATCAGACAACTAAAGTTTCTTGGCGTATATCCACTCTGTGAATGCAAAGATTAGTGCATCTTCCTCTTATAAAACTGCCTTCTGCTGGTGATCGTTCTCCTGATTCCAGATGACTCTGATTCATGGCGTAAGAAAAGCTTTCCCAAAGGATTCAATAGCTCTTTTTCCCTGAAACACACATATTATCTTCATATATTTGTGTGTATCTCATCTTATCCTAAAAAATAAACAAATCACTTCTGGGCCCCTATTCCTTCATATCCAGAAGGAAAATATTGCCAGAGAAAACAGTATTAAGCTTTCCTTTTTTTTTTTTATTTTGCATAATAGGACATAATTTATTATTTGGCTTATAACAATTGACAAGGGTCCAGAATAGTACAGATCTTACTGTTTTGATATCTTACATAGATTGTAACTTATCATGTCATAGGCCCTTTTAGCACCAGAGACATCATTCTGGTATAGTAATCCCTTCAGAAAATTCCTCCCTACAAATATAGAAGACTGTCATCAGGGTGAGAAAAAGCCTTTCCCCTAAAAGCGTTTATCATTCAAGAATAAATAGCAATGAAAATAATGGTTTTCTAGTCTTTAGAGGTAATAATCCATTTATCAGGAAGATATTGCTATGAGCATTGTACATAAGCCACTCACCCTTTCCAGGGTCTTACAGTCATCTGAATGTCAATTTAAAAAAAGAAAAAAGAAGAAGATGAAGTTATAATGCTGTATCAACAGACAGCTGTCCTAGTGGGCACTGGGAGCACAGAATGACTCACATTGCTGAGCAGTGCAGTCATTGCCAAAGGAATGATGAGCTCACATTTCATTCCGATTCCCGTCCTGGCGTGGTCAGACCGTGGGGCTCTCACCCTTCCTCGCCCAACTGACGCCCCTTTGCTGCCTCGACACCAGATCTGGCTCGTTAACGTGTCTGGAATGAGAGTGAGCCACCTCTCAGCTGGCAAGCACAAGGGGCATACTTGGATTCCCAGGTTGGAAGATTATCTCATTCAAGCACCGTTCTCCCAAAGATATATAAGTGCCGTGAGCGTGGTGGTCCCTGCAGAGCTGGTCTGAGCCCTGGGAGGTGACAGCCCTACAGGAGCACAGCCTTCCAACACCAGCAAACATGACGATGATGATGAAAGTAGAAGAGCTGGTAGGTGCAACCTTCTTTCATCTACTCACAATTACTTTTCTTTCTAGACTGTCATTAGACCAGGCAGAGAAAGATGACCTTTGAGGATCACTGATTCAGGAGATTACCAGCACTGCTGTGCTCTAGGTGCAAACCCTTATATACTGTTTTTTATATTATTATATTTTCATTTTAACTTTTCCTTGGGAAAAGTCTCACCACAGATACAACTATATAGCTGTTTGGATTTGGCATCACAGCACAGTTCACCAGGAAAAGACCAACCAAAATTTAGCTATTTATTTGACTTTGTCCTTGATTTTAATTTACATATTTTTTTAGAAGCCAGTAATCTTATGATCCCACTAGGTAATTCCAATCTAATAAGGGACTGGGACAACATATTAATGCAGGGAAACTACAGTATTTTATAACACTAAATGAAAAGCTTAATAATAGTATTGTTTTCCAATAATAAATTAACAGTTCCTACAGCCACTGCTGTTCATGATGTAAAAGTCTCTGAAAAATAATGCCTAGACCACAAGTAGTTCCACTGCAGGATTCAGACTAAGAATGTCTGATCCGAGGGAGAAACTGGGAAAACAGGAATGATTCAGTAAAATACTACCTTTATTTTCCCAGATGGCTTTGTTAAGATACAACTGCCTAACTAGTTAATGCTGTCTTAAATTCTTTGGCAAGGTTCTGGCAGTTTCTTCTATATTAGACTCTATAAGAAATGCAATTTTACAAGGTGATGGAACAGAAAGGCAGTCTAGGCCACATGAACCACTCTCAAAATACACAATAGCCTCTACTAAGTTTAACGAGTTATCTCTTTGTACACACTTAATTGGGTATCAGAAATATTTCTGAAAACTATTGAAAGCTGTGGTGCTGCACAGCACCACATAGCTTCTGCCATTCCGCTATAAATGGGACTTTGGTACTGACAATGATGGATAAAACCAGCCTTGAAATTACTCAGCAACCTGATTTAACTGCATGGGAGATGTGCTCCAGCCAGTCTCACCCACAGTTCACCCAGGCACAGGCAGAAGGGCCTGCCCTGGCTGTCACACGCTCCGAGAGAGGGCAGGAATGAGGTGCAATCAGCCCTAGGCAATCCATGTTCCCAGGTGGTGGCTACTGCAGTCGTGAACCTGCTGTTTATATTATATCATGTTTGCATTTACAGGTGACTGGGAAGAAGGTGGATGATAAAGAGACTGGCAGCTTCCTCCCTGAGGACTTCAAAAATGGAGAATATGAAGCTGCCGTAAGATTAGAGAAGCAGGAGGACCTAAAGACAATCCCTGAGCACTCACTGACCCGAGGTGATCTGGCTTATGAGAAGGAGAAAAAACTAGAAGCAGAGGTAGGCTCTTGGGTTTTCTGCTTGGATTTTCATT
This sequence comes from Falcunculus frontatus, assembly GCA_013398115.1. Classification (NCBI taxonomy): domain Eukaryota; kingdom Metazoa; phylum Chordata; class Aves; order Passeriformes; genus Falcunculus; species Falcunculus frontatus. The sequence goes on from VZRV01002990.1 coordinate 533,320, forward strand.
ATCCTCTGTTCATTTCCTGCTGCAGTCCTTGAAGTTTTGCCCCTGTCTAAGTTAGAAACACATGCATGGTGAGCTAGAAAAACCCTTGGGAGACTACCATGAAAGGAGGTTGGTCTAAAGTCCCCTGAAGGGCATGGAGATCTGCTCACCTCTGTAGCCTGTGGGTGCAGGCAGTAACACTTTGAGGCAGAACCTAAAACACCCTCTATACTGTCTGACGGAAACCCTGAGGGCTCCTGCTGCCCAGGGGTCACCTGCTGCTGGCTGTTGGGGGTGGGGGGCAATCAGAGCCAGTGAGACACCTTCAGCTTGCACACCTAATGACTGCTACCAAAAATAACTAACCCACAAAAGATGTAAGAGTGCATTTCTCAAGCCAGAAGCCTTACTTACCATGAAAATGTTCTTTTTATGAAAACATGGCATTTCACTTACCAGCACGTTTGGGAAGAACAGTTACAAATGAAACTCATACTAGTCTACAGAAAAGCACCATTTTCTATTCCTGGAGCACAAAAATTCTCTGTAGATCCCTGAGAACTGACGCTTTTTCCTCCCCAAAACACAGTAGCTGTAATATCTTTAATTTACTTTAGTGAATAAGCAATCAACTGGCCTAAAAATTTAAAGTGATTTGGAAATGATAACGTTTAGCAGGGGGAATGAGACTTTTTTCTAAAAAATGAAGAGTGAGAAAGCCAGTCTCAGAAACATTAGAATAAAAACTGCTTCTTAAACTTCAACAGAGGCATCATTACTGGCTACAGAGGGTTTTTTTGAATTCTTTCAAAGCAGGTTCCTAAGAACTTTGTGGGTTTCCAGTTGATCCACAGTCAGCATAATTATTTTCCATTAGGCCAATGATCTGCAGATCAAACCACAAATGCAGAGAACAATAAAAACAAGAGGTGGAAATAACTTGAATAAGAATTCAGTTGACAAAACTGTATGCCATATGACAGGGTGTCACTAATGTATTTACTCTTAATCACACCATGTGACAGAATCTGTCATCTATATTCACCCTGAGTTACCCCTGCTTTGTGAATCTCCTTTCCAAAGTCAAGGACACCTCGTGGGATCTCAGTTCAGGCAACACATTTGCCCTTGGTGTCAGCAGTGCCCCACACTGACTTCATGCCCAGATGCTTTTTACATGCAGGTTTGGAGAGGTCTTAAACATATATTGTACTGCCCCATCAAGGACACTGAGGACATTCTTTGTGGCTTCCCAAAATGTAATAACAGTTGCTGAGTGCGATGCTAAGGTCATTCTAAACCTTGTTCTTCACTTGAGGGTATGTTTTTTAAGCAAAGAGAATTAAGTCCCAATAATTTAGGGGCTGCATCATTTAGGAAAAAAAAAATTAAAGAAAATCGCTTGGTGGAAGTCAGCTGAAACTGCCGGAGCTTTCCAGCTCTCATAAGCTGCACAGGAGATTTTTTAAATTGTTGTGCCAGAAGAGACTGCAGTGCTGCCCTGATTCCTGGTCTAAATTCATGTCACAACCTATGGCTCAAGAAGAAGTTAGGAAGAAGTCTAATGGTATATGAAAAACTATAGATGAGGTAGAATTTCTCACATAGTTAGCAACTTATTCTGATGGTCAATTAGCCCTATCTGCAAATTAAAAGAAAAATTAAAACAGAAAATTTATTTCAAAGTTCATCCAGTCTAAACTGAACCAGAATTCAGCTGAACAGTCTTTCATTGCTGTCCTGCCACTCTGAAAGGGAGAGGTGGTCACGCAGCTCAACTTGCTGCCTTCTGTGATTTGTTTCAGCTGAAGAAGAAGAAATTAGAGGCCAGGTCAAAACTTGAAAACTTGGAGGATCTTGAAAAAATTATTCAGCTGAAGAAGAAGAAAAAATGCAAGAAAGTGAAAGTGCCTGTTTTAAAGAAACCTGAACCAGAAGTTATTGTAAGTTACTTCAAAGTACCTTATTCTGGGAAAGCATTAATGGGGGTTTGTGCCACACACATTTATGCTCTCTATATTCTTTCCATCAGACAGGACCTGTGGATATCCCCACATTCTTCAAAGCTGCGCTGGAGAATAAGTTGCCAGTAATTGAAAAATACCTGTCAGACAAAGGGGATCCAAATGTCTGTGATAAGGTACAGTCTTCTTTCTAATGCAAAGCCTGCTACAGAAGAGAGCAAACAAAAATAACTTTTACCATGAGGTTTTGCAGATTCCACTCTTATGATAAGAAAAAAGGGGTGGGGGGAAGTAAATAAATGCTGGAAGTTTTGTACATCAAGTTTTCTAGTGGCCACTGAGACCCTTCAATGTCATATTACCTCAAAAGGGTCTTCATATTTAAAAGAAAGCTGTTGGTGCCCAGGAGAACTTGATTTTCCATAACAGGTGATCTTCCAATGCTATGGAAAAGGAGATAAGAAATTTGTCTCTAGAATAACAGAAACAAGTGGCTGCCCTCACACTCCATAATGCATAAGCTGCATTTGCAAAACACAGTGTAGCATGTTGGATGGGAAACTCAACAGGCATAATTTTAAACCTGAATGCCATACTGCAGATACTTCTCCCATCCTTTAAAATGCTGGGTAGGCAGCTCTCAGCTATCAGGTTGCTATTAAAATTTAGCAGATTTCAGGTGTCAAAAGTATTAGCTCTTTAAAAGGAATCAGTATGGAGTATGTATTTGCCATCATCCTAGGGAGGATGGGAAAAGAGATTTAAAGGTATCTTTGTGCCATATAGAATGTCTAACTTTGCACTGTTTCAATTGCCAGTTCAAACGCACTGCACTGCACAGGGCGTGCTCTGAAGGACATCTAGAGGTGGTGAAAAAGTTGGTGGAAGCTGGAGCCCAGCTTGAACAGAAAGACATGGTATGCACATCCACTCACACCTCTTTCCAAAAACTGCTCATTGTTTTACATGTTCCAGGAGAAGCATTTATAAAAGTGCTTCTTACAGAGGAGGAGTATTAAAAGGCCTTAAAATGTCTTTTAAGTTTATCCTTAAAATAACGTTGTTGAGAAAAGGTTTCAGGAGGGAGTGTCTGCCTCCCTGTGCCAAAGTGGTTGTTGGAAAACACATGAAGTGCTGGCCAGCAGAGTGCCACAAACAACAAAGCCTCACGTAGGGTGAGGGAGCTGAGGTGAGCCTGAAGCAGGTGCTGAGAGAGCGCTGTCCCTCGCAGGTATCCAGGGCCAGCACGGAGCACACATTCGCCTCCAGGATTTCAAGGCTGTGCTCGGGAGAGCCCCCTGCTCCTCCGGAATGCCAGCCACAAGGGTTCCCGAGTATCAACAGCTTCTGCAGCTGTTTCTTTGCTTCTCTGCTCTTTGTCCCTTTGCTGGCCCGCCTTCCTCCCCCTCGCTTAACCCAGCAGCGCTCACGGAGGGTGACAAAGAGGAGGAGCGAAAGGCAGAGCGGGACCATCAAGGGACGTTCCACTCTTACCAGCACAGCTCAGGGCGGAGATACTGAGTCTTGTAAAGGAAAAGGGATTTAATTCACTTTGTGGACTTGCATAACTTGTGGATTTGTTTGTTTTTTAAAGAGAACTATTCTTTCCCTTGAGCTTCATTTCTATGCATTTTAGAATCCAAAAGGCATTGAATTAAAAAAATATTAACTAGCACACACCAGCCACATACCTGGCTAAAGATAACTTCTAAGCTCACAGAATAGACAAAACACATCCTCTCTCACAGCAGCCTTGCCAAGATCCCTGTCTTTAGGAGCAATATACAGTGAGTGTGAAAATGCAAAATTCACAGTACTGCAGAAATTAGGGCAAAATAAGAAAAGCTGTTACTAAAAACAATTCAGTGATCATAGTGAAGTGCTCTAGGTTAAATTGCATAAAAATTAATTTGGATCGATTTAGAAATTTGATAAAAATAGTGGGTTTTTTTAATATAACAATGTATTAAAATTCTTTCACTTTCTTTTTCCTTTTAAAGCTTCATTCTACAGCCCTGCACTGGGCATGCCGGGGAGGAAATTTGGATGTTCTGAAATTCTTACTGGACAAAGGGATAAACATAAATGCAAGAGACAAGGTATGTGCTTCTGGAACTCTGCAGCTTTTTTAACTGGAGATGAAAAGCTGACCCTTACTCCAGAAGATAATTTCTGGCAGCTGTTTTTGAAGCAGTTTTTACCTGTTCCATGCCACTGACCACTTCCTCCCCTGACCCCTCAGCTGCGCAGCACGCCCTTGCATGTGGCTGTGCGAACAGGTCGCTACGACTGCGGGGAGCACCTCATTGCCTGTGAAGCAGATCTCAACGCCAGAGACAGGGTAAGTACCACCACCTCTTAGCTACGAGCACCAGGCAGCACCACGCTGCTGTCTGCCTCCACAGCTCCATGGGCCTGTGAGAATGTCTGTGCAGCTGGGGCCGGCTGGCAGTGCTGGCCCAGCACGACTGACGCTGTGCTCCGTGTCTCTAGGAAGGAGACACACCAATGCACGACGCCGTGAGGCTGAACCGCTACAAAATCATCAGGCTCCTGATCCTGCATGGAGCAGACCTGACCCTAAAGAACTGCGTAAGTAATAGCACAACATCGAAGTAATTTTAAAATGCTTTAAAATAAGTTTCCCACCAGAGCAGTTCCATAGGTTGCAAGACCGGGAGAGACTATTGTGAACAGACTTAATTAGATCATTTCAGAGCTAATTAAAGCAGAGCTGAGACAGGCAAAGTGTAACCTGGGGGAGGCCAGGGAAAAGAGAAAAACCCAGTATCTTTTTTAAAACCAGAACCCACTATCTGCTACTTAGGCAACATCACACCTTTTCTATGATTTATTTTAATTACTCATATGATATATTGAAAAGATATAATAGACACTTACTCTGCAGAACTTCTGGGCTTCAACCACCACTGAGACAACAAAGATCTTAGCTTGTAAGACAAATCTCCTTTTTGTTAAGCCCACAGCTGAGGGCCAGCCCCAGCACTACACCTGGATGACGGGCTGTTAACCTTACTGCTGGGCAACAAATCCCTGTGGCTGAGCAGAGAGAAGCCCCACACCTGGCTGTGCTCAAAGCCACTGCAGCAGCATTGCTGGAGCTCTGTGACCACTTGTTAAAAGATAGCACTTGACAGACCCTGTCTCTCAAATCCAAACCTAGCAGCAATAGCACGGGTTTTATCATTGCCAGTCAATATTTTTGACTGACAATCAGTCAAAACTCCAGGGGACAAGGAAGAAAACAGTCACTGGAGCACTCTGTACTCCCTCCTCTCTGCCCACCTCCTCTCAGCATTATCCCTCATCAGGGTATGACAGTGATGGAAGGTACAGCCTCAAAGGCCAGAGACTTGCTCTCTCAGATTATGTCTGCACATAGAAGCTGATCCTACTTAATTCCTGCGGTTCATACCCTAATTAAACTCCTACCTGAATTCTGAATTAAACGGAAGAGTGTCGTACTGAGATTGCACCTAAATGTATTTCTAATCACTTGAAACTAGAGCAAAAGAAACACCCTCATGTTCTGCTGGTCACAGCATTTGCTTAGACCCACTGAAACCCAGGGAGTTTTCATCATGGGTCTGACCAGGACTGGGTCACTCTGCTGATCAGTAGAGCAAAAGTGCTCTGACCTCAGGGGGGTGAGAGTAAGTCTAAGCCTGCGTGTGCAGAAGGGATTCACATCATTCAGATGCATTGAACAAGTATTTGCCATCAGCAGAGGAAATTAAATCTCGCTTCCTCTGTTTCTTTTAACCAGGAAGGGAAAACGCCTATGGATCTTGTTCTTCAGTGGCAGAATGGCACCAAAGAGATATTCAACAGCCTGAAAGACAATTCCAAAAAGAGTGCCCATCTCGGTAAATTCTGAAGAAAGAAACCAGACCACGCTTTTTGCTGCTTTGAAATACTTCCCACAAACCTGGATGAAAATGTCCTTGAACATGTATTGAAAATATTTAGGGCACTGGATTATTTGAGGTGCCTCCACTGAAAATTGCAAAAAAAACCTGCAAAGAAATTGTTTTGAAAGACAGGTTGAGTGTTAAAATTCCACTAGCTCCAAAATGGCTTTATTTATTTCTATTTATTATTTATTTATTTTAAAGTAATTTTTAATGATTCTCAATATTATTTAAGCTTTTTTTTAATAGACGCAATTGCTCTAACTGCAATCTTTGCCAGCAAGATAAATCCTTTTGTCTTAAATGGCAGCATTTTCAACTATATTAGCAACTTTCCTCAAGCCTTCCAATGGTTCTAAATAGCAAATACTTGCAACTGTTGCCTTGTCTCGCTACTAAAATAACCTGTGAATTGAGCGGTGGTATGTGGAAGAGCAATGGGAGAAGGTATACTGAGGTGCCAAGTGGATTTAATGAAGTAGTTGAGTAATGGTGTTTACACAGGGTTTGGCAATCGTGGTTGATAATGTGCTCGAGGACAGAGCTCCAACCACCACGTACCCCTTTGGACTGAAGGATTCAGATACAATGTTGTGAAGGTGAGAGGAGATGGTATCAGGGTAGGGAATTTTTTTTAAAACTAGACTATTACAAAGTATGATGACAGAAGAATGCAAAATCAGATTATGTATATTTGTAAATTTGTACTGCTTTTTCTGTACATTTTGAACTGATCAATTTCAGATTAAATAAACAGAGCGGTTCTTTTTATTTGCTGGAGTGGATGATAGAGTGTGCATGAGGTAATTCTGCCTCTCTTTAAAGGAAGTTCACATCTTATCTGCTATAAATTTCTTAAAAATGAAAAAAAAAATCTCAGCTGCTGAGAGCAGCCACCCCTTGAGCTATGTTACACTCCCTGCACTGTTAGATAAACCCCGTCTCTTATTTATTTTGTTAAATGGAGGCACATTTGAAAGCAGAAAGACAGTATTTTGAGTAGCTAGTAAAACAAAGTTACAGTTCTATTACCGAGTTTGATTTTAAAAATATAATTTCTTGGTAAGTCACTACTATGTAGAGCATGAGACAGCTCCAGTTATCCAAGCCAAGAGAGATGCCAAGTCCTTTTAGGAAAGGCAGACACTTCTCCCTTTGCTTTAGCAGAAGCAGGACAACCTTCAGTGCTGCCAGCCAGGGCACCATGTCCCATTTCACGGAATCACGGAACAGTCTGGGCTGGAAGGGACCTTTAAAGCTCATCTACTCCAACCCCTCTGCAATGAGCAGGGACATTTTCAACAAGATCAGGTTGCTCAGAGCCCTGTCCCATCTGGCCTCAAATGTTTCCAGGGCTAAGACACCTACCACCTCCCTGGGCAACCTGTGCTAGTGTTTAACCACCCTCACTGTAAAAAACTTTTTTCTTTTATCTAAACTAAACCTTTTTTTGCTTAAACCCATTACCTCTTGTCCTATCAAAACAGGCTGTGCTGAGAATTCCGGAGAAATCTTTCTTATAAGCTCCCATTAAATACTGCAAGGCCCCAATAAGGTGGCACTGGAGCCTTCTATTCTCCAGGCTGAGCAACCCCATCTCTCTCAGCACTTCCACACAGGAGAAGTGCTCCATCCTTCTTACCATCTTTGTGGCCCTCTCTGGACACACTCCAACAGCTCCATGTTCTTCCTCTGCTGAGGACCCCAGGGCTGGACACAGCACTCCAAGTGGGAGAGAGCAGAGTAGAGGGATATTAGACACTGCATTCAGTTAAATTCCTAATTACCCATTGGGTGGCCTTATGGACAAATATGCCAGAGGCTCTCACACTCCTTCACCAACCCATGTCAGCTGGCTTTATAGTCTGGCCAAAGCAATGTCCTGAGGCGGAGTCAGAAGTGAGCAGCAAAGAAGAGTTGTTCCTGGAGTGCAAATTTTGGAGTGAATTTACACAAACCCAACAGACAAGCAAGCAAAAGAACCCCCTATTTTGTCTGCAGGCAGCTCTCCTAGACTGAGACCAACAGCTTCAGACACATGAGACTGGGGGAGAAGAAACTTTCCAATCAGCCCCTGAAGCACTGTATCTAATAAAGAGCAAAGAGGCAGAGTTTAATTTTTCAAACTCAAACAAGCAGTTAGAAGAATCTCAAGCATTCAGAACCTCCTTCCATGTTAGTTACCTTTTGCCACGCTCAAGGTAGGTTATTCTCTGGCCGAAGCAAGATTAACATGTCATTCAGAAAATTGCACCAAACACATTTTGCTTCTTCTCTGGTTAGAGCATCATTCTAGAGGTAAGTCCATAAATGACAAACTATTTTATGCATATATGTATACACACACATAAAAAAAACCCTCCCCAACACCTATAATAAAATGGACTCAAGTCACAAAGTCAACAAGTAATAACATACAGGAAACATATTTCGTATTTGTTGAATGAAGCAAAAGCTGTTGTAACTTACACCAGTACTATACAGAACTGTTAAGTCTATGAGAACTTAATCTATTCCGTTCAGTCCAGTTACCAAGAGCTCAGAAATGACCCACTGCAGGCTATATTTTACATGTTACAACTTCCACTTTTCAACTTGCTGTCAGGTACCAATAGAGAATTGGAATACTCACAGTAAAACTGGCTCAACAGTATCTTAGTACAGTAGCTTATGTGACTTTTATATTCATTTAATGAAAAGAAAAACTTCAGTCTACATCTGGAAAAGCTCTGAAAATGCTCTGCTGATTATATCTGTTTGACTGGGTTTTCGGCAGCCAGATGAGGTTTACTGAGGCATTAAAAGGAAAGAAAACAGAAAAGCAAGAGGCAGCAAAATGAACACATACATAGACAATTCCAGAGCAGAATGTAAAGAAGGAATGGTGTAGTAAAGATCATGTGAGGTGGAGGCTGCTCAGGCTTAGGTGAGACAGCTCCTACACTGCAACTGCAACATCCCCTGCTGAGCACACATTCAGTGTAACCTTGGGCTCTCCCTTCCCACCTCTGGCAACCTCTAATGGTACTGCTTGAAGTGCTGCAGGACACACAACGGCCTCTGGGATATGTAACTGGGCAGGTCAGGTCAGTCACTCCTACTGCAACCCAAATCCAAGATACCTCCTAGCAACTGACAAATCCTGGGATCTTCATTATAGCCATTGATCAGAAAACTGAATAGCAAGCAATTTTTTTTTTTTTACTGTACTATTACTCTTCTTCAAAGGCCACTTGAAGGTAAACTTCATCTACTGGCTTGCAGTTGTATAGAGATGTGCTTAAAATTTGAGAAACAAGAACTAGACTATGAGGGCACGTGTTCTTAGACATGTTTTTAAAAAAAAAGGAATGCACACATGCAAGTGAAAATTTCCATGTTAGAAATGTTCTGTTGAGTTTACATTAACTCCAGGAGACCTAAGGCAGGGTGAAGAGTCAGTCTCCTGACCTTGGCCAGAAGCCCAGCATGACCTTTCAGATGTGGTTGAATACCATTCAGCAGTCTCAGTCACACAGCTTTCCTCACTCGAATGCTGGAAGAATAATTCTTCTGCAGACTAAGTAAAGTAGTAAGGGAAAAATTAGGTTGGCTGGAGGTTGGAGGAAGACTCGACACTGGGTAAAGAAGAGACAGAGGCTCCTGTTGACAAGTGGTTCAGTCCTCAAGCTTGAGTCTTTGCTTTTTTGCAGGCTGGCACTGCTGTTTCTTCCTCCTCAACCTTGCGAGGCTTCTTCACCGTGTACACCACACCACAGGCACTCTTCCGAGTTTCTGGAATATACAAGCAGAAGCTGCAGTACCAATACCTCAAATACTCAGATAAAATGCATTTAAGGCATACTCAGTTCAGGTGTCCATGCCCCAAGCACAGTTGGACACGCTGAGAAACCATCCAGTCAGCACACACGTCAGGGGAGCAATCTGCATAGGCAGGAGCTCGGGATTCACTGCATTACAGAGTGGAGAAACTACAGGGGGAAATACAATGGTGAGTGTAGAATTATAGCAAACCAAGGAAAACTGAGGTCTGCTGGGGCTGAGGAGTGCAGAGACACAAAACCATAGGAAACCCGGCTTAGTCAGTTCAATAATCACAGAAGGACACATTCTTGAAGCACTGTCAAAAGCATTTCTGAGCCAAACATACTGTTCTTAAAAAATACTAAAAAATGCATTCACATACCCCAAGATCCTTAGACTACATGGGCACAGCTGTATTGGCAGAGGATCCCCTACATACCAAGGAAGTGACTTGATGGTATTCAAGAATTTTATTTACCAAACCCTCAACATTAATAAAAAATACTGGTGTGTGATGTTACCCAAATCCTCACATTTGTCAAAGAACCTACTGAGCCCAATCCAATTTCATAATTATCGGCAGGAAGCTTCTCTGCAAAATTTGAGTTAGAAGAGATTCCCTATAAATACTATATTAGCAAAGAGGCTCTTCAAGAACCTTGCCAAAATATATTGACTTATTCTGGGCTAGTATCCTCTCTGGGACAAGGGAAATGAGACCTGCTATTCAATTTCACAGATAAGACAGACGACAAGTTTGAGAAATCCCACATAAATTTGACAAAAAAATTCCTTCAATACACTCTATCTCTCTATACAGATGAGTAGCAGGCTGGCGGAGAACCTGTTGATTTTGACACGAGTTTGAAATGATCCACACTGAAGAGTGAGTCAGAAATAATCCACATACTAAAGCATCAGAAAGGGACATGACTAATGTTGCTTCTGCACACATGCTGCAAAAAGGCAAATGCAAAACACATGCATTCCCATTTTTTTGAAGTCAATCACTCAGTTTCTGTCAGTGTCACCAAGATCAGCATTCAAATAATGGGATAGTTTCCATATGAAGCACAGCAGGCAGGTCCCTATTTTGGTTCAACCATTTATGACTCATCAATGTGGTTGAGCAAGTCTTCCAGCACAGACAGCATCATCAGTTCAGCCACTGATTTGCCAACACGGCAACAAGGGAAAATAAAACACCCTTGCCACACAAGCTCCTCTTCATGCATTGGACAAAGAAGCTAAAACCCCAATGACTTGCTCTGTAAGGCCTCAGACCTTTTGGAGAATATGCATCAACAAGAACTTAGTTCAACAAATGCACATGTTACTTAGAGGAGCTTACAAGTGCTTACCTCCATGCAGCATGGTGGCTCTGCAGTTGGTGGACACAGCTGCCTTTGCTTCGCTTTCTGACAGGCCAAACAGCAAACCTCTGTCACTTCTGCTCAGGATCAAAACACACAGGAAGCAACAAACACAACAGGGAAGTCTCTCTGCATGATAGGTTTGCTTAGTCTACAAATAACTGGGAATTAGCAAAGCTGTAACTCAAAGCGACATTTTGCATAAGGTTACCCAGAGGCAGAGAAATGAGGCACCCAATTCTGGCTGCACTTCCCCAGCAGCCCTCCTGGAAAGCTCCTGGCAACGTTGCTTCTTTCCAGACAAGGAGCTGTACTTTTGAAAATAAAAGTCTGTCAATGCAGGAACATTTTAGATATGCATAATCAAGCAAAAAAAATTACCCCACAGAAAACATCAGTTTTGGGGACAGGGCACTGTCTGATACAAAAGCATTAAGCTGACGTTTCCAGCCACCTTAGCAGGGATGACACCACATTAGCTATGTTAATCTGGGTTGAGCCTGACTGCTCATTTTAAGAGGGAAGAAAACATTGTGCATAAAATCCTTCCAGGCCACAGAGCCTCCCACACTGTCCTCATGACTCAGAGCATGCTCCTTCCCTTCGAGGGACAGGCCAGGTATGTGCTTCTGGGGAGGGAAGAGTAATAAAAATGCATCTGAACGCCTAAAAGAAGGGAAGAAGAGACACTCTCCTTTGTTTCTAGAACACAACCACTTATTTAACATTACACATGTACCTAAGGACTTCAAAACTCAGAACAGAAGTAATTACTGCTCAGATAGGAACTTCTAATTTTACATAAATACAATTTTATAGTTTCTGCTACCAAAAATGCGGCACTTTGGAGATACTAAGTAATAATTTCTTGTTTGGTTCACAGTGTCCATAAATTTTTTTATAGGTTTTATTAATTTCTCCATTTATACCCACACAAAATTAATGCCTATCACAACAAAACATTCCTGTACCTGAACACAAACATTATTATTTACAGTGACTGCTCATGCCACCCCATGACCAAGATCTGTTGCCCCTTCCACACACACTCAGAGCCCTGATGCATGGAATTGGTCACCAAGTACCACCGTATAAAGTTCAAGGACTGTAAAGGATGAAAAGGATTTCAAAACCACTTTAAACTTTCAAATGTTACTACTAACTGCTGCCTTTGACTTTGGAAAAGGATACAGATTAGCCACATCGTAAGGACCTCGGAGTTCTAGAGGCTAAAACAAAACAAAGAAGTTTGGGTATGTGAGTGCCTTCGCTTGCAGGCTGACAGTGTGAGCAGGCAGGGCAAGGCTATCAGATAGGGAAGATTAAATGCTACATAATAGCAAGCTACTGAAGATACTAGGAAATCAAGCAAATATTTCAAGCAAAATTTTGGCAAACAGAGTCTCCATCCGGGAGAAAACTGTCATGGAAAATACCACAGCAGCAGCAAAAAAATCCCCCAAAAACCAACAAAACAAACCAACCAAAAAAAAACCCCAAACTCACAATACAATTCTTTGGTAATGGCAACCATATTTAAACTTACAATTTTTATATGTTTAATGTGTAATTAGAGCTGTATTTTCAGCCACAGATAAATCTTCTAATTGTTCTGACTTAAAAAAAAATCTGAGAAAAAAATATCTTACCCTTTCAGCTGCACTAGATACAACTATGTTCTGGAAAACAAAAGAGAACGGACATTCATTTGTCAGACAGCATCAAGAAATGAAAAAAAAAAAAGTCAGCAAGAAGCAAAGACTTTAGGAGCATTAGCTAAGTTCAGGCTCAGAGCCCACTTAAACATCAGAGTATCCGATGCTCTCAGATGAAGCGAACTCTACCAGGGTGGAAATCTTAATTTGGGGACATGACTAAACTCAGTTATTGCCCTGTCCCCCACACAGAGAGGGGCACAGGCACAAGCCCTCCCTTGCAATTACAAACTTCTCACAGGCAGATAGGAGATGAATAACTACAGCACCTTTTAGAGGGATAGACTAAGCAGTATAAGTGTCAAGAGTGACAGCATTAAGCAAGCACCTATCAGCCTGTATCTCTCATAGAGGACTTCAAAGTGCCCTTAAGACTAAAGAAAAAAATGCAAAGCTGCAGGCACTGTGTTAAGAAGTGTCCCCTTTATTTACACCAGCTGAAAGAGGCCCCATACAAACAACTCACACTGAGCTGTAACAGAAATGGATTTAGGAGTCCAGGATCCCCCAGAAGGAGCTTACAGATAGTGCCTTGAGACAGTTGGTGCTCCCAGATTTTGAGCCTATACTGTTGCAGTACAACTCAATGCTAAGCATTTGTGTTAGCCTTGACCATATTCACACTGGTTCAGGAAATGTATCTACATCTCGGCTGCTACTTTGTGCCACACACTCATTTCCCTCAACACTGGCATCCCTATGAAAATCACCAGGCAGAGGAATCCTTCTCCCTTCTCTCCCAAAAGGTTTCTGCAGAACAGCTATGTGACTACACAGGGGCTGGCAGATCCCACAGCTCAGCTGCCACAACTCTTCTGATGTTAAGCTTCCAAGGATGCTCACCTCAGGGGAGCCTGTTTTGCACAGGTGGTAACTCTGCAGCAGCAAAATCTCCTGGCACCTTTTATTATACCGAATAAAAGGCTTTGGGAATTCCTGCTTGACTGGGTGAGAATGAGAATTGTGCTGAGGCAGAGACAGACTTTCCCTCTCTGTCGTCAGTACCACCAACACATCACACCACCTCTGGTTTCAAGGTGGGGCTTTAGATCCCTTCCCAGCTCTGCTTTGCTTCTCCTGCCACCTCCCCAGCACAAAGAACTGGGCAGGCACTGTAAGAAAATGCCCTGTGTGCAGCTGGAACTCAGCAGCTGAAAGACCTACACGAAAATGAATGCATGTTCACACTATGCCCAAGGTTTACTTGCATGCTGAGGAGGAGAGGATGACTCTGATGAGGACAGATGACTCTGCCTCACCATAAGGCAAGCCAGAAGCAGAAGCAATATATACATCAAAGTGACTTAACAGCACACATCCTGATGGAGCCTAGGACATTTATTTTTCTGAATAGTTCACCTTTAAAACGACTACACTGTGGATCCCAAAGGTGCCTCAGTGGGGCTAACTGCAAGAGCTTGCTGGGAAAATTCAAGTCTCCAAACTGTAGCAACTAATGCCTGTCACCCAGGCTCAGAGAAGCTCCCAGAGCAGCTGCAAGAGACATCTCAAACCAGCATGGGACTGTGGATCACTGCTGTGCATTGGAGATATGCTCTGCCTGGTTCAAAGGCAACTGGTTTCCATTAGGGGACAGGTAAGATGGAGGAAGGAGACAAGAGCAGACAAGAAAAGCACTGCTGGCAAGTGAAGGAGAAACAGGCAAAGGCAAATCCAAGAGAAGAGCTAAAGGGAAAAACTCAAAGGCAAAACAGTATCTCCCCAGGTAAAGCAGACAGCAGCTGTTCAGTACACTGCTCCAGGCTGTCTCCTACTCAGTTTCCAAAACATGGGAGGTGAGGGACTGTGGCTATACACCCCTTCTGTCTGGCAAGGCAAGGGAGTCTCTCTTTCATATTCTGCACATTTTAATGCTTTAAAGACACTGCACAATGCCAGCCCTGAGAACACCAGTAAATTTCTGGAAGTTTCTTTGCCCTGCTGTAACAGAGGAATAAAAGGATCCAAAAGCTACTACAGGTTCAGCAACTACATGTTACAGAAGGCAAGAGTTGCATGCCAGGTGCCAGTGGAAGCAGCCTATGGACCAGCCATCCCATGTCTCATTCTAACAAGGGCCTTTACCTCACTGATGGAGGCAAACTCTCAGTAAGGGCTAATAACCATCTCTGCTGGTCCACAACCTACTGAGTCTGAAGGCACAGAACACAGACAAACTAGCAGTCCTCTTCCAGTGCCTAACAACAACTTGTCATGTGCAGCTCTAGCTGATTTAGCTTCCAGGCACAGATGAAACACTAAACTGACAGATGCAGAATGAAAGGGCACCGAGCACAGACTGAGTGCCTGAACATCTCGCTTGCCCTATGACATCAACTCAACTGGTGCTCTCCAGTTCATCAACAACCACGTGAGAAGCACATCTTGAACTGTACAGAGGAAAGAGGAGGAACATCAAAAAGGAAATCCCAAAGGAAAGGAGGCAGGTGTGTATAGAAGTCATGTCCAAGTCAGTTTTTTATGTCATTAACTGCCAGAGCTGGGCTTCTCAGGAAAGGCTGTGCAAATACTTCTTCTGTAGCACCAAGGAAATTAATCTGTTTAACCCACCCTGCTGTCCTATAAAAGCAGCCATGCTTGAGGAGAACTGAACTAATGATGGATCTACTTTTAATTTGCCTTCCAAGCTCTATATCCCACTTCAGATTTTCCAAATCCACCTTCCATTCAGACGCCAAATCTAGTTTCCCTGGACTAGCTACATGTGGCAGAGACCACTTACAATGCAGAAGGGGGAGCTACAATTTCTGTTAACTTTGATATGTATCATAATATGACCTCCTATTAAAAAGCATGGCCTGAGAGGACACAGCATAACAGACAGCTTAACCTGGTAGCCAGGGAGGAGGTAAGTTATGAAAGCAATGGGTTACAGGCATCTCAAAGTTACTTCTCCCTTGGGTTTCAGTAGCATGGAAGAATGCAGTTCATCTGACTGCTGCAAAGCCTTGGCTGACAGCCAGCTAGCTGTTGGGTCTATTTTGGACACAGGGAATTTACCAACCATTTAACAAAACAAGGCTTCTACTTTTTTTCTTATTGTTTTCTAGCCCTCATATTCAAAGTATACAGTCAAAAAAAGAGCTTTTGGTCAATCAGAAATATGAAAGGGAGGATTTTAAAGAAATACATGGATTTCAGTTCTAGTGCAAACCTTGGATGTCTGGCACTTTTTCCCCCCTCCATCCCCTCCCACCTTGGAATTGCATACCATAACAACACATGGGTTGTTCTGGAAAAGGAATCTAACAGCTTGACAGCTTAAGAAGAAAGCATGCAGTGGTGCAAGACTGGAAGTATCTGGAGCTAAAATGATTGTGTCCTTGTGTTAGTAGGCCAAGATTTAGTCACAGCTTCAGATGCCCCAGCATCAAACTCCTTTAAAGTGGCTCAGTCTGTACAACTCCAGAAGAATTGGAACCGAATTAATTACCTTGTTTTCACTTTGAGAGCTTACCTTTCCTTTGCAGATCTGCATCAGGCTGATGGCATTTGAAATTGTGTATCTTCTCATTGTGGAGTCTTTGATGGCAGGCGTGTAAAGAAGTTCAAAGTAAATGCCTCGATCTATTGCCTTCACATGAAAGAGAGTGATCAAAAATCAAAAGGAGAGAAGCCTAATAATCTAACAACTGCTGTCTATTATTGATGTAGCTTATTCTCAGCTTAACTGTGTCATATATGAAAAAAATAAGGCAGAATTGTTCCAGTAAGAGCACATCATAGCATGAAAGGAGAGCAGGGGAAGGCTTCATTGTACACCAGATACATGTGCAAAAATCTTGGGATGACAGATAAATGAGGTTTAACAAACAAATACCAGCCACTTATTTGTTGTAATTGGCTATCACTAATATATACATACTATCAGAGAGTCAAGGAGACAGATAACCACTGCTGGTTATCTGCTGTCTTGAAACTCTGAGGACCCTACTCCTCTAGTCCCACACCCTGCTGTAAGAAAGATCACCACCTCCCTCAGCACCCATGTTTTGCAGATGAAGAATTTCTCCTTGTGCAAAAGCAGCAATGAGGACCCTTCTTCTCCTGTCTCACAGCATACTCTGGTGTTTGTGACAATGTTAAATAACAGTGAGTCACAGAAGAAGTTTCAAATAGTAATACTGATTATATTTTCAGCTGCTTTGACATCCTTTGCTATCTGTCAAAGTGCCTCACCAAAAGCCTAGTATCCTTGTTTTTGCAAACACAGAAAGGTTAAGCAACTTGCACACAGTGTGCCAGCGATAAAGACACAATGTAAAGCCAGGAGTTCTTTGTTCCATGGCAATCCTACATTTGCCTGAAATGATACTCTATGTTTACACAAATATTATTAAAATATGCTGCAGGGGTAATACTGAAAGAGAATCCAGTAACTGAATACAGCTGGAATTAATCCAGCTCCCACCCAGGCATGACCTCTGCATGCAAGCACAACAGAAGCTATACATGCATCAAATGTTTTATACAGAACCGGCCTGATATCTGCAAACAAGAGCAGCCTTAATTTATCAAAACCAAACAGGTGAAGGCAAACCACCAATTTCCAGTCAAGGTGATTTTTAACCTCATCCCTAGCACTTCAGCTGTCTGCCAATCTGTCTGGCATCATAACAACCAGAACTGACTGCCCCAGGATGCACAAACGAGTCTAACAGACAGACTGCCTTGAAGCTGGGAGTGTGGACGATGAGTAGCAGCTTGCAAGAAAAATGGCTCCCAACAAGGGGCTTTAAGACCCACGCAGCTCCTTACCTGGGTCAGCTGCTGGAGTTTTAGGCAGGTAGGGTACTTTCATACAACGTTTCATACAAAATTTTTATTCCAAGTGGAATGTTGAAATCCTCAGTTTATTATAAAGTCCAATGTATTATTTTTATTCTGTCTCAGAATTAATTCTAGTTAATTTTAAATTCTTATTCTAGGTCAAACTTTCTGAGAAGAAGAAGAAGGATTACTAGCCAATTACAAATTTAAATTTTTAAGTACAAAGGACTACATCAGCCAAGAATGCCCATGTAGAACAAACCTTTACATATATTCAGAGGAGAAAACAAGTTCCCCTAAGAGCATGTTCAGATTAAGTTTTCTGGCAAACTACTAACAGCAGGCAGAACCATATTTGATCCACACTGATAGCCATCTTGGGTCCCACATATATAGCAATATCACATTTGGTTCATTTACCAAGACATTCTTTTGTCCAAGTATGGATTTAATACAGTTGCCTTTCAAGTAACCAGCACAACATCCTTCTCCTAAATTAACACTGCCATTCACATTTCCTGTCTTTTAAATCAAAGGGCTGTTTATCTATTCTGACACAGCTGTACCATTTCTGGTTTGGGAAGCAGCTTAGTCAGCAATCACACCATATCTCCCTGCTTAGCAGTGCAGTGGCCTTAAGGCTCTGTTTCCATTCCTTGGGAACACCACTTCTGCCTTAAGTGGGGGACAGGAGGATAAAAAGAAAGAACATACATCACTGTGTATTAAATGCTGCAGTGGAGGCCCTGAAGTGAAGGACATTTGAAACAACACTATACATTATGCAAGAAAATAAAAGAACCACTGGGATAGGAATGGTGGGAGGAAAGCTGTAGGGAATTCAACTCAAATTCTGTATTTAATGTCAGTCTAACAGCAAGAAAACAATTTAGATGTAAATTTACCATATTCACAGGAGGCCTTCGGAAGTAGAATGGCAGCTTTTCTGTTACATTTATGCAGACCAGATCCACATCTAGTGTTGTGCAAGCAATCTACAGCAAAGAAATAGGAATAGATTATTAGATATGCCAAAAAATGCATAACCAACTTAAGGTGCACTAATATTCTCCTTCATTTCTTAATGCAACAAATGTGTCCCCAGAGTGAGCTCAGTTTTAAAATTAAGAGGTACTATGCCCTACAGGTATGCCAGCAGAACAGCAGGGCTACAGATGCACAGCTTGAGCATTTGAGACTTAAAATCCAAGTCTTCCCTTTCTTATAGAACTAATTTTCCAATAAAATAATGGCCAACCCCAAAGCAGTACATACTTCTTTGTTTTTCTCTGACAGAGGACATGCAGAAGCAATTCTGGCTTTTGACAAAAGAACTAACAGGTAATAAAGGCCAACCCCAGTTTACAAAGGGAAGAGCCCAGGAACTGCCCCTTGTCCCATCACTCTCTGCTTCCAGTGCAGCACCTGTTGGTTTTCAAGATTAATTACTTTCACCAGAAGCAAAGAAGAAAAGACTGAAAGCAAAGCAGAATGTCAGACAGTGACTGGTGGTGCCACATGCCCAATACTGGAGACGCCCCAGAGTCTTACTTTCCTGGCTGGGCGGACAATGTGCAGCTCCTCCTGACAGCCACACCTCTGGCAGAGTCTGGAGACAGCACTGAAGGCTACAGTTTAAGAGTTTAGCTTTGAATTCACACCACAATTTACGGGTGTGTAAGAGATGGAGGGAATGAACAAGGGGCAGAGGCTCCTCACACTGAGATACAGGGAAAATTAAGGTCACCTAAAAGGGAGTCCTTGATTTACATTGATCTCATGCACACAAGGTAGGAATTATATATGCCTACCCTGCAACGATGATTACACAGGGCCAGACTAATGTCTGTAAGCAGTGTTGTAACAAAGATAAGACAAGCAGAAGAAGTTGAAAAGGAATTTTCTGTGTGCAGGGGAACTCTCTGCACTCAGAAACCGGCCAACAACTGCTCCAAATACACCTGGGCCAGGTGCCAACCATTCATCCATCCCTCCTTCCCAGTGGCACGAAAGCAGTGGGGGCTGTGAGAAGCCCCAGGGGTAGGGGCTACTCTAACACAAGGCACACTGCTGCTTGGCAAACTGGTCTTCTACCAGTTTGCTCACATGGAATTTGGATAGAGATGAGAGCAGAGGCCCAGCTTTAGGAATGTTTCTTAGCTGTTGACAGCACTCTCCCCTAGACAAAAGAGCCACAGTACACATGGCAGGCAAACCAAGAGGTTTTTTCAAGTTAAAATGTCTCTGCCAGGGTATTCAGACTAAACTTCTTCTTCATGCCCTACCTTTATCTTCCATTAGGCAGGACTCAGTCGGAATCTATGGCACAGAATCAGACTCGCATGTGGAAGTTCAGCCCTATAACAGCCAGTTTTCCTCCTTTTCTTACATGCACTACAAATTACTACACAGAGGTGATTTATGGGAACATGCACAGAACAAAGAGCTCTGAATCATGCCCTAGAAAATATGTCAGTGAGGTCGTAAAAAATTCAAGAAGAGATAATGCTAGAAATTAAGGAAAACTAGAATAGACATCAGACACATCCGAATTGCCCTATGTGATGAGAAATTGAGCATTCCTAATCAGCTCCAGAAATGCTGGAAAAGTCTTCTCCATTTTGCAAATTAAGCACAGTGACGGAGTGATTCAAAAGCCAGGATATCTACAGGATTCCAGTGACATGAACATTTCAGAAAATACCACCAAGAAAAAACAAACTCAGAGTCATACTTCCCCATGAGGATTTCCTGCACTGTATGAAAAATTGGAGAGCAGATTTCTCCAAGAACTGCAATGTTCAGCCTAGCTTTGGCTCCCAGACAAGTCAGACATGCAGGTGAGTTAAGGTTACCCTGCCTGCTGAAAAGATCTGAAGCGCAACAACTTCATCCAGAAAACGTCATGCAGCAGTTGCACAGCCCAGCACCTGCCTGGCAGCACTGTGGGCAAGAGCCCCATCTGCTGGGAAACTCCAGCCATCCATTAATAAATACATTTGCCACTGTTTGGATGCTCTGAAGCAAGCTTCGGCAAACATTTTAGGAATAAATACTGAAATTTGACTTTGCACTACGTGTTCAGACTTATATATGTAAGTTTTTTAGATACTGGTGACGTACTAATTGCTTACGAACAGCAGACAGAGCTAACTAACACTATTAAAACAATCACAACTCTTGGAAAGCAAAATTTTTGAAAAGCAGCAGGTACAGTCCTTATTACTTGCATGGAGTAAGCATTCCTGTTGCAGGCCAAAACAATCTTTTTGGGAGACTTAAACAATGAGCCTGTTCTACAACTAACACACATGGCTTCCTCACGCCCTTGAAGATATAAATTATTTGGAGAATTTCAGCACATCTTTCAGTACATGTCATTGCCACACTCAGTCACAGAACAGCTTTCCTGGCTTGTGACAAGAGGGCACAGACTAGTTTTGGGCCATGCTAAAATTAGAGTACACCTCCAATGGCCATGTAATTTTTTCATAACAACAAGAAAAATCTTGCTCTATGGAGAACAATACAAGGGCCAAATTGTTGGTGAGAAAGTGATGCTCTTGAGGTAATGTTACCAAAAGCCAATAGGAAGTTAATTTGTCGTGCAAGATCCACTCTTGAAGGCTTTATCCTTAATAATGAAACATCCATGAGTTGTAAGAGCCAAACTGTATATGCTGAAACTCCCTGCATAATGTCCTTTGCACCAGATTCCCTGTGTGATACAGCTACAAAACTGACCCCGCTCTCCAGAGTCAGACATTCTAAAATCTCTAAACAAAACACAACCATACAAACTTGCCCTGAATGTGAAAATCTAAGGATGAAATCTTTCACCTCGTGCAGTTTGTAAGAAACATGCCTGGGTTCCATCCCCAGCCCAAAGTGCTGCCAGCATAGAAGCAAAGGAGATAATCTCACTGACAATCCTGCTTCTTTCTTCACACCCTGTCTGTCACCTGCCAGAGTGTCAGCTTAACCAGGCACTGTCTGCACTGGCCTGCCCAGAGCACAGCCACCCCTTTGCGCTGGCACAACTCTCCGCGTGGCTGAGGGCTGAATCACACTAGGAAAGTGGATCTGCCTGAAAAATAACTTGGCAAAAACTCTGGTTACTGCTCAGCCAAAAGCAGGCTCCCCAAAGCAAACTGCCATGCAGCTAAACAAGCAAGCAGCCTCAGCAGCAGGGCAGACAGGGACCTGCAGAAATGAGGGGCTGTTTATGCCAGTTTAAACACCACCACAGCTGGACATCCAACTGCAGCAGGAGTCATGATATGGCTGAAAATAAACAATAATAACCCTTAAGTGGGAGAACACCCGTTTCCCAAAAAAGAACACAGCACACCCCTGCTGATTACCTAGTTTCAGGGGTTTGTTTAAACACATGATAAACTAATTGAGGTCACTCAACAAGTGAGGCTTTATACTATTGCCAGAGATCAGAAGAAAGAGGTGGAGAGTAGCCCTCGAAAATATTTTAAACCATTTGTCTCTGTCACACCCCTAAGAGTCCTAAAATCTTGCAAGGGGAATAAAATTCAGAAATTAGTTTAATTTAGCTGTAACTCTTATAATTAATGCTTGGATTCTGCTGAAAAATTATTTAAAGTTCATGTTCTTCTACAGCCTCTTACTTTGTACTTTACTTGGACAAGTCTTGAAATAGGAGGGGAAATAATGCAGAAAAACAAAACAGAAGAATACAGTTTTAATGTGGCAAAACAGGTACTCATCAGTACTAGAAAGTGACTTTAAATTATTTTATAAAAACAACCACCAGACTCAGTTTTAAACTGAGAATTTCCCTTTGAAAGTAAATTCTTCAAAGAAACTTTTTTTTTTGCTGTCTCTGTGCCTCCTTCGCACTGCTTTAAACTGCACACCTGCTTGCTGCCTGCCAAGGCTAACAGAGATGGGACGCTTCCACCTACTCACCCAACTCAGACTCAATGTTATTATTTATGAGCTTACAACAGGTCAGACATCACAATTTTGGGCTTTGTAAGAAAAATTCTGACAAAAATATAACTTGTTTCAAGGTGCTCCACCTGATCAGAACATCAACATCAGCTGTTATCAAGTATTTGAGAACAATTTAAATAAAAATATGAAGGAAATGGAGGTGAACACCTATCAGGTAACTCACAGAACCACATTAGTTCCACTTTAAAATCCTCCCTAGCATTTCACAGACCAGGAACAATTAGTGCTAACAGAAGATTGCAAGCACATTTTAGGGAAGTTGTCAAGAGTTTGAGAAGCAAAAGCTGAAGACAGAAGTTTTCTATATGATGATAGTACACATTTATCAGGGGAAAAAAAAGGATGTTTTTTCTCCTCACTAGAGTATAAGGCACACAAAGGCAACCACAGTGCAGGGGCATACAAGTCCATTCATAACGTTGATGTTTCAGACTTTAACCTGTCACCTCAGGGTCTTGCAGCCGCCTGCAAATCCTCCCAACCCCCTCAGACTATTAACTGACCAGACACAGCCTATAACGCTCAATTAGGTCCATGAGGTCTTTATAAAACGGGAAATAAAATCAAAACAAAGCATGTACTTAAATTAGCACAAGGCACAAAAAGCTACTGAATGAGGATTATTGATGAGATGACTGTACTTACGTGAAACAATTTCTCAGTTTTTGGAAATACTGCTATGATGTCATATAACCTTATATTTGCAGATGTTGATCTCTACAAAAGAGCAAACAATTACTACCTTGAATTCTGGCAGAATGTCAAAGCTATGCACAGTGATTATAACCAAAACAGTGAGAAGAAAAATCCTTTCTCCCTGTCAGGTACTAAAACAAAGCAAATAATCATCCAATTACACAGCAGGTTTCTACAGTGAAGTCATTCATTCTCAGTTTGAGGCTTGTCCCACCCATCTACCAGGACTCTTACACATTTTGCTTCGAACTTGTAGCACTAAAACGTAACCAGAAACAAGGTTTGCTCGTGGTCTTCTAGTTTATGCATAGAAGTCCAGAAACTGAGGAACAGAACTGTTGTTCCATACTGACAAATGATCAACAGAAGCCATATCCAGTCTTGTAAGTCTGCATCTCCTCATGATCACATTATTTATTAAAGATGCAATCTGAGAAATCACTGCTGAGTGCCCTATAAAATTCTGGTTTCATTCATTCACTGAGAAAAGGAAATAAAAGTTGGAAAATTGATTGTTAAGTATACTTACCAAGAGATTACAGTGGGAAGGATCAGAAACAACAAGTGTTAGCCGGGTCAAGACTTTAATTCTTTTAGATGTCCCCTACAGAAAAAGGAATAATATAAAAAATGTTAAAAAACCCAAAGCAAAATTTGTGGTAATTTCCGCCCAGTCTGCTATAAAAAGAAAATGGTGTCACGCTTATAGTCTTGCTATACTAATTTTCTGAAGTCTGTAGTTACACTTCCCTAATTTATATTATCTCTTTGATATTATACCTGTCCTTACAAAGAATGACTTACTGTGTTTCTCTGGGGAAGGATGAATAGAGAGGAAAAAGAAGAAATTAAGAAAAACAATCGTGCAGAAAAATTGGGTATGTTTTACTACTGCTGTGATTCCCCAGGCAGGCCACAACTGCAAGGAAAAGCAGTTCTTGAATTAACCAACGTCAGTGACCCATAACACAGTCTTGTATTTCTTTATATCCAAATTTTGCTCCATCAAAACCACAAAGTTATTTCCAAACCCTAAATTTCAAGAACTGTACTGTAATTATTCAACCACAAGAAGATTCAAAATTAGCACAAAGCAATTTCTTTAATAATTTCTAAAATAATGACTTGAGCCTACCCTGATGTGAGTGTACCATTCTTCCAATGCTTGGTGCTTTAACTATGAAATAATGGACAAATTTCTCTTTTTTGATTACCACCTAATACAAAAAAATCACATATACAAATGCACAAAGGTAAAAAAGGTAACTCAGAATAACAACATATATACAGATTGTAACTAGACATACTTGCACAATGGGTAAAGATGGAAACAGCTCTGAAGGGGATACTGGCTTGACGATTTCCTTGAAAGAGAACAGAACAAAGTTATGAAAAATGTAATGGGTTAGGTTTACAAGTAAACAAAAACTGTGTTCCAATCTTGAGAAGAAATTTACCACACTAACAAAACTATTATTGTGCAGCAATATATGAACCATATTAAAAATTAATCCCAGGGCAGTTCTACTGAATTATAAAATAGGAGTTTTGTTACACATAGAGAGATTTGTACTTGTGTCTAGATATGTGTTCTGCAGCTAAAGCTATCTGAGAACAATAAAGCAGTAGGTGTATTAAAGAAAACACAGTAAGAACAAATAACCCCAAGAAAAATTACCTGTTTCTTTTCTTTAAAATCAATGACATGATTAAGTGCAACTGCAGAATATCCCACTGAAAAACATACAGTAAGAATATTTTGTCCAGTAAACAAAAAGGAAACAAATCCAATGACAAAACTGTAGAATACTCATTATTTAAATATCTTTAAATTAATAATCACGTGCATATTTAGATTTCACACTATTTTTTAAGAAGACTGGTTCATCCAAAAAGTGCTTTAAAATAGAAAAAAAAAATCTGTTTGGCTTTTAACACAGCCCAGGCCTGACAACTCTTACTCAATGGCAGAGCTTTATGAACACGAATACTTGGGCTCGGGGTCCCCAAAGGTCTGGCCTACCCTGGTCCTGTTTATGACTTTATTTATGGAAAACTGGGAAGTACATTCAGGACAGTTGTTAAAACTGCAGATAACGCAGAGCTGGGAGAGATACAGCTATCGGAGAAGGCAAGGCGAGCATTCAAAGCGATGCCAAAGAAACAGAGGAGAACGTGCGTTCAAAGGGCTCTGAGGAAGATGATACCCTTGCCAGGAGCATTTAAACCACCCGCCCCAAACACGGGACAGGCAGCACGTGGCTGTACAAGAGCTCTGCAGGAAAAGATCCGGGCCGTACGGAACTGCAGGCGGAAAAACTTGTCCACGTTGGCAAAAAGCCAACTGTTACGGCTGGGCTAAGCGGGCAGAGACAGAGCTGCAGGGCACACCAGGAGCTTCCCCTGCGACCCAGTGCCGGGCAGACCCAGCCCTGGGCAGTTGGCTCGCAGAAAGCCGCGGGCTGAGCGGGGAGAGCGGAGAGGCGCCGGGGGAAAAGGCGTCCGCCGGCGGGGCTCGGCCTGCGCGGGGAGAAGGGAAGGCTCATCTCGGGGAGTCCGGCTGTGCCCACCCCAGCCCGCAGGCT
>VZRV01002990.1:559499-734369 GCA_013398115.1 Falcunculus frontatus
GCACGGCAGCGGCGCACGGCAGCGGCACCGCCCCCGCCCGCCCGCGGCAGCCTGGGCCCTGTAGTCCCGCCCGTGGCGGCTGACGGCGCTCCCAGGGCCGGTGGAGCGGCTGCTCCACGTGGCCGCGGGGGCCTCGCCGGGGGGCTGCGGTGGCCGGGGAGAGCCTGTCGGGTGATTGCTCTGGTCTCAGGCGGGGGCACTGAAGGAGATCCCCCCTGGTTCTCAAGCAACGCAGCCCGGCCTCTGAGGGACATCCCCCCCTATTCAGGGGATCCCCCGGCTCTGCCGCTCTCCGCAGCCGGAGCGGCGCCGGCCGAGGCTCNTCTGTTTGGCTTTTAACACAGCCCAGGCCTGACAACTCTTACTCAATGGCAGAGCTTTATGAACACGAATACTTGGGCTCGGGGTCCCCAAAGGTCTGGCCTACCCTGGTCCTGTTTATGACTTTATTTATGGAAAACTGGGAAGTACATTCAGGACAGTTGTTAAAACTGCAGATAACGCAGAGCTGGGAGAGATACAGCTATCGGAGAAGGCAAGGCGAGCATTCAAAGCGATGCCAAAGAAACAGAGGAGAACGTGCGTTCAAAGGGCTCTGAGGAAGATGATACCCTTGCCAGGAGCATTTAAACCACCCGCCCCAAACACGGGACAGGCAGCACGTGGCTGTACAAGAGCTCTGCAGGAAAAGATCCGGGCCGTACGGAACTGCAGGCGGAAAAACTTGTCCACGTTGGCAAAAAGCCAACTGTTACGGCTGGGCTAAGCGGGCAGAGACAGAGCTGCAGGGCACACCAGGAGCTTCCCCTGCGACCCAGTGCCGGGCAGACCCAGCCCTGGGCAGTTGGCTCGCAGAAAGCCGCGGGCTGAGCGGGGAGAGCGGAGAGGCGCCGGGGGAAAAGGCGTCCGCCGGCGGGGCTCGGCCTGCGCGGGGAGAAGGGAAGGCTCATCTCGGGGAGTCCGGCTGTGCCCACCCCAGCCCGCAGGCTCCGGCTGTGCCTCTCGAGCCAGGGGAGCCGCCGCTCGCATCCCGCTGCTCTC
Organism: Falcunculus frontatus; assembly: GCA_013398115.1. Taxonomy (NCBI): domain Eukaryota; kingdom Metazoa; phylum Chordata; class Aves; order Passeriformes; genus Falcunculus; species Falcunculus frontatus. The sequence goes on from VZRV01002990.1 coordinate 560,541, forward strand.
CCGGCCAAGGCCGGCCCGCTCTCCCCAGCTCAGCCCCCCCGAGCCCCGGGCCGGCCCCGACGCCCTCCCCGCTCGCAGGACTCACGGTGCGCCGCAGCCTCCAGCAGGCTCTGCAGAGACTTCTTGTCCGGCCCCTGCGGCAGGTTCAGGTCGGCGAAGCCGGCCATACTACGCCGCGGCGGGCGGGNTCGCCGGGGGGCTGCGGTGGCCGGGGAGAGCCTGTCGGGTGATTGCTCTGGTCTCAGGCGGGGGCACTGAAGGAGATCCCCCCTGGTTCTCAAGCAACGCAGCCCGGCCTCTGAGGGACATCCCCCCCTATTCAGGGGATCCCCCGGCTCTGCCGCTCTCCGCAGCCGGAGCGGCGCCGGCCGAGGCTCGCCGCGCCCTTCAGAGCCGCCGGGTGCCCACCAGGTGGAGCGGTAGCCCTGCTCCGGTGGCGTATTTATCCCCTGTTAAACTGGTTCGGCTCCACCTGAACATTGCCAATTAAAATCAAAACCAATCTTTTCTGTTTATATAGTTTTAGAGTTATTCTCTTTGCTACAAGGCCCCGAGCTGCCATGTCAAAGATATCCCCTTACACGGAAAAGGACTGAAGGATTGTCACAGACCAAATAACCAGATACAAGTTCACTGTGTAACACTGCTACAAAAAGTACAAATATTGTTCTACCGCTGAGAAATAGCACAGAATATGTAAAATACAAATTGAAATTCTCAGTAGGTGGGGGGTTTTTTGTGACTTAGAGCAGCTGCTGAAGACAGCAGGTCTGCAATTCCAGTCCAATTTCAGGTGACCAGGCCAGGGGGTGCTTTTGCTTTTTCTATCTTCAAATTGGGCTAAATGCTCACCAGGGGAAGTCTGTGGGGTATCTGGAGCCCCGAATTCTTAATGAGGCAAAGTGCTTCTAACCAAGGCCAAGGCTGCTGCCAAACCCTGGAACGTCCCTACTTACAGGGTCTGACCTTGAGGCAGCCTGTGCCAGCTGTGCACAAGGGACTTCTGGGGACCTGGCTCATTTCTACCAAAGAGATCACTTGGTTAACAAAGTATGGCTGAGAAACAACAGTACCTTCTTGGCATGTTTCTGGACTTGCTATCTAATGAGTTACAAATACCTGGGATGGTGGTAGCAGAGAAGCTAATTGTGGGCTGCAGACACGGGACTAGGAGTTGAAGCAGCTTTGAGGGTGAATAGAAAACAGCCTGCCACATCTGTATGGCAGGAAAAAACCACATCATTCTGAAAGAGGTAACAACCTCCAGCTGGTAAACCATCTTTATTCATGCCACATCTATGGAAGAATTTTTTTTTTGACAATATTAGGTCAAGATATTTTAGTAAAGAAGCTCTGTTTTAGTCCATCTGCATCTGTAAGTTGCTCGCCTGCCATATCAGATCAGCCAATACCGCTTCTGTGCAAACCATTTGAATAAGCAGCATAGCCTGAATGGTATTGGCAAGGGTTTTCTTTGATGTGTGTGAAAACGGAAGAACTTGAAACATTATTCCAGGTTTTCTTTGACTCAGTGTGTGATGTAACTTGATTTGTCTTAATGAATGTAAAAAACAATCCACAAGCATGTATCAGTTATTTTTGAATGGCCCTACTGCAGCAGTGTTCAGACATACCAAAGAGGATTATGCAGCCTTTGTGTTTGGCAATATACAAGCAAAAGAAACCTTTCCTTGAGGTGCTTAAAATGGAGGACATTTAAACAGATCTTCATGCAGAAGATCTACAGAACCCCATTTGCTGTAATGGTGTAAGAATCGGAAACACTTTTAGCATCAGGTATCATGAATTGTGTACTCAGAACAGTGTATAGACTTATTTCCTATGTTATTATTTAGATATTACTGTTTTTATTTATGCCAGCCCCAGTGGTCTGCTTAGAACTTCCTTATGGTCCTCACTGTTGAGCAGCAAGCTTCTAACATGTTTTGTTTCATTGCTGTCCTGAGTTCTCCTTGGTGAAAACAGATCTCCTCACTCCAAGTGTTTTTTCCTCAATACACTTAGCCCTCAAGGCAGACCTTTCAGTAAATTTTAATGCAGAAACCATAACAATTCTTCTAATATGTCTTCAATGGGCAGCCCATGGTAGTAACTATTAGGTTTTTTTGCTTTAGTTCTGCATTTGGCACTTTTAGGGAGCTAAGGTATTATTTAGTACGGTCTGCCTCAGCAACTCAGTAACATGAATGTCACAGTCATTTTTATCATAACCTCATAACCTCAATAAGCTCCTTTGTAAAGGTACAGACAGAATTTTCAGAGTTGGGAGCTCTCATTTTGAGTGATACAGAATTTTAAGCAAAAATGTCATCTTAATTGTTCATTTTCTTTTCAGATGCCAGCTTGTTGTTGTTAGTACTTGCTGGTTCCAAAAAAAGGAAAGACATAATTTCATATTTAAGTTGCACAGATGCAAGTATTTATTTTGACAATGATAAGAAATGCCAAATACGGGAATAGTTACCTCTCTGTTTTACTGCCACAGAGAGATGATGATTTATCTTCACAACGACAAGAAAAGGCAGAAAATAAAAGTGCAGCTGCAACATATTTGCTAGGAGTTAGACAAGAGTGTTATTTGCTAAACAGTACATGCTGGGAATAAAAATCGGGTTTTCAGTAATACCTCCAGCCAGTCTCTGATAAAATATTCTAAACGTTTTGACAACGTATTTCCGCAAGGCAGAAGAAATATATACCTATACTCTATTTATTGTTCCCAACAGTAGGTCCTCACCAATCTTATTTTGGTTTCTAAGAAAAAAAGATGAAAAGGAAAGAAAAGAGAAAAAAATACAGCAGATGAATAAAAACAACAGTTCAAGGAGATAAGCTGTCTCAGGCAAGGAAGGACAAAAAATAGGATGATAAGAAAGGAAAAAAAAACAAGAAAAAAATCTGATCTGTTTATTTATTGCATTGCATACTCATGTTACCTTCCTGCCATGTACACAATATTGAATGGTTTTAGGAGGGGAATGTAGCAGTGCCTTCAACTTTTTAAGCTAAGATGAGCAGGGCTATTGTTTTCTAGAGGCAGCTGTGTGAGGGAAAGTGCTACCTGCTGGGCTGTCAGCATTTTCTCCTTCAGTGCTGAAGATCTTGCACTGCATTCCTTGACCCATTTCAGTCAGGATCCTCCAGGTTAGCACAGACCTGCTGTCTGCAAGCATTAAGTCCTCCAGGGAGGGATGAAGGAGCCAGGATTTAGTGTGAGGTTTTTCGGCACAAACACTCTGATAGATACAGCCTGGCCCCACTAAATCAACATGTACTTAGGAAACTATTTCCTTGGCTAGCCCTGATAACCTGTCTCACCTTATCTCATTAACATGGGGGCAAAGAATTGATACCAATACCCATTGCCATATTATACACCTTGTATAAATGACAAATGCTGAAGATGTTATGTGACTGCCACTATTTCTGGAGGAGGGGAAAAAGTTAAACAAAGGAGTTAACTACTTTGGGAGAGGAAAAAAAAAACCAAAGCAAAAAGTTCTCTTGCATTTTACTTCTTTTTTCAATCTGAAACTTTTCTATATAACAACAATAAAATACCAAAGGTGAGATTTGCCAATAAAGCACATTATCAAATATTTACAAAATAGTTTAACTTCAATAAGTGCAGAAAGAACGAGGGACAAAGGACTTAGCACAGAATTGGAGGTATATGAGAATATTAAGAGGTTTTTATGCATAGAGAGCTGAAGTTACTCAAAGGACAGGGTCTTACTAAGCCCGGTCAGAAAAATGATTTGATGATATTTATTGAAGCCTAATGGAAGGTGAAAAAGTAATTTCTTGGGGAGAGAACAAATGTTATCTTGTTATTCTTGACACCTGATTGGAGATTTGTTTCACTTCTGTATGCTGTCTGGAACAACATGTTAGAATTTTTAAACAGGATCACTGAAGACAAAAGTGGGATGTACTCTTGGAAAGATCGAGTCCTACTTTCATGTATTGTTAAGTACCTAGAATAGATGTTGTCTCATGGAATGATGGATTCTCTGTGCTTTCCCAGGCACTGGCCATGTGAACCCTCTAAACTCTCAAGGAAAGCACCTCTTCAGATTCAGCCCAGCCCGGGAAACTGGAAGTTATTTTAGGTGTGTCCTAGTAAAAAGCTTTCAAGGAACATATTTTAGAGAGATGTCAGCTGCTTTGTCTTGCCAGGGTTTTGCATCTTCTCTGCAATAGCACATAAATCCCTTTCTATAATGGTACATAAATTGGCTTAAATGGTTTTGTTTCTTCAAAGGTAAAATTACAACAGCAAATACAAAGAATGGTAACATATGGCCTTGGAGAAGGAAAGAAATCAGGTGATTAACTTCTAATGAACTGTAAGGGAGTTTAAGCTACAGAACAAAAGACAAGGTTCAATCCTACTTTTGGGTTGGAATGGGTAGGAGTACACACAAATGATCCTGTGTATCATCCACTGAGAACATTTAGAGAGTCACATTCCAGAAGTGTATTGAAAAGCTGTCAAGAAGAATGACTGATTTAATGAACTGTGTTAACACATTTGCAGGAAGCACCAGATTATAATTTGCTCTGCCTTAGTGACATTTTAAGCAACTGAAAAATTGCTTTTACTGGGAGTATTAAATTGTACAACTTTATCAGCTTTTGTGATAAGAATCTATTTTGAACAAAATTTACTAAGTTCCTAACTCCTTAGCTGTACTTCAGACACTATTTTTAAAAAATGTATTCAGCCGATAAGGAAACATTCTCCCCCCTCCAAGTTTTGCCTTAATGTTTTAACTGAGATATATCCTTGCCACTTCCAAAGGCCTTTTTCTTCCTAATACTTGCTTGACTGACGAGGACAAAGGACTTGATTTATCATCTGGTGAGGTAACTCACCTGAAGCTCAAGGGTCATAAACACATTCTGAGTAGTTTAACAGGGATTTTTATTTTGTGATTTCATTGCTTTTATTGTGATTGGATACAATAAAGCAACTAACAAAGTGTAGGAAAACACTTGACTGAACAGGAAAACACTTTCAACTTTGTAATGGTCAAAGAGCTGCCCAACTAGGTTTCGTCCTTATCATTGCTTATTTTATCATCTTAGTTAAATCAAGATGTGGGGGTGGAAGGGAAAGGCAGCAACTGAACTACCAAACCCTGCTGTGTTTCTGACCTCAGGAGGCTCTGCCTGTGCTCAGCTTGTGTCAGGCACAGCTGAGCCCAACCCCTCAGTCCGTGCATACTCATGTGGGCTGATGCAGAGTCATGCATGTTGGAAAGCCCGTCTTCCAACAGGAAGAAGAAGGAGAAAACAGGAGATGCTGACAGAATGGAAGATTTCATTAAAACCGAGACATTCTGTAAATCAAGTATGGAAGCCTCAGTTGCTATGGATTTGTGTTTCAGTAGTCCATGTGACTGTCAGTTAAAGGGTTTGGAGTTCTTTTCCCAATAGCTGGATACTTATTGGGTCAGCCTTCAAAGCAGATTTTTAAGTCTGTGTAGTGTGCGATCATCCTGCAGCCTTTCTTACTGCTGAGCCCCACAAACAGTTCTTCCCTGTCTGCATACTTAAATAAAACTTGCTATATTGTTGCAAGGTCTCCCCTCATTCAACGTCATGGTCCATGGTTATTGATACCTCTGGGACCAACGCTTTTAACTTCCTCTCCTTCTCTAGTTCGCCTAGCTTCTGTCTCATGTTGAAAATACGAGGGACACTGAGTAGCAAGTGTTTCTTGTTTTTAGTCCTTACTATTTCACATGTTACTCTCCCGAGGGGTGTGATCTTCTGCTGGCATCCCATAGTAACTCAGAATTCAAACAGGTAGTTTTCACCCCACTTAGAGGCAAGAATAGGACTTAAAGAATTGAGAAAGCTAGTAAGTCCCAGAACCTGGCTTGTATCTAAGAGTCCAGGGAGCCTGCAAGAAAAGCAGGTAATTCAAGCAATGGGAGTTTGCTTGGTGTAGCTTTACTGAAGGAATTACACATGGAACACTGAGTAAATTCAGAATAAGGCTATAAGAATATTAATAAAAGAGAAAATATAGGTAATTCACATCAGCTTAATATGAAGGAGAATCTGCAAGCTTGGATACACAGAGAAGTGCTTCAGTGCTGACCGATCTTAAAAGAGCGGCCACTATCAACACTCCAAGCAGCAGCCAGGGTCCCTCCGGTCCGAATCCTTCTGGCACGGACGTGCCACAGGGCTTCCGAAGCAGCCGATGTGGGCACAGGGCTGTGCCGGAGCCGGCAAACCGAGAGGCTCGTACCCCGCTCCGACAGGGGCAGCTGAGCCTGCGGGCGCCTCTGCGCCAGCCGCGGCCACCCGCCCGCAGCCTCCCGGCTGCGACTTTTGTACGTATATACACATATACGTATATACATTTATACATATATACATATATGCGTGGGGCTTCCAGAGCGCCCCTAGCTTGGGGCGGCCGCGAAGGAGAAGCCGCAGGAGGAACCGGCTCCCCGGACTGCGGGGAAGGGGCGCACCCTCACTTGCAGCTCAGAGGGCAGGAGGGAGAGGGAGGCGGAGCAGTTCCCATCCCGTCCCTTGTCGCTTTCAGAAAGCAGCTGCGGGCAGGAGCGGGCGGTGGGCGCGGGTGGGAGGGGAGCGGCGGCCACCCTCGCCCGCCCCTCTGCCCGCGGGCTGGGGGCGATAGCGCCGTGCCCACCTCGCGGCCACCCGGGATGCGCCGTGGGCGAGCCCGGCAGCCCCGGGGGAAGTTGAAGGCTGAGCCCCGGCGGGCCGCTCGGCCGGCTGCGAGGGGGCGGGAGGCGCCGGGCGCCCGAGGAGGAGCCCGAGCATCCCGGCGCCGGGGACAGCCGGAGAACGTGTGGCGAGGCTTCATGGGCTGCTCACGCCACCATGGTGCTCGCCCTCAACGGCAGCCACCTCTACGGTAACCTCCGGCCCCTGGTGCTGGAGGACCCGCGGGCGCTGAGCGGCGGCAGGATGATCGCCGGCTCCTGGCCCCCGCGCAGCCTGGCGAAGCTCGGCCCGTCACCCCCCCCGTCGGCGCTGCCCACGGCGAGCCCCCTCCCTGCCAACGACTCCCAGTGCGGGGAGCAGATCTTCAGCTACGGCAACGCGGAAAAAGTTCTCATCGGGGCCGTGCTCTGCCTCATCACCCTGCTGACCATCGCCGGCAACTGCCTGGTGGTGATCTCCGTCTGCTTCGTGAAGAAGCTGCGGCAGCCCTCCAACTATCTCATCGTCTCGCTGGCCCTGGCCGATCTCTCGGTGGCCCTGGCCGTCATGCCCTTCGTCAGCGTCACTGACCTTATCGGCGGCGAGTGGATCTTCGGGCGCCTCTTCTGCAACGTCTTCATCGCCATGGATGTCATGTGCTGCACGGCCTCCATCATGACCCTCTGCGTGATAAGTATCGACAGGTGAGAGAGCCCGGCGCCTCGAGGCTTGTCCTGGCCTCCCGCCGCTCCGGGGGACCGGCCCCGCGCCGCTGCCCGCAGCCCCGGGCACCCAGGACGGCCGCCGGCCTCGGCGCGGGGACCCGCCGTGAGCGGTCCCACCAGCGGTCTCCTGCCTCCTCCTCCGGGTCCCTTGGAAATGAGCCGTGCTCAGAGCAGGGAGCGAGGCGAGTGCCAGCCCGCAGCCTCTCTGTTCGAAGGAGCCCGCCGGAGCAGGGTGAGCTGCAGCCCGTACGCCAGCCCAGGTGCCTGGTTATCCCTCTGGGTAGCTTCCGTGCTGTCACTCGAGAGCCAAGGTGTCAAAGCAAAACTGGACCTAAACTGTCGACGTTTACCATGGCTCTATACAAGTAAAAGGGCATTTCCAGCTGCTTTAAAGTTTGGAACGTATGTCTTTAAACTGCTTAATACCACAGTTAGATTTGAGCTGATTCTCTCAAAGCTGGTGACAGTGTAACCTCACTGGGTTCAGTGGAGTTTTACCAGACCAGAGAAGGAGCAGAAATTATAGCTTACTAAGGTTTTATCTTTATTCTAGGACAATCCCAGAATAGCTTAATTTCATTTTTGGCAGATAATGTTTTGTTTGAAGGAAAAAATTACTTTCAAATATTTGCTTTTTAAAAATTTTCACCTGCTGTATTAAAACCCAAGTTATGTTCATTGACATTTAGCTTCTTTCAAAAGGTAGTCACTGGGGCAACAAGGAGGTGTGTACACACTGCAGAAGAGTATCTTTGGTATTCAGTTCTGATGTAAAAACCACACCTGAGAGCCCACATCTGCCTGTGTCAGAGTTGTCTGCAGAGGAAGGTTGACAGATTCCTTTATTCCATGCAGCTCCTATTCTAAAGTAAGTTGCAGCCTGTAGCTTCCCTTTTCCACAGCCTAAATTCTATGCCAAGAATTTTAATAGCTAGAGAGTAACTTTTCATTACAATTGGCTGAAATTGAAGAACTTCATAACTAGGTTGTAGAAGTAGTTTACCAAGTTCGATATCCAAGAGCAGCCTTGACTGTTTACTTCAGGAAGTTTTCAGAAAGGCTCTGCATTAGGTTTCTGCAAAGCAACAGTCTTTCAAAAGAGTTTCCTACAGTAAATGGAGGTTGTTTCATACCAAGGAGCACCACAGTTTGTATTAATTTCAGAACTTTAATTTCTGTACAAGCATCCTCTGCTCCAGTGCCTTTTATTTTGTGACTTCTGTATCGGCCAGCAGTTACCTGAATGCTGCAAAGCATCGTGTAGCTACGAAATCCACACGCAGACTTTACAGTATCAAAGGGTTTGTGGTGGGTTGTTTTGTTTTTAGTTTTTCTGGTTTTTTTTTTTTTAAATTTTGCTGTTACATTGAAATTTGTTTAATTTTAACTTAATTTATCTAAGTTAAACTTTTAACTTAATTCCTGTATTGTAAGAGAATATGAATAGGCTTATCTACCTTCCCAATGTTATTCTCTGCTTTTCCGTACTCTTTGTAAGACAGGTGATTTCATTTTTCCACTCTCTCCCCAAGAAGTATTTCTATTCTTGGATTGTTCTTATGTCCATCTCTGAACTCTCCCCCTCCATTTCTACTAACCTTTTGAAAACAGGTTAACATAATTAAGCTTTCTTAAGAATGTGTGATGATTCACACCGTAGCACTGGGATTTTACTATTTTCTGTTTCTTAGTTTAACATTTGAGGTCACTGCTGTGTGCTGAACAGGGGCTTTGACTGAGTGGGTCACACTGACGACTGCATCTCTTGCTGTCTTCTTTCAGTTCTCCCTCCACTCCCCTCTCCCCCTAAAATACCAACAAGAGATATATCTCTGTGTTGAGAAAGAATATAACCTCTTGTAAATGACTGATTCTCACCAGCTAGTGCTGATTTAAACTAGAATTATTCTTGTCTTTGCATTCTCACTTCTATTACTGAATGTTTATTGAACATCATCTCTTCATAATTCATTATACTGTTGTCTACTACCTACTTGAAATTAAAATTCTGTGACTTATGATGCTTTAACCTCTGTCACCCCTATCCATTATATAGTTAAGTAGGTAGGTATCATAAATAAAAAGACACAAGCCACCAATTCATTAACAAAATGTCTCTACTACTTGGCACTAAAGAATGTAAAAATCTCCATGATTTGTAATCTTATTTAAAAATAATTAATCCTATACTGTTGTAACACTGCTAAGCCAGGCCAAAGATTATTTTGGGATATTAATAAATCTTTGAATAGTGCATATGTACAAAATATGCAAGCAAGGGAGGCATCATGAAAATCAAATGTGAATGATGAAATGTTGCCAGTATAGCATTGATGGTAATGGTGCTGTCTTATCAGCAGTTGTTCTTATGTGTATGTAATTAGGAAATCCTTGAATGATCAGTGAGGAAAATTTATCTCTGAAAACACATACTTCCAGTTTAAGTTTTGTTTGTGGTACAGGAGCTACATTTCACAATATATATAGTGCATTAGAGGGTCAGACCCTTTTTAACAGCGTCCATTTTTGCAAGGCTTTGGTGAAAACACTTCCATGTTTTCTGTTATATAGGAGGAGAAGATTACCAATGACACCTCCCTTACTAGCCTTACTGTCTCAGGGCAACTAATACAAATACAGGAGCAGGAAATTTCAACAGTAATTCCAGAAACAGGGAAAGTGAATGAAACTCACCGTCCTTCAAGTTGGCCACTATCCTCAGAGACATTTAGATGTACTTAAATCTTGTAGATCCTGAGGTCATATGGGAGACATTTGTTTTAGGAAGAAGGGTTAAGACAGGACAAAGAAACATTTTTGAAATATAATGGGGAATTGCACTATCACCTGGCTCTTGAGGGCATTTTAGGAAACCTTCGTTGTGATCCAGTAACATCTCTACTGAAGTAAAATATGAGGCTGTTGCAGACAGTGCAGAGAGAGCAAATAAATTGACTATTTTAAAACTTGTTAAATCTCTAGGTTCTTCCTGAAGTAGATATGAGAATCAGGTAAATAGCTGAAAGAATATTACTACTGAATTAATCTTAAAAAACCAAGTTTGTTACGGACTGTTAGACAGGGCTTGTAAGAAGAAATAATAATACCTTTTATTAAACCAACAATTAAGTTAGTAGAACAGAGGCTTTGAGGAGCTACCAAGAAGGATAAAATGTGTAAATTGAAAAGGCTTTTTGATTTCCCTTGCACAAATATGTGCTACTCAGCTTATGCCACTGAGAGTCTTTGAAATGCCAGCAGCTGGCAAGCCTATTGCTCACAGAGAGATTTTGCTGCACAGCCCTTAGCAGCGGATGTGTTTTTTAGCTGAATCTATCAGTTGGAAGCTCTGAAAAAAGCATATTAGCATGGTGTATACTAAAGGGGCTGGTTTTGTTCCGTTGGAAAACCTTGTATGTTTTTCCTAGTTAGACACACCAAGCACTTCTTGTACTTTTAAAGTTGCTTCTATTCTAAGTTGCATAAACGATGAGGGTGCAAAGTAGATATTAGTGTGCTATTACGGGGATATCTAACTTTGCACAGGGTGCACAAGGAACAAGCCGGGTTGGAAAGGTTGTTTGATTATTCACAAAGATCTAAATTTTCAGAGATCACGAGATCACCTTGAAGTTACCAAGACTTGGACTATTATGCTTTTCTTCAGATCATATCTTCCCTTTTGTTTCACAACATAAAAACCTTCACAGATCTTTGTCAGGGTGACCTGAGATGAACACATTTTTTAGGCATCTCTATGTTATTTAAGCCCCCACTTTAGAAGAAGGCTATCTGCTTACAGGCAGGTCTGTCAGAACTAAAGGGACAAGAGTATCTCTGCCTTTTCAAGTTTCACAAGGGTTAAACAGGCAAGATAGCTTGATACTCAGTCAATAATTACCTTTGTTATTCTCTCCATCCATGATATGAGAAGTAGCTCTGTAGAAAGGTAGGAGAGACAGAGACTTTTGCAGGATGATTTGGTCTCAGTAAATAGTCTTCTTTAAGCATTTCCTACTAGTGTGTTTTGATTTTTTTTTCTTTTGCTCTTAAGGCTCTGCTTTTCTGGTCCTGAATTAAATAGATTATATCACATTTAAATTCCTTTACATTCTGTACCTTTAAGAGTGAGAAAACGTTACAAGTGAATTATGAGGGACAGATACAAACCACATCTTAGAGGGGAATGAACAAATAAAGGGAATTAATTGTATTTGAACTGGTGGTGTTTCCATGCTGAGTCATCTTGCTGTTCTGACCCAAGATAGCTACAGAAATGCTGTTTTGGAGAGTATCCACAGGATAACTGCATAAGTAGCAATTTTTAATTTAATTTAAAAATAGTTCTTTGGCTTAGAAAGTGATAAAGAAACATAACTACTCAGATGCAGTTGAAGAATTATAACACTTTCCCCACACCCACACAAGTAATGAAACACTTTTTTGGGAACTTTTCCAGTCTGTATCTTGGCCAACAATTCACGACTATTCCGGGCTTCCATTAAATTGATGAGGATTTAGAATTTCTATGCAAATAAGTGGGCCTTTTTGTTGATTCTGAGATTTTTATACACAAGGATCAGCTCTCTCTCCCTGCCCATTTTGCCAGGCTCCAAGTATGAGTACTTATGCTTCTCCTTAGAATTTGTTGGTCCCAAAAGTTCACTTGCTCCTTGAGTCCTTGTTCCACGTCTGGGAATTGCACAGACCTCAAATTTCCTCAAAGGAAGAACTTGGAACTAAATTTAAATAAAGATTTAAGCACTTTCGATAGAATCCAGGTGTCTAAATTCTACCTACATCCATACAAGCTGATAACATGACCTGAAAACTGTTAACAAATTGCTAAACCTAATGGTACCTGAGAGTCCTGTGTGGGTTCCTATTTGATATGAAGACTTTTTCTGCCTCAGTGCCACAGGTGGAAAAGGCTGCAGTCTGTTCTGCCATCCCTGCTCAGATAATTCACAAAATCCATGCAGAATATATATGCAGGAATAGCTATGAAAAAATCCTCTATGTGGTACATTTTGGATCCAGAAAAAACATAGGCTGCCACCACCAGTGCCACTTGTGAGATTTTGTTCAATATATATATTTACACAGAAATAACTGACAAAGGAGAAAAAACCTGAAAGGAACTACAGGAAAAGTGTATGATGGAGTTATTGCATTTAAGGTCTATATTGCAGAAGAAAGTTTTGAGATCAATATGGCAGCTAATTGCTAGCAACAGCCACCCTCACAAGAGCCATTTTTTTCATTGTTTAGCCTGATAAACAACAGTACTCTTTCTGAGCCTGTAAATAACTTGTCTAGCTTATGAAAGACACAGACAGCATTGATAAACTAAAGTGAAAAAGAACAGATTTGATCTTACTCCTTTCCATGTAGTTTTTCTAATGTAGTCTATTTAAAGAATGTTCCTTAAGCTGATATAATTTATTTTTTACAGAGAATTTGTTGCTGAACACTTAGGCAATCTCCATTTCATTATTTATGCTGAAAAAAGGTACAATAAGAATTTTTGGCCCAAAATTCAGAGATGAAGAATTTCAATTGGAAGTTGGATGCCTTAAGTAGTATAAGGCAGTGTAATGTATATCTGTCACTGAGAACCCACTCCAAAAGACTAAATTAATCTGGGGGGTTTTGTTGCACTAACATGACCCCATTTCTTTAGGTACCTTTCTGAGACATCCTTGGGTATCTTTTCCTGTCACATAGGCAGCCTGAAAGAGATGAAGTTACTCACAGAGTAACCAGGTCTTAGCCACAAGTATTGTTCTATTATGTCTTTGCAGAGACATTATGCTTCATGACCATACTGCCAGATGCATAATAAGTAGGTGGGAATTAACAAATACAAGATATTTTATAAAACAGATGGACTATTTTGTGAAAACTTAACACAGGAAAAAAGCCTGGAGATTTAAATTCAAAATGAGTGGAAGTTTTGTCCTTTTGCAGAGGAAAAAAAGCCTAAGGTCTGAAGTTTGGTGAGCGTGTCTTGTGTCTGCACAGTAGAGGCTGACAAAGTTTGGGAAGATAGAAGATATTATAGAAAAGAAATCTGTAGATTGATTATTCTGTTGCTGTTCTATGTTGGATGCATTTAAGCACTGTTACTGAAAAGGAGTCACAAAGTGGGGAAATGCAAAATAACCCAGAGGTGGCAGTGCAAAGGTGACTGCAACTGGTAATTTTTCAAGGTGCATGAATGGGGAATTATAGTTCAGTGAGTAGCAGGAGATTTGAGATTAAACCCCATTTACCTGAATGCCTTTTCTTGAAACTGGATGTTGCATTTTCCCCCCACATTTGAAACTATCTTCTGTTTGCTCCTACCAGGGTTTAACACTGGATGAGTTTTCAGAAGTGATTTTGGGGTCTCTAATTCTTGGGGGTTCATCCAGACATTTCAAAGGAGCCTGATAAGTCAGAGGTAAGGGAACATTAATTCACATTTTTGCCAAGTAGGGCACTCTGGAGATATTTAAAAAGTGATTTTTTTCCTGTCAAGGTCAAAAAAATAGTCTCTGTAAGTAAGGTTGGATTTGCTTCCAGATTCACGGCAAAAATGCAGTTCTAGAAACACTCCTCTTATTTTATGAAGGGAGCTTTCAAAAATACGTCCTAATATGAATCACAAAAATGCAAACGCGTATCATACTGGCATGATGTGTAGTGTAACCTGATTACACTGGTATCAAAACATATTTTCCTAGTATTTTTCTTGAACTGGATGAGTATCATAGAATGAAACATCAAAGCTTTTGTAGTTTTGTACACTGAAACAAGATTACTATATCAGTAGCAGCATGCTCACACAAGAGTCTAGAAGAACAGAAATTAATCAGGGAATGTTTTCACTTTCCTGGAATAGTTTCCTTGGAAAATTATTTCTAAAATTCCCTGAAAATTGTATAAAGTATCTTATTCCTTTTAAAGAAACACAGTATTATTTTTGATACCGGTTTTGAGTTTGAAATATTTCATTGGAAGTATTTGTGGCAACTTTTGAAACTTTCTTCATCCACAGTTGATACGTACATATGGCACTGTCTGTCAGCTACAAGTACCTCTTTTTTTTTTTCTCGATATATAACACAGATCTGGTCCTTCCTCAGTGGACTAGAAAGTCTGAAGAAGGCTGGCCATTGTAGGTCTTGTATGAAAATAAAGAGCTTGAGTCTGCTGAGGTGCAGCTGTCATAGAAGAAAGACTGGGGAGCAAAATCACAAGTTTTGGTATCTGCATGTCCAAAGCGCGAGCGTCACAAAGCAGGGCTCACTGCAGTTTTGTTCTAATAGTCACTACAGTCTGTAAGGTGAGGATAATTCCTTTCACCTGGAAAGATTACAAGTTTTAGTTTTTCTTATCATATTATTTCTAAAGGAAGACTATTTCTAAACTAATTCTAAAGGATTGAATAGTATAACTCTTCCTATATATAGTGAAAAGAGGCAAAAATACAGCTGAAATTTTTTGAACAAACCCTTACTGCACATTTTCATTTTCAAAAGATCCCATGATTAAGTGTCAGAGTGAAAATTTGTTTTTGTTCTGTTTGAACTAACACAGCAAAATTAGAGAGTGAGTGTCATTGATTTTCTTTTTGTACCTTGTTTTTTATTCAAGGCTTTATATAGAAATCTAGATTATCTGATACATATGGGTGGTTCTGTGCATAATAGCATATATGCAAATCTGGTAATGATTCACCTCTAACAATAAACATAGCTTTAGGGTAACATACAGACAAGAATGAATTCCCTAGTAGTGCAGAACAGAGATGTGCATGGAAATCAAATCAGTGCTGAGTATATCCTTTCTATCGTGGCCTTTGCTCAAATTGGAGCTAGCACAAGACACCACTGAAGGGGGTTTACTTGATCACCGATAGCTATTTCACTGCTAAATGGCCATAAGTGTTTAAAAAACAAACCAAAACACAAAGCCAAGAGGGATATTACAAAAATAATTTTTTAAATTAAGGAAAACGGGGTGAAGTCTATTCTTAGAGGTACATTGTGTCTTGAAGAGAAAATTGGCAGCAGAGTTTTTTCCTCAGATATATCAAGGAAACGGGTGGGGTTTTGGTACAGTTCAACACCTAAACCCAAGTTTTTTAGCTTGCAGAAGTTAAAGTATAACCACAAGGAAAGTTGGTAATCCAACAAAAATCCATTTTTGTGCACAGTTCTTACGTCTCTTAAGGAGATTGCGGGAAGTGGAGGCAGAGCCATATGAAAGATAACATTTTTCTCACACTAGGAATTATTTGTCCTGCATGGTGCAGCCGGCTGAGGGGCAAGCAGCACCTTGCCACACATTAACAATGGTGGAAAAACTGGTCAGGGACCAAGGGAGAATGGACAGAGCTTGTTGTATCTCAGACATTCACCAAGTTGGGTAAAATCAGAACTGGCAGTAAAGGACTGCCTGCAAGAACATTATTTTTGTGGCAGACTTACGTACAAACCTTTTACTTTTTTGGCTGAAAACTCTTCAGTCTTTGGGAAGAGATTGTAATTGGAGATCCAGGCAAACACATGATGGGGTCTGTTCCCAATAACCTGGCATGGAGCTGTGCCACTTTCACTGCCACTGAATAATACTGATGCCCTCGGTGACATTTGAATCATAGTTTCTTGTCACCCATACAAGTATCTGTAATCAGAAATAGGCCTATCGCTCGTGCAAGTGAAATGGAGAAACCCATAAAGAGCTTTCTTTCAGTACCTTATTTATAAACCGTTTGCTTTTCATGAGATGTGTTGGAGACTGGGGACAATGTATTTCAGCATACGGTTGGCAGATCTCTGGAGAGGGACACAAAAGGTAACTGCAAAAATCCCAAGCCTGTGGCAGCTGTTCACTAGAGGACTGTTCCCATGTGAGAAAATACAGGAAATTTTAAATCAAAGTAAAGAATAGTGCCCTAGAAGATTTACTCTGATAATATGTGTTCAGAAATTGTCAATAGGTATAAATACTGGAAAGTAGAAATAGAAGGCCTAAGTACAGATAACTGAAGTATATGCTATTATCTACATTTATTGTAGAATTTACAAAGTAACTGTCATTGTGAATATAAACCATGAAAACATGTTGTGATTGTCATGAAATATTTCACATATACAGTACTATTTGCCAGAATAATTTTCTGTAAGCTGTTCTCCGTGTGGGTTGTTAAATTTTGTTTATTTGCTGTAGAAGTTGACATTTAGCAAATAGTTGAAATACTAAATCCCTGAACAAAGAGTGTGTTGTCTGGCCACAAACTACTTAGAAATATTTATACCCATGACCCAAAACAGTTGCTGACAAGATGCAAAGTTTTCTTTAACAGTCTAAGATGTTTTGATGCTAAAAGTGGTACAGCTTTGGCTCAAAAGACTTAACTTTTGAATTGTTATGTACTGCAGTTTCCTTTTTACCCTGTCTGCATTTGAAGATCCACTTCTTATCACAAGCAGTTTTAACAACAATACTTATTGTAGTGTCTCAAGTGTGTATTGTCCCATATTAAAAAGATATTTTTTGCAAAATGAGTATGGCCATTAATAGAACACATTATAAATTTTTTAAAAAATAACTGAAAATAAAATAGCATAGTGGACCGTTTGTCTATGAATTAAACAACACAAGAAGGAGCTTAACATTTCCAAAGCCTGTTATTTAACACAAAGCTTCCGCACTGCTGCTGAGCTGTTGAAATAAAGGGAGGATCTTTCCAAATTTCTCAAACACCTGCAGATTGCAGTGAGCTCCCTGAGCTGTCCATGGGCCAGCTGTGGTGATTCATCCCACACTGATACCAATGTTCTGCTCCTAAATTCAAATGAATGTTTGAAGTTTTCAGCCCGGCAATGAAAGCTGTTATCGTTGGAAGCTGTAGTCACAGGAATGAACCTTAGGTATTTTACTCTTTATCCACACAGAGCTGATGCCACCATATCTCAGAAGAACCTTAGAGTTGCCAACTTGTTGCTGAGGAAAAAAAGCAAAGGAAAGACACACTCACTGAGAGATGGGAAGAAGGGCTTCTTTCTGCCGATCCCACTTGTTCCGCTGCTTTCATGAGTGATGTAGCATCTGTAAAATGAACATGAAAGAGAGTTCTGGGATCCTTGATAATCTTCACATCCTGCTATCTTTAAAGGCTTTGGAGGAGGAGATGATCTATCATCAGCTGTGTTTCTTTTTTAGCATAAATGTATAATTCTAAATTCTGAGGGACATGAAAAGGTGCTATGAAGGTATTGTGACCACACAATCATGCACCAAGCTTGACAAATGGTTATTTATGAATAATCAATAGCTGAATCTCTCCTTGAATTTTGTCATTCTATACAGAAAGCCCAGGGGAAGAAAGCCAGAAACTCCTTTCTTGACAAGAAAAAAGCAAGAGGTTCATTTTGTAGATTGGATGTACTATGTTTTCATGTCTGTGAAGTTGGTGGTAGCAGTTTGTGTTGAAACGTGTTCTATATTTTAAAAATATTTAATGTTGCAGATTTTGCATGATTTTAAAAAGAAGCAAAAATATGAAGGATGTTGCTGAAAAAAAGAATACACTGTAGTGGAAATTTGTTGTGGGCAGGCCTATTTTCAACCAAACAAAGAGGACATACTATCCTGGCTAATCTTTTTCCAGGTTTCCTGTCTAGTGATCTCTAAGTTACTTGCAGCTACCTTTACAAAAGTAGACCTGGTGACATCTTAAATGGGGAGTATGGACTTCTGGATTTGGATTAAATGTTGGTGCAGCAAGCTGAAAAAACCCGTCTATATGGAACCACAGCCTGGCAGGTCTGAGCAAGACCCAGGAGGTTCAAAGTTCATTAGAGTGGAGGATTTGTTAGCTGGAAAAAAATAGTATCCATTTGGCCATTACTTTCTTCATTCCCAAGGCTGCTGGCAAAAATGAATAAATATTATGACAAATGAACTACTAAATATTGAGGTTGGGAAAGGCTGAACATACAGTTTTACCCACTGCAATTTGGGTTTAGCTGCAGTTACTTCTCCTCACTCCTTCAACCTTCTCCTTCAGTTAAAGGGCACCTGGAGCTCTGTATGTGGGGATTCTGAGTGACTGCAAAGGGAAGAAATATTTATGAAGTAATATTAAATTCCTGGAAATTTTCTATTTTCAGTTTATATAGGAGAGCTCAACCTGACCAGTTTATTTATTGATATTAAATTTCAAAATATCACTGAATGAGACATTTTGTGAGAAAAATGTCAGCAGGCAGAAGAATTACATGTAAAGGGAGAACTTGAGACTGGATGTTTATGCGTGCTGTAAGTGAATAACTTAGTTGAAATGAGTGTTAAGGAAATAACAGACATATGGTTGAGAAATGTGGTAGCTACAGTAAACCTTACATTCATTGGCATGAAAGATGATGAGACATGGTAACCTCATTCTGTACCACATACTGAGCAGAAAATATACTGCTAAAATATCAAGAAATGACAAAAAAATTTGCTTTTTATATAAGTTACAGGGAAGGAATCACCTTATTATCTAATGATAAGCCACTGAACCAAAAGTTTCTGCTGGAAAGGGCTGTGAACAGCAGTTTTCTAAAAGGTTCTTGAATTGTAGACTCACAATTTGATCTAACCTCCTGCCTTCCTTCCTTGATAGCTTCTCCTCATGCTGTGCTCTCTCCAGCCCACAGCCTCTGCTTCCAAAACTAGTTACGATTTTTTCCTCTGTTAAGAATTATTCATACTAGGAAGAGAGAAATGATTTTACTGCTGTAGGAGAAGCAACTCCAGCCAGCATCTTTAAAAAACAACTAGAAAAACACTATACAAGATGCTTTGCATATCCCAAAATTTTTGAAAGATTATTCTTAATTAAACCTGCGTTAGACTTGGATTTTCCTGTGTATCTAACACAGTTGCTAATATACTTTGTTTTTTGTGTGGCCAAACGCGGGCAAACAAGTAAAGCTTGAGGTCAACATTTATAATTTTCACATACTTGATCCAGTGGAACACAGAAAAACTTTTGTGTGAATTTTTAAAAATTCAGATCCGCCTTCAGGCCAGTACAACTCTGGACAAAGCCAAAAATGTCCAAGTGCGTTTGGTCTGTGCTGAGATTCACCCAAAATGACTGTACAGGTGTTCCTTAGGACTCCTGCAAAATTACTGTCATGAAGAAGCAAAGAGGAGAATTTGGACCTGGTCTTTCCAGCATTTTTCCTGTCTCTTCAGAGAGAGGAAAAGAAAGAAGGGGGAGGAAGGAAGATGTATTCTAGAGGGGGTTGTTCCTTAAGTGCTTTGTCTGGAGATATTACATTTAAACTGTTTGTATTCAAGGAAGGAAGAGAAGGGACATAAATATCAGCACATTGAAATAGCTATTCCCTGAGGATACTTTGTTTTAATATAGTGGTATTATCAGTTCAGTGGGCTGTGATTTTTCATTTCATTCATCATTTATACTATGGAAATTTCTGAAATGTTTAATTTAATTGTACTGAAGACATCAGTCATGATTTTCTAGTTAAAGTTGTGGGAGGCTTTCATTTTGAAACACTATTATAAATTTCAAAATAATTCCTTTTAAGCTGATGTTTAGTGTCAATCCAAGCGTGACTCATGTAGTGAAGCTGGAGAAAATCACCTTAGCCATTTCTGCTTTATGGTAGTCTGATGAGGGTTTTCTTCTTTAAAAAAGAAAAGGCAGTTTTTCATAGCTCTGGAATCAAGCCTTCACACATTTTGTGGCAATACCCCTGGGTGTGAGGGACAAGAGGGTTGAGATGGGGCAAACCAGAAAGGAAAATGAAGATTTTCCAGTTCCTGTCTGCAAAACATATTCTTTTTAATTTTTGCTTTTGCTTGTTCGGAAACTGCCTCTGTTGAAAAGAGTAGGGATTTCATTTGAGCTGGTGCTTCAAGAAACCACATCTTTGAAGGGGAGAATAAGTCCCCTGTAACACTATTAAGTGATATTTCAAGTCAAGCCTCATCCTTCCTCAGTACTGTTTGGGCTGTGCATCCATGCTCAAGGTCTCTGCTGCTCCTCAAGCTCACCGACAGCACCACCTCCCTCCAGTCATGCCACATCGTTTACTCGGATTCATTTTCCCTTTTCGGAATCACTCAGTTCTACTCTTACATACAAAAGGCCATATGAGAGAAAATCTCTTTCCTTTTTCCAATCTAAACTCTTTTCCTGCACGTTCAGTCACTAATGAACATTGCATCACAGCCAGACAGAAATAAACAAGAATGCGATTCCTCTTTAATTCTTTTTCTAGAAAGCAGTTTTTCCTGTCTCAGTCTCCCGGATAGTATCAGAAGGTTAAGTATCTTCTCCGCCCTCTCAAAAAGAGGCCAGGCATGTTATAATAACTCAATAAAATGAAATACTGCATCATACACATAAAGATGAAAAAATAATCATGTAAGACAGACATCAGCCTACATGTAATTAGATACTCAGCTGGAACAGTTGACATGATACAAATGCACCGCATTTGTTTCTATGAGTCTGCAGTATTTTGGGATAATAAAAAGGGTCTCAAGGTGGAATAAGTTGAAATGTGAATTTTAATGGAAATAGTGTTTTCTGATATAAATCCTCTTAATAAATATAACAACAAACTGCCATCTTTGAAGATGTTTTGATTTTCCTTTTTCTCCTTGATTGATAAAATGACTTAACAACTACTGTGAATGATACCACAGGGTATGAAGCTATATTCACAAGCTTCTACACTTGTGAAGCAGCTTTTGTGTATACTATGATGAATTTCACACAGAATTTTTCAGTAAATTAGAAATTTCTTAAAAAGCCTGAAGAAGAGAAGTCTTTCTCTAGGCAATATTCCTAAAATGTTACTAGTATGTATTACAAATCACTATATATAATTATAATTACTATATTCTATATTTAGATTAATATAACTTTTTACTTAAACAAAAAAAGAGAAAAATTTAGGGAAAGCATTTTGATTCTCTTCTCACTTCTTCCACAAAAATAAATAGATCTGTGTTAAATAAAGGAGCTTGCAAACCTGGGAGGGGGTGTGTATGTGTGAAAAGGCAGAAGTGGGTAGTATGTCCCTAAGACAGTTAGGCATTTTCTTTTAGAAAAGCATGAAATTACTTTTTATTTTCCCTCAGCCTTCCACATCATTGAACAGTATAAAGAAAAATGATTCTTCCTATGTGTGATTTGCCTGGATTTGGAGAGTTTTTGAAGTGTTACAGATTATCTATCAAGAAGTGGGGTGAAAAGCACTCTTGAGCTCTGTGTATAATTAATCCTATTTCACTCAGTAAACAAACCACACTTGTACACAGGAAACTAGCGATGATGAAACCCATAAAGATGGAGTTCAGACATTTTGAAAAAAATTAAAAATAGTAAGTAATCCATTTCAGAATGCAACTTAATTCTTAATAATTTGTGTCCAAACATTTTTCAGTTTTCAGATGTATCTGGTTTTTAGGCGGCTGGTGAAGGATTAAACAGGCTGAAATCCACCTCCTTTCTTATATCTCCTAACTTAATGTCTCCGGTAATGGTAGAGAAAGGAAAACATACAGGTACTGTTTTCTTCAAAGGGAGTTAATAAGAACATTTAATCTATAATTTAGAATGTTTATAGGGGTAATTGCAAAATATTGGGTAGGAAATACATATTATCTAACATTCAGGCCATGCTGCAAGGTAAACATCAGCAACTGCATGTTGGGACCTTTCCTTCCAAGCAATGTATAATTTGCAGTGGAAAATGAAAGGCTACTGAACTGGTTTGTCAAGAAGCTGAGAACAAGATGTGACAGGTGATAAATGCTTTGACAGCCATGCAGGGTGAAAATGAAAGGCAAAAGTGAGGTCAGGTGAAAGAAATTTACCAAGGTCTGAAAGTAAAGAGCAATATGGTTTCAGAAGTACAAGTAAGGTAATAGAAGTTGAATAGAAAAACGTTGCACATATTCTGGCAATGTGGTTGTTATGTATTTCTGAGGAAAAGAACAGAATGCATTCCCTTATCTATGGGATGGATGTCTAAGATTAGTAGGCAAAAACGAAGAAGGAAAAATACAGAGCTAAAAGAGAATGAGAAATAAGACAGTGAGACAGCAAAATTAGCGAAATGAAAGAATGAAAAATGAGCTAAAATAAATAAGAAAGATATGAAACTGTAAGTTATACAATATGAGAGGAAGAAAGCCCAGGAAAACACAGAGAAACTAAAAGAAATATAAGAGAGGAGAAAGCAACCTTCTACTATGCAAATTACATTCCTTTAGAATGAACAGATACTTAATTTTGATTGACTTAATCCTCCCCCACTGCCAGGAAAGCCTACACTTCTTGAGTTAATCAAAAATAAACCCCTACAATGATTTTTGAGAAACAGAAAAATCAAGTCAGAACATTTACAATGTAGAATAAATTCAATATGTACCCACTGTAGCAGTGGAAATGAAGGTCATCCTATTATAAAGAGAATTTAAGAAAATACATTTAATTAAGAACGAAAAGCAGAATAATGTAACCTGTTAACCTTACTGAAAGCAAAACAAGTATTTCATTCTCATTCTTCCAAATATCAAAATTAACACATCACCATTTCAATGATAATAACGTTGAAATTCTATGAAACGTGAAGCATAAGCATTTAGAAGAATAGATACAAAAACATACATTTATGATCTTTTACATTTCTTCATTCACCATCAGTCAAGAAGGGTGAAATAGAGCTTTCTAGGATTTCTAGCAACTCACATGTGGAAGCTGACCACTGTGCTAAGATTTTTATAAACTGTGTACTAATTCACAGCATGGGAAAGATGCAACATTTAACCAGAGAGAGCATAAAATTAGTCAGTCTTTTTCTCTCCACCGAGTAGTGTTTTGATTTTGTTAGTTCTGCTATCTCACTCTACCATTGCATGATATTTTATGTTTAGGTTTTAAAATGACCCAATTCATATTCTGAAAGGTTTCATATATGCATTGAAATTAGTAACTTTGCTCATTTCTGCTAAGGAGAAAAGTATTTTACTCCCTCTGCAATATCCTCCTCTTCCCAGGCAATAAACTGGCAGTGATCATGATGGGATTATGAGGCCAGTCTGTACTACAGAAAGGCCAAGTACTGTTGTATGATAATTAACAAGGTAATTGTCATGTTATAGCACCGTAGCTGTGCACTGCAATGCTCATGTCTCACCATTTAGGTCTTTTTATGTTTCTGTTCCTTCACTTCTGTCTCAGTTACTTAAGTAAGTGATGGGAATAGTATTTCCCTGATCAGTTTGTATGTTTGTATACCTTGTTCTATTTAAAAGCAGGTCTGAGGGACAGAGCATCTCTTGCACTGTGTAAACACATTGTCTTTGAAAAGAGAACAGTATTTGCTAGGTGTTTCAACATAGCCATAACAGAAAGATAGGATTTGGTACTCGTTTCAACTTGTTACATTTACATTTGAAGGAAAGGAAGAAAACTATCTAGATACATGGCTATACTAGGGAGAATACTTTTGAATGATAGACAGCTTTGAGAAATGGCAATTTGCTCCTATTCTTGTGAAGTGTCTCTTAATGTTGAGCTGAACCAAACAGAAAAAAATTATGAAAGATGATGAGAGAATCATAGCCAATAAAGAAAAGTCAGTAGATCGTCTTCCAGCATCATTCTTCAGAATAAGTTACTATTACAGGTGAAATACATGAAGGGAATGTATAGCTGTGGGTTTGCAAAGAAATCCATATATGGAAATATGCATTGAAAATAGAAGGCTTCTGTGCCAGAGAAAGAGAGAAGCAAAGGAGCAAGCATTGTTCTGTCTTTGCAATAAAGCATTTTATGACTCTTAAAATACAACACTAGGAGAACTAACAGAACCTCATATTAAGCACAACTCCTAATCAAATGGTAAGTGATGACAAAACAATACGTTGTGATTCCTGGCAGAAATAGCTGTAATATACATCTGTATCATTTCCAATATAACGCTTTTAGTTTTATTCCATAGCAGTCCAATCTGTTTCATAAAAGCATAGTCAGACAATGAAAGATCTAATTTAATTCTGGAATCTGTTAGATCAAGTCAGTGAATGCTGAGAAACGAATGTGGACTAACTAGAATGGAGTTCTGTCTGCCTATAAAGTACATGGAGGCCAGAGACAAAGGAATAACACGTGTGGAACAAAAGTGGTGTAAGTGATGCTGATGTCACTGTGCATTCAATTTATTGTTGAGTTGAGCAAGAAGCTTCAAAATTATTATAATTCTTTTAGCTGTAAGGTTTTCTATTGCTCTATGACTTTGCTCACAGTGTCAGGCAAGTCCTTGCACTCTTTATCTTTTAGCCATATAATGGAAGTAGGAGAAAAAGATTTAGGACACATGATCACAAATAAGACCATCCTGTTACTATTTTCTTTCTATTGTTGAGGTCAAGGTAGCTTGTTAAGTCTCAGGTTGTTTTCTGGATATTTCAAAAGGTGCGAGGACTAGACCCATCTGCCTGTGTGACCTACAGTTCAAGTGACAATAGAGACTTTTTTAGCCCTGTAGGATAAAAACTATTCTGTGTGGTCATTGTGGTGGAACGGTATCAGAAAAGCCAGAATGAAAAAGCGCACAAACGGAGTAATCTCAAGAGCAGACCTATGCAGTTATAATGATTTTGCATTAAATTGTCTGTGACAATTTCTTGTCATTAAATGCTAACCGTTCAGAGATACTAGGAAAGAATTCTATGTCACAGGGAATCCTTTCTATAAAGCAAAAGGAAGGGATTTGTTCATTTGCCTTTTCATTGTTGGTGTTCATTGTGTCGCAAATGGCAATTGTGTACGATGACTGACTAGAGGAGGGAGTTCTTTACCCCCTCCCAGGTTTGAACAGAGCTCCAGAAAGAGGATGGCATGGGATAACTTTTCCTCCCTGGAGCTGGGCACACGATGTGTAGACTGCACAAAGAAACCAGTTTCTGAACCCCCAGTGGGGAAGAGACTGAAGAAATCATAAGAAGCCAACCCAGAGTAGGGATGTGCTTATGTGTTTATACACATTCATTTAACAAGAAGTTTACTCTACGCTTCACCATTTGACATCATTTTGGTCTCTGCTGTTTACTTGGAGCTCTTCAAGCAAGGGTCTGCTCTCCACATTTGTGATGCAGTAAAAAAAAGGTTCACATCACCCTTTCTTGCTGTATCCATTAAACAGCAGTGCCAGATTCTGCCTTCTCACTGTTTTCCACTCACCCAGCATCCTTGGAAATGGCAGCAGGACGTGAGTGCTGTGTGTGTTGTGCCTCTGTAGGGCTGCCCAACTGTACAGCATCCTGCGCTCCAGTGTTCTGCATGCAGCATCAGGCAGTGCTGAGTGGAAAATGCAGTGGCCAGTTTAGAAGAAATAAAGGCCTTTCATCTGCAGAACCCTGCCTTTGGGGAGTAACCCAGATACAGAACTCACTGTGCTGGGTGTAACACGGAGAGATGCCCTGTCTGGCAGAACCATAGAGTCAAGAAATTCAGAGCAGGAAGAATACAAAATAGCACTGCCCTTCTTTTACAAGTGAGAACTGAGGCACAGTTTCTTCTCCACCAAGATCAAAATGAACATCTGTGGCATGTGAAAGAAACAAATCTCAGAATAACAAGTCTGAGACACTTCTTTCATGTGGGGGATAGCTGAGACACATGAAATGGGCTTTTTAGGGACTCTGACTTCATTTTTTCCCAGTAATAAGACCTCAAGGTGTTACTTACACTTGAATATGTTAAATCAGCTGATTTACCTTTCGTATTTTTTATTAAAGTACTAGTTTAAGATT
This sequence comes from Falcunculus frontatus, assembly GCA_013398115.1. NCBI lineage: Eukaryota > Metazoa > Chordata > Aves > Passeriformes > Falcunculus > Falcunculus frontatus. The sequence goes on from VZRV01002990.1 coordinate 586,823, forward strand.
AAGCATTACAAAGCATATTTTCCCACTGAATTTGACACAATATTTTTGAAGTTCGTGAATGTATTAAGCCCTGAACACTCTCTAGTGTATTAGACAACAGTAGTGATTTACATTATTTTGACGTTGCAAATGAGTTTTCAAGGGTAATGGATTTCATATAGAGAGATTAAAAGATAACGTTCCTTCATTTGTGCCTGCTGACTTCTTTCCTCCTATCATACTACATTTAGAAAAATGAATAAAGCAGAAAGGATGCTGCTGTATTTTTATGTTAATTAACGTATTTTAATTTCAAATAGCATTTCTGAAGAAAAGATACTCTCCAAAAAAAGTGATGCCGGGGCAAAACTAATGAATTTTAATTCTTTTCAGTATACTTACGCTTTCATGAATTCTTTTTGTTATATTCTGGTGCACGAGAATGCAGTAGGCAGAGTATGCAGCCCACAAATCTGATTTTTACAGAAATCCAGCTTAATTTTTTTAGCTACATAATAAAATTCACCTCAAAAATGTGGTTTTTTTTAGGGACCAGTTGGGTAATAGTTAGAGAAGTGCACACTTCAGGAAGGTAGACCAATTTCTCAAGGATTTTTTTTTGAAACAACACATCGTAAATGACAAGAAGTCTTTGTGCACAATGGATGTATTTAACTGTCTTGTACCTAAATTGTGCTATTCTTAGACAAATTTTAAGGGCAGGCCACTCTTGTCCCAGAAAGGCTGCAGCTAATAACTCGCCTTTGCTGCAGTTGCATTGCTTAAAGCAGTTAAACTGAAATTTCACTGCACTAACTCTTCTCTTCCACATCTTGGAGCACCTTGGAAAATCTTGGAGCTCCATGGGAGTGAAAACGGTTTTGGCCATGGTGCAATAAAACAGAAATCTCCGTGGTCTCTGCGTGATGCCTGTGGCTGCTGGAGCTGGGCCAGTGACTGTATTCTAACGCTGGTACTGAGGGGCACAAGAAGCAGCCCTTTTTAACAGCATGGTTGGTATTGCTCTGATCTCAGACAATTCAAGTGAGAATTCTTAGTTCATGGACCCTCCAGGCACAGATTCACTGGCAAAATACTGGCCTGCTGTAATTTACTTGTGCAGCCTGTTGAGAACAGGGCACAATAACCCAGTCTGTCCTTTGTGTAACACTTGTCATAACAGCAATATAAAACCAATGACACGGTTGAGAAGGATAGTTGGTACTCATCAGAACAGATCGTTAAATGATGTTTCTTTTACTTCCATAACTGTAGCATACCTGGGTGCTTGTATAAAGCAAGAGCACTGGCCATAATTTGCTGCATTGCAGTAAAATCAACAACGCAGCATTCCACAGAGCCAGGCAAATCTCATATTTGATGTGCTAAGTGAATAGACAGAGAAAACATGCTCCCCCAAAATGTTTTTAATCACGTTACTACAGTTCTTGTTTGTAACCCTCCAGAACCTTCACTATGTGAGTAAACACTGGTAGCTCTTGAAACCAAAACATTATTCAGGAACTTGATTTAAAATCATTTCCTTTACAAGTAACAAAGCAAATCACGCTGATTTTCTCAAAATTCTTTTGGAGAAAGTGAAAAAGAGCAGTTTGAGAAGTTAACAGTAACTCAGAGGTAAGTTCCAGTTGAGCAGAAGCCAAACTGAAACTAAAAATCTTGTCTAAATAAAGGCGTCTGATTCCATCTAAGAGAAAATTCCCATTGTTAGAGAAAAATACAGATATTTTCTATAGTTGAGAGTAAATTCAAACTTAGGATATTCTTACCCAGCCATATAGAGCCATTGTAATACTTCTGTAATTAGAAAAAGATACTTAATTTAAAATAACACAAATTAGGAAATATAAAAGTTGTCAACGGACTTATTTTTTTTTCATGAAAAATTGACCCATTATAAATATTTTTCTCGTCTGTAAAACTGTGTTTTCTTCCCCAGTTCTTTTGGAGTTGTGATGGATTTTTATTTTGCTCAGTAAAAGTTTGGACATTGAATAGACAGTTTTTTTCCCAATGAAATGATGATAAAAAAATTATTTTAGTACTGAAATAGCCTACTCTTGGTATAAGTTTGCAGTTTGTTGTTCCTGCCTGAAACATGAAGGAAGGAAAGACTTTCTCATAATCTCAGACTAACTCATAATCTCAACTTAGTGGCAGGGCTCCTCTTGAATACATCAGAAGAGTGAAGTTGAATGCTTGTTTGTTATAACCATCCACTCAATACAAAAAGTGGATGGCTCTGTAGAATGAGCATTTTTCTATACTCCAAAATTTCATAAGGTAGCAAAACAAAATTTAGGTTTCAGAATTTCCTTAAAACCTGAAATATGCTTTATGTGCATGAAGACTGAACAAATTCACGAAAATCACACCTGTTATGGCCAATGGGAGATTTCCTTCTGGAATAAAAGACCTTTTATATAGAATACTAACAGTATAAATTTTAATGTGAAAGACACACGAATTTACAAGTTGGTAATATGTGCAAAGAGAGGACTGAAAATTATGAAACAGAAAACTTAGCCAAAGATTTTAGTTTAAGGCAGACTGTGTGAAGTAACTTTTAGCAGTTAACCCCTGCCCTCTGTAGTAACTCTGTGCTGTCTTTCCAGGTACCTAGGAATAACAAGACCTCTTACGTACCCTGTAAGGCAGAATGGGAAGTGTATGGCCAAAATGATCCTGTGTGTCTGGCTTTTATCTGCCTCTATCACCATACCCCCGCTCTTCGGCTGGGCCCAGAATGTGAACGATGAAAAAGTTTGTCTCATCAGTCAAGACTTTGGCTACACCATTTACTCCACAGCAGTTGCATTTTATATTCCAATGTCAGTGATGCTTTTCATGTACTATCAGATTTATAAAGCTGCTAGGAGGAGTGCTGCTAAACACAAGTTTACTGGTTTTCCCCGTCTGGAAGAAATGGAAGGGATTTCTGTGAATGGAGTTGTAAAACTGCACAAGGAATCTGAAGAATGTACTAATTTTTCACGACTCCTAAAGCATGACAAGAAAAACATTTCTATCTTTAAAAGAGAACAGAAAGCTGCTACCACCCTTGGGATTATTGTTGGGGCTTTCACAGTCTGCTGGCTGCCCTTTTTCCTCCTCTCGACTGCAAGGCCCTTTATCTGTGGTACAGCATGCAGCTGTATCCCACTCTGGGTGGAGAGAACATTTCTATGGTTGGGCTATGCAAACTCTCTCATTAACCCTTTTATATATGCCTTCTTCAATCGGGACCTGAGGACAACCTATCGCAACCTGCTGCAGTGTAGATACAGGAATATCAACCGCAAACTCTCAGCCGCAGGGATGCACGAGGCTCTGAAGCTTGCAGAAAAGCCAGAATTTGTTCTGTAAGGTCACTCATCCTCTTCTGCGATGATTTGTTGTTTTATCACATTAGTTTTTTCCCCACAGATTCAAAAGAAGAGTTGTAAGAAGAGCCAGGCTTCTTGAGCACTGTTAATGCAGTCATCAAGGGAAGGGAGCAAGGTAGAGCCCACCAGGCCTAATCAGCCTGGCAAAACAAGGCCACCATCTAAAGAATTCGGGTGTAAGACGAGTATAAGAAAGGAAGAAAGTGAAACGTGCTGCAGGATGTTTGAGCTGTTAGTGAGGAAAAAGCAAAGTTGGCCTAATTCATTTGTTTGGCCCAAAAAATGTTTAGTAGGTCTGGATGTTGGATGCATCTTCTGTCCCAGAGATTCTTTGCTGTAATAAAGACTTGAGAATGGTGAAAAGTTCATTTCCTTCCACTTTGTTATTACAGAAATAAATCATTTAAAAAGAAGCTGGATCAAAGAACTTCTATTGCTTAGAAATATTCTTTATTATAAAACCCCATATGTTCCTTAAACATTAATTTATTGGATTGCCTGGAAATGAAGTATGTTGTGAAATTTAATATTGCCTTTGCACAGCAACTCTGTCACTGAAAGAATATGTTACACTTCCAATGTGATTATAAGAGTTTGAGTAAAGTCACATGGACCAACATCCACTGCTGCATGCAGCCATGCAGCACAGTTTGCTGCAGTGCTGCTGTGCCAATCACACCAGGTAATCTTGTACTATATTTCTAACATAACAAATGTACCTGATTACAGTTTATTTCAGGATCTGTCTGGTCTTTGTCCATCTCTTCATTCTTTAATTCTCTTGGCTTTCTCGGCTGAGCACTTCTCTAAACTAGATGGAGACTGTGCTTGAGTCATTTCTGTTGATGTATGGCTAGTCCTTGTTCCACTTCAGTAGTTAATTTACTGTCTATTTAAAAGCTCTTCTATGTTTTGGGATTTCTTTCTCTTCTGAAGTCAGTATGGAAAAAAAAAACTTAAGACCTTATGACTTCAGAGACATCTGGACTTTATCCTTACAAACTAATTTTAATCACCACTCGTGCTTAAAGTGATTTAAAGCCTTGCCCTGTGTAAGAATAAAGATAATTTACTTTTCCTGGTTCTAGTTTTTTCTACCACCACTGCAGTTTGTCCAAGTACGTGATCCTACTTCTCCTGACTTTGGTAACAAATCTCTTCCCTCGGTGGAGCAGGGCCAAATATTATAATAATATTTTTGTTAAAAATTAATAATAAAGGTACTGATTATATTAATATATTACTAGTAATGTATTAATATAACATGCAGTGATTGTGTAAGATACTTCTATAATAATTTAAAATAATAATAAAACAACTCATAAGATCCAGATGAGTTCTTTGGCCCAAGCTTGCACTGCACACCACGTTCCAGCTGAAGCAGAGGGTGAGGGCACACGAGTGAACAAACACTGCTTCGGAGCTTGATCTACTTTTTCAGATATCAGGACATCAGTGAGGAGACACGTTCATTATCAAATTGCCTCATCATCAAATCACACTTTAGGCTAACTTCTGTCCCTGCTTTCTCAAGTATGAAGCCAAAATGACTTAAATGAGTTCAGTGATGTTAATTTGGGCTAAGTAGTGAGAAGTCTGTGCCAGATCCCTTGTTCCAAGCATACAGACATAATTGCAAACACTTGAGCCTCTAACTGGCACGTAGGCAAGACCTGGACTGATGTACTGAGCAATGTGTACTGAAACATTCTTAAGTCATTTTAGATGCATTCATATACTACAGTAAGAAGTACATTTTGGCCTCATTTTCAGAAGAAAATCATAGTTTTATAAGAGTAAGAGGATGTATCCCAGCTTCGAAAGAGTTTTTAAAAGAAGTTTCAAATTGATTTGGGACAGTCCTATTTCTTTTAAGTGTTCTAATATTATGCACAGGGCCAAGAAGAGATTTGGGCCCAGAACACCCACAATCTCTGGACTACAGACTAGAGCTCATGTTAAACACATTTTCCATATTCAACATGAAATTACTGTTGTTTCTTTATTACTTATCAGAGCAGCTTTTCTTTTTTGTTTCCAGCATAAGTGAGAAATTTTCAAGGCCTTCTGTAAGGTTTTTCTCTGTGTAAAGATATACATGGGAATAACAAATAGATGTAGCTGGGAAAACTCCAAGTGGGACTATAAAATTCTGAACATGATTTTGGAATTCTGGACAGAAGTTTCAGCATTTTTATTCTGCAGGAAAGTCTGAGAAGCTGTGTTTCCTCCAAATAAGATTTTTTTTTTTAATGAAATACGTGTCTTGTGAGTCAGAAATTGACATTTTCCCAGCTGTCACTAAAAGCAATTGCCTTCCTCTGGGAAAACATCCTGCAGGACTCCAGCTTTCCTCTACCATCTGTTTCAGGTAATGAGACCCCAGAAAGGAGTAAGAGTTGTTGTGGTGTGTGTATACCAATCCTTGAAGTTTTTGGAGATAAACAGCTATAGCTGATCTCTGGACATGTTTGGGAAAAAAAGAAAAACAACAGAAAAAAAAAAATAAACCACTACAAAGTTTCTTCGTACACCCAAACCAAAATATAGACAAATGGAAGATGTTCTCAGATGGAGCTGTTTTTGAGGGGAAAAGTAAAGAAGTTGAGAAGATTAGAAGAATGCCCCTTTGCTCAGGCACACAGAGAAGAAAAGTTCAGCAGAAGAGAAACTTTTCAGACAGAAGTCTAACAGAAAGGTGCTTTGATAAGAACAAGAAGGAAATAATTGTTTGGGTTTGTGAACAGGATGTTTCACTTTTTAAAAAGATAAATAAACAAAAAAACCTGCATCACAATGTCTAACTGCATCAACAGCATTTTTTGAACTGAGATAATTCATTACACATCTGACAAGGGGGTAGTAGAAGAATGGGTGAATGAGAAGCCTATGTCAACACGTGTGCAGGCTGGTACATGCTTTCATCAAACCCAAGAAGAGACTGCACTCTCGGTCTGTGTGTTCTTACACGTGTTTCTAGGGGAAAGCCAGAAGGGTGAATCACATAGATGGGGTCGTGAAAAAAATGGTAATAAAAGACTCTAAGAACCAGCCAGAGCACAGGCAGGCCATCATAACACTGACTAAATGAAGAGGGAGAAAGTGAGAATTGTACTCCCCCTGCTCGCTTAGCACTGTTTTTAGAGGGAGACTGTCTGTGGCAGAAACCTCACTCCTAACACTTGTTCCAGCTCCCACCACCTACCAGCCTGTACGTCTAATACTGCAACACAGTATTGGCACTTGCCAAACTCCTCTGTTTAGTAAGACACTTACTGGGTAGTAATAGAAATAGCAGAGTAGTAAAACATGTGACTTGACGATAATTTCTTATTATTATGCATCTATTGCTTCACATTTCAGTTTCATAAAAAGAAAAACGATGTCTTCCATGCTCTGTTCAGAGCTAGCGCCACCTGCAGAAAGGTGTGTCAAAGAGTGGGAAATAAAGCAATAGGACATAAGAGAATTGTTTATCAAATTAATACTATAAATAGTGCAGACAAAATACATTCACTTTCACCCCTGCTTCAGGGCAGGAAAACAGATTTCCAGGCAGCCATTGCTCCAAACAGTGCAGCATTATTAGAAGAACATATATTGAGTTAAGTTTTTGGATTACTGACCAAGATGCTGTAGTTACAGAACTGGAAGGAGTTGGAAGCAATGCCATTGGCTCTCTTGCTTTCCGCCAGCCATTAAATTAATTTTTCATATTATTTTTCTAATCTTTCAGGAAAAAAAAAAACCCTATTTAAATGATATTATTCTCAGAAAATGTGCAAGATCAATGTGTCATTGAATCTTCTTCACAGTTTGCTTAAGGTATCGTTTTTTGTCCTTTAAAACATTTCGCAGGAAGACAGAGAGAGAGAGAAGGGAGAAAATTAAGAGACTTGGGGAGCAGTTTTAATATGAGAAATTATTAACAGCCTGAAATAGAAGACACCACTTATTTCAAATGCTGAGCAGGTAGGAATTGTGAGGATTAGATTTTTTTTTTTTAAGAGAAGGGCTCAATCAAGTAAATTTTAAAATAGCCTAGGAAACACTGAATCAGAAGAGCAATCATTACAATTTGCAAGAAATACGAACTTAGGTCCTTTTTCATGGTTTTAAATCTCCTAATTAGTTATTGCCACTAAAGAGTGGGTTCAGCATGAATTTGAAGAGAATTATATTTTCTACATCCTCTTTGTAAACATTTCGCCAAATGAGCCTGTCGTTCTCCACACTCACTATTCAGCTGCTCTGCTGTTTTCCTGAATACCTTCTCACACAGTGGCATTTCCAAAAGGACAGAATGGCTTTCATTCGCTGAAAACTGAAAAGATGCTTATGATTCTCAGATTCACTTCTCACTGCTGCAAGCTAGGAAACCCCCACTGAGATATTTCTAAAAGATATTGATATATGGTGGTTGTTGGGGATAATATTTTGATGATTTGTGTAACTTTGTGACTTTACTGACTGAAATTATCATTTCTGTCATTTGTGAGCTTTTGCATAGAGCTAGTCAAGTTACTTCAGGAAAAAAATGCATACAAATGTATAAAAGTTTCCAGAAGAGATCATACAGTTTTATAAACCAACATACCAGACTGAAAAAATATTTTCCTTTTAGTTTTCTATGTACTCAGTCAAACCCAACAATATTTCATTAATTCAGTAGTTGTGCGGTCTTGCTAGTTCCAGAAAATTGTGTTTACAGTATACTTATTTTTACCTTTTGCAAGAGAAGAGACAGCAAGCTACTGAAGGATAATTAGTTCAGTCCTTTTGAAAAAGCTGTGTTTTAAAGCATGGAAAAATATAAAAGAATGCATCTGGATAAACTCACTATTGCCTCAGAAAACTTTGCATCTTTGGCTAAACTAACCAGGTCTGTGTTAAAACAACAGGGATTCCTCAGTCAAATCTACCATCCTGAAGATGGTTGCAAGGAAAATAAAAAATTAGACAAGTTTACTTGTCTAAAATGCCTTTAGAACATTTACTTCCCAACAATAGTTACAAAAGCTGACAAATTAATAAATTTTATTTCTGTCTTCAAAGAAACCAGTAAATGCAGCAAGTGAAAATCATGTTAAGGACCTTTCACTTGTCATTACAAGAAAAAAAAAAAATCAGGAGTTTAATTATGTAGACCACATTAATGCATTTTTTTTTTAAGATTAGTATGCACTTTCTGAAATAATCTCCTGTCAGCCTAGAAAAGAGAAAAACAACATTCTCCAGGACAGATTGTATAAAGTCCAGAATTTTATTCTGTCTTTCAAAAAAAGTCTACAATTGCCTAAAACATAGGATTTAAAATACCTTTATCTTTCCTTTATATCTAGTTTTGAACTTGGATATAATTACCTGCCTTCCTTTAATTTGGATCATTTTTTGCCAGGATGTGTTTTCATATAATAAAATATTTGAAATAAGTGAGAATACAGGTGTGTCTGTAAAAATGTCTGCTTCTGATACAGTTGAAGATAATAATAATTCCATGGTTTCAACAGGAAGGCAATAACGAGACAAATTAATCTCTTTCTGCAAGACTGGAGAGGGATGCCCCAAAAACCTGTCTCGTGTTCTCACAGATGTTTCTGTTCATTTCAGCCTGGTTGCTCTACAAGAGTCATTCTTCCCTTAACCCAGCTTGAGGAAAGAGGCAGAAATTTGTGCATTCCATGCAATGATTTTGCAATAATTCGTTGTCTACTGATAATTTTATGAAAGCAAACAAAGTCTTCATTATTGCTCTGGCTCATTTCTGCCTCTCTCACGCATGTGAGGTCTCCATGAGCAGGGGCACGTGGAGATTTGTGCTGCCACCAGACGCTGGGAGGCTGGGCCAAATGCAGGGCTCTCAAAGTCACCTGTATTTAATGAAGGAATTCAGGGCTTTTGCCACTGATTTGTGTAAAACAGACTGAACTTCCTCAGTTCTGACAACAACCCGAAATATGGTGAGTACAAAGGACTGAAAGCCCCCAGAATGCTCCACTTTCCCCCAGAGCTTCCTCCTCTGTATGGGATTTCAGAGAACTATCTCAATAGACATGATCTAATTGTCTCTTGAGAAATGTTTCCATTTATTTCAGTGGTATATTTGGTCAGAACTTTTAGTTGTTCCAGGATATTTCTCATCTAATTCATCCACTTTTTTAAAAACAGGAGAAGTTCTGATTTCTCCAGGGAAAAAGAGTCATGACCAAATGTGCTTCAAAGCAGCCAGAAAAAGCCAAGCCAGAACAGGAAGATGAAAAATGAAGAGTTGGCTTTAGAAGAACTGGATAGATTTATGAAATGTACTTCATCTTCTTTTGATGGGAATGTGCTAAAAATACTCCCTGAGCTCAATACACTGCATTAAATATATTTCTATTGGAAGCAGTCACATCTTGTTTGTTATGGAGGAAAGTGCTGCTACATTCAAATGAAAATAGTTTTCTGCCTGAGAAAGTCAAATAATTTCAGCAATAACTTTGACACAGAGGATGGGGGGAAAATGCCACTAAAACTCAAAGATAAAAGACTGTACAGATTTCCACCACATTGAGCTATGTAGAAGAACATTCACATGTTTACCATATTTGTGGATCCTAACATTGGTATTCCTATTCAGGGATTGTCAGTAATACTGAATGTATTTTGCTGTAGTAAAAAAGGAGGTTTTCAGGCAAATGAGGACTCTGTGGATGCTTCTGGAGCTTGCATTAAAGAGATGCTGTACACCTGCAACAGGATTGAGGACGACAACAATAAAAGACCAATTTTTATTAAAGCCTTCTGTTGTACGAAGTAAATGTCTGTTACTTGTTAACATACCTGTGGTTGGTTCTCCCAAACTTTTGTAAAAAAGCTGCTTTCAGTTATGCTGTGACGAAGGTCTCAAGACGGAACTAGAATGCACATGTATTACAGCACAGCTGATTTACAAATATGATTGCTTTGCTTTAATGTAATTTTCATGACTTGCCAATTTATACATTTCTGTCATCTCAACTCAAATAAGTATAAAAGGCAGGATAATTTCCATAGCACTTTGCTTTTTGTCTTACTGGCTAGCTAGAGAGAGAACCAATTATAATTTTTAAAAATGTGTTTGAGAAGCATTATTTCTGCCAATGGTTTACTATAATTAAAACAGATCCCTTTGGCTTGATAAAAATTAAATAGGCAAGTATTAATGACCATTTGTCCCAGGGAAAATCGATTCAAGGGATGGTTCCTTAAACATAGCTTTTAACATTTATTTTCAGCTTCTCATATTCATTTCCCTTAAGAGTCTCTAAACTATGTATGTTTATACAATGCACAATGCAGAGGCATATCCCATTCCTAAAGTCTGTCTTTTTAAAGGTGCACCTCGATGAGCACTTGCCTTATTTCCATAGCTGTGGGATTTGTGGTAACTTAGTCCCTTACCTGCAGTTTAACCAAAATGCTGCTGGTAAATCATCCAGTGGCTACATGTGCCATTGAGGCTTAGATTTCCTTTGTTTAAATTAATATGAAAGTTCACCACTGCTGCCTAAATGAGAAGTCAGACATACCATAACAGGCCAATTAATTTCTTATTGGCAAGAGATCAGCATGGGAAGCAAATAAAATATATGTTAAGCCTATTTAAGACCTAGAACAGAGAACCTAATCCTTCTTCTACACACTATCCTAACACCCCAGGATAACCCCTGTGGTTACATGAGAGCATCAGAGTGGCATATCTTCATTTTACTAGGTCAGCAAGGCTCATTTCAGTACTTTACTGATACAACTACTCACGGTGAACACTGCATTTAAAACAAAATGAGTCTTACAGTTTGCTTTATTTTCCAAAGGGAATGCCATAGAAATGCTTTTTACTTGGTTAGCCTGAAGTATTTAACAGGAAATGGGACAGTTATTGTCAATGGCCAGTGGAGCAGCTCTGGTTGCATCATATGAGAGCACATTCAGAGAAGCTCAGCTGAAGGCAAAACTTCATTGGTAGATAATAGACCACTGAACCTGGTGAGGAAGGGAGATGATAGGTTCATAAATCTAGCAATAAAAAAAAAGGGGGGAGGGGGGTGGGTACGTTTTCTAAAAAAACCCCCAAGCCTTAAAATGAAGGGCACTGGCCATACTCTGAAACTCATTTTCAAGCTTTATGGTCTCAGTTGCATGTCCATTTCACAAAGACAATGAAACAATTTTACTTTGATTAATTAGGCTGTCATTTCCCTTGCTCATGATACTGTGTCAAAACCTTAACTTGAATTGAAATGGAAAAATTATATGTCATATGAATATTTTAAAGGATTAAAAAAATATACCCAAATTAAAAAAAGCTACCAGTGGAACTTCTTTTGTTAAAATTTATAGGGTTTTTAATGTCATTATTTTAAGCTTAAGGGAAAATGTGTGTTATAGGAGAAACTCAATAGAGGGCAAAAGAGTCAGAGCTTTTAGCTGCTAGGGAGCTACAATTCTAGGCAGGTACATCTAACACAGATATATATATAATATATATATATATATATATATCTATATCTATATATATCTATATATATCTATATATCTCTATCACACACATATGTCCCTTGTGTTTTAGGGTGGTGCTGCCTCATGAAAAGAAGGTAATGAATCTATTATTACCTGATAAATATTTCTTTATTTTACTACCTATTACATTCCTAGAATCTCACAGGAATTATGAAGATATTTTAGGACAGGTTGTGGCATCACAGACCTATAAAGCTGCAATTCTACCTGTTTTTTCCATGAAGATTTTTCCACCCAGGAATTTTCAGACACATAAACAACACAGAGAACATCAGGAACTACACAGTACTGATACTTTGCCATAAAATATGAAGCTCATTTTTTTTTCCTGCTGTAACTGTCAGGTCTGTCACCTCTTAAACCAGTGCAGAAGCTCACACAGTAAGTAGGAGAGTCACCCAAGGTACATACTCAGTACCAGCAAATCATGCACACGGTATTTTAGAGGATTAGGAAAGAAATAGGGCTGATCAAAAGAGGTCAGGAGATGAGATGGCCTGTTGGGATAAGGAGTTGAGCTTTCAATAGTTCCTGCAGCCCACAGCACAAGGGCAGCACGTGGACACCTGCCTCACACTGAGATAATCCAAGTCCCCAGGCTGTGGATATAACAACAGCAGATTGGATGATGCCAGAAACAAGGCTCAGAATCCCTCTTTTGGTTCTGCAGAGGACACCTCTCTGGCTTCTGTCACTAAACCTGTTCTGGGATGTGACAGTGAGCAGTTTGCATTTTCACAGGGCTGCCTTATGATGGTTACTGTTGCGTTTATCAGTTACCATTGTCATTTAATAAAATGGCTTAAATAAAAATCGTATTGCTTGATCTTCCACTACCCACCCAAACCTGTCTTTTCCCCATTTACACTTGTGGTTAACAGACCACTGGGATATTTGGTGGACAAGCCTACTACACCCTTTATTATATTTCCCCTGAACTTCCCTTACTGTCTGGTTTTTTCCAGATTAGTCTGTTCTTTTATTCTACAATCTTAGAGCCTTTTCCTAGCTGTCCCCTTGATTCTACTGTAAAGTTCTTGCTAAATTATGTAGCTTTACCAATATGACAAAGTGATTAATTTGCTTCAGACCTAAGCAAAAAACAAATATGGTGATAAAAGAAGAAAGTTTTTCTTATTATCATAACATACACTGATAAAAAAGTTACATTAAAACACGAGAAACATATCTACATATAGTACAAACAGTCAGATGGTCTCAATTTTAATAGACAAAAGTGAATTTTATGTATTTATTTCAGCCAGCTAGGACTTTTAATACGCAAAATTCACCAGAGTAGTGAGATGGAACTCTATTTTAGGTCACATATTTTACCTTGATGAGGTCTGGTAAAACATAAAGATGGTTAACAAAAGACTCTTTTCCACAAATAACTTACCAAGAAATACAAATACAATGAAACTAAGCTCTTCAAGTTCTAAGTAGCCTGTGCTGAAAACATTGAGTATCTTTTGTTGTAATATGAGTCTTATTTGTAATAAAAAGAATTGCTGCCACTTGCATTGCAAATTATTCAAATTTATACAGCAGACTAATTTAGCAGAAAAGGGAATAGGGTTCTTCTGTATTAGGTACCGAGTTATATCATGCTTTTAAAATGTATAAGCCCAGAGGAATATTAGAATGTTAATTTGGGTAGTATTTAAAAGGTAATTACTTTTATACAATAAAATAAGAAGTCTACTGAATACTAATCCCTGTGTCATGTGCTTTCTTTCAACTAATGCTACATTAAATAGAGAATCCATTTGTTTAAGTGATTTTAATTTAGATTCATGGCAGACATTCTCATCTACAAAAATGTCTGGGGTTTTTTAGCTCAACTAATATAAAATCCTTCCTGTATTAAAATCAATGTTGAAGAAAGTACCTGTGCTTTTTGGATAGCACTGAACTGAAAGAATGAGAGATTTTTAATGACTCCCTTGAAGAAAGCATGGTTTGGTTTCCTCAACACAAGTGCTGCTACAAAGGGCACTGGTAGGGGCAATACAGAGCAGGTCGAGACTGATTGCTCCCAAACAAAAGCTCATTTCATCTATCCAAGCCTTTTCAGGGAAGGGTGAATGCTCAAAAATTATATTGGCATTTCAGTCCAGAAAAGATTTCTCAGACTAGAAAGCGTATTTAGTCCAATTTCTTGAGTTATATCATCTAACCTCTTGTCTGTGGTGGTCTTTTCGATGTATAGAGGGCATCCATCTTGTGACATCTTCAGAAAACAATATTCAGGTGTTTTACAACATATTTAATTCATGCCAGTGTTTTCTTATTTTTAAATCTGTTGAATCAATGCTTATTTCTTTAGCCAGAATCTTTTCCTGTGGTTGACTGCCTATCTCAATTATTTTGTTGAAAATACTGCTTATCTAAGTTGGATATTTAGCCAAATAAACAGAAATTATTTCCAGCTGAACCAAAATAGCCAATAATGCTCTTTAACTTGTAAGAAAGCCAGAGATGATAATTTGATTATTTTTTTTCAACGTATCATAAAAGAGATTTTTAGAAGACAGAGTATTTTGAAACTGCTCTCAAAAAATCAGTTTTTCATGTAACCATTTGAGTTGTTCTGAGCAAACCTCATCTCTCTCATGGTTTCAATTATCAGATTCGGGAGAGATGAAAGCCACAAACAGCAGCACAAGCAGTGAGGGGAAATCACATCAGAGAAAAGCTGTATTTGAGACACTGAGCATGGATGTGCAATTCTCCAGAACAAAGGGAAAGCAAACAAGGAGGTTACATCTGTGTCCTCAGTCTGGGGCTATTCCCGGTGCCCGAATCCAGATAGACTCATGGGGAGTGTGCCATGGGGCAGGTTTCCTCCCCAGGACCATTCCCTGTGCCATGTCCATGGAGAAGGGAGCAGAGTGCCCGGACACCAGGTGAGATGGGGCACACACCAACACATCCCCTGGTATGAGCACACCAGGGGGCTGTCCCCAGAGCTCAGACTGATGAGGAATAAGAGCTCAGTAAGCTTCATTTTCAAGCTGGATATCTAAACATGACTAAATTTATAGCAAGAATATGAAGCCCCTTTTTTAAAAGGATTTCTAATACAGTTACAGCCAGTGCAGATGAACCATGTAAGAGTCTTTCATGTGGTGAAACTCAGGTTGATCTATGCTTAAAATGAGAAATGTTAAGAACCTCTCTGCTCTCCTAGGTCATTTACATATACCCACTCTATATTCATTAGTTTGACATTTACTGCTCTTATTCTGTCACCAGAAAGATGACTTGATTTTCACTGTTGCTATTACAATGTCACAGGTATAATAGCGCTATGAACAGTGCAAGAGATTTGCAGAGTGAATAAAATATGACTTCTGATGAGTAATTGCTGGTAGGAAACTAAATTTTAATAACAACTTACAACTGGATGGCAATTAACCAAATATAATTATTTTATTAATTATCATGAATTATAGATGACTCATTAGAGAGAAACCCCCAACAAAAACCTTATCTCTCATCTAAAACATTATGAAGATAAAGATACGATAAGTGATCATTTTCCTGAAAAGGACAGCAAAAGCAAGATGCAAGCAAAGAGAAAAACTGTAGAAAGGCTGCTGCCTGTTTCAAATCACTAAGAGCTCCCATGCTGGAAAAGCTTGTTTTCAAGTTTCAATGTGATAACAAAGTGAAACAAAGCTCTCATTTTGATGCATATATGAACAAAAAATAGTAATTTATGAGCAGAAATATGGTGTATCTAATAAAAAATTACCCTGAGGAAAAAGTTTTGTGGGATTGAATGAAATATTTCTGGAATTGTGATCCAATAAAACCCTACCCAGCTGCCATCACAGCATGGTCACCTTTAAACCGCCCCTTCTCCATTCTCTGTAAGCTCCTGCACGGCACAGAGGTCTGCAGAGTCAGAGCCAGCCCATGTGACCAGATAATCATCTGTCCAGGTTGCCAATCCAGCACAGCCTGGGAACATGGACTGTGCATCCAGCAGAACCAGAGCTCTGCATGTCACTGGTCACCTCCTTTTGGAGATGGTCGTGGCAGTTTCTATGTTTCTTATCAAGTTGTCAGATCAGTTACTCAGGGCATGGAAAACCTATGATCAAGGCTGACATCAGAACCACAATCCCTTATCACTCGGAGAGTGAGGGTATGGGCACGATCTTCCAAGGGACAGAAGCATTGCCTGGCCCTCCCAGGGAAGATCCTTTTCAGAAAGCAATTCAATATATTAACTGGACCAAAACAGAACCGAAGGAATACATGACTCCATAGACTACTATTTCAGATGTTAATTTACATTTAAGGTGTTCTTTATCCAGTGAATGGATTGTAGAAGTACAGTCAAAGTTGTGGATAAAATTCTGGGAGCAGAAAACAGGACTCAAGTTTACTGTTGCCCAGATGTGCTTCATATCATCCTACAGAATCATTAAGCACAACCTGAAAAATATAACTTACTGCTCTCCTAGGGAGGGCTTCAGACCACAGGCACTTCTTCAGCCATAACATGCTGCTATGGTACTACTGCTTCAGTGAGACCTTGTAAAGAATGTTTGACATCCTAACACATGGCAGTTGGAATTCATGAGAAATTGGGCAAGCTCTGTTATTTGGATTTGTCCAAGTGAATTTATCCCTGATTCCTAACTATCCACAGAAGTTTAGATGGCAGAAATACTTCCACTTTCACAACTGAAGCTAAAAAAGTACCTGTTG
Organism: Falcunculus frontatus; assembly: GCA_013398115.1. NCBI lineage: Eukaryota > Metazoa > Chordata > Aves > Passeriformes > Falcunculus > Falcunculus frontatus. The sequence continues at coordinate 603,475 of VZRV01002990.1, forward strand.
CATCTAATAAACTAATATTTTACATACTATAAGCTTGGATTTAGCAGGGGAAGCCTATGTAATGCTCAAAAAAAAATAGCAACATTGAAAACCTGAAAATTTAACATGACTTTTATAATGTATGGTCTCTTACTCTTCTGCTCCAATACGACTTCTCTGAGTGAAAGATCTTCAGACTGTTGTGTATAATAGCTTTTGTATCAAAGCAAGTTTTAAAATGTTATTCAAAATTGTTCTGCTGCCACAGAGGAACATTCTAGTCTTTATAATGCTCCCTTTAGAACCATCCCAGAAAATTGACAGGGCAAAAAAATGTTGTTTGTTAAATTATAACCTAGAAGAGGTGGTAAACAGATTACAATTTTCTCCATTTCTATGAATTGGCCTACCTAATTCACTGGTTAAGCAGCACAGCAGATTGCAGAAGAAAAATAACCTGAATGAGCTCCAAAAATATATTTCTTTTTATCTGCTATAGTTCCATAAACTGCAGCTCACATAGATAAATCCATTTCCATTTGGACTTCAAACTCTTATCTTTGTGTTACAGTCTGTAGAGCCTAAACTGTGATTTAGTGAACAAAGTGGTAGAAAAGACTGACTAATTCTGATAAAACACAGAGAAAGATTAAGCCTTTATTGGAGAAAATGGTTCTGAGATTACTTGGGATACAAACTCGTATGGGTATCTCTGTCCTCCAACTGACATTTGATAATATTTCAGCCTTTTTAATTTGTAGTACAGATTTTGCCTCTTGGCTAGCCAAGGCTTTGAAAGGAACTGCAAGGCATTGACCCTTTGTGGATTATAGTGGAAACAAGCAGCTCTGCCTCTTGCTGTGCCATACAAAGATCATTGCTGGCTGGCTAATTTGGATCCAAGAGGGCCCAATGAAGCAAATTTCTTCCAGTTGTTGTTTATTAGAAGATTGAGGATTAATTTTTTCCCCTATAGGAAGAGAAGACAGAGCATACTTAATTTTTTTATTATGGATTTTCTCCCAGCACAGAACTAGGCCAAGTTGATGGGCCTGTGATTAATAAAACATCCTGTGGGTTGCCTAGTTGAGTCTGGGTGCATCTCTCTGCATCCCTGTGTCCTGTACACCAGGTCACCTCTAAGTAAGTTTTAGTGTATGCTTACTGAAAGGCCACGAAGGTCAGAAAAGTTTCTCTTCGTACGCTTTCTTACTCTTCCATGGTGATGATTCAGCACAACGAAAGATTTACACTTTCCTAAGTTCACTTTCTCTTTAAAATTATTCCAAAAATCAGAAGATAGACCAATTTTTAGCTGTTATGCAATACTGGTAAACTGGAATTCTTAAACTGTCTTTTTACTCAAGATTTAAGCCAGCAAACAATAAATCTGGAGTTAACAGACCAGTTTTAGTCTTTACATTTGTACTTCCTGCTGTCTTTGAAAAGGAATGGTTCTTGTTAATTAGAAATTATTGACATTTACAGAGTCACAGATAAATTTACTTTAAGTAAGCCTTTACTTTAAACTTCATACTTGCCTTTGCTGACCAAAAGGGTATGGATGCAGATGTTCAAGAAGATATATAATTTAATGCACATGTACTCAGAATCTTAAAATTTAAGTGTTGTAACAGGTGAATGACATTTGTAATTAAATACTAACAGATCTGAGCTACAGATTAAAGCTGTTTTATGCAGTGTTATGCATCCAACTGTGTTTAGAATGGAAACTGGTATTTAATGGATTTGAAAAAACCCAACATTTTATAATTGATCTGTTATGTAACACAAAGGAAAAGGGATTAGGGGTGTTTTGCACTTCCAAAACTTTTATTCAATAATAAAACCTTTAAGAACCTACGGTAAAAGGACTGGCATTTGAATGAGCTCAATGAAACATTTTCCAGTCCCTCGGTTCATCAGTGTTTCAGAAGTGACTGGTAACAAATAATTGCACATTTTATCTATGGATTCAAAGAAGAAAGGAAACTTTCGTAATTTTACAGTGAATTCAACTGAGAACACTAAAAACAGGGCATCTTCTCTGAGATCTTATTTACTAAAAGCTGGCCTGGCAGTTAAAACCACTGTGGAGTCAGATTTCTAGTTTGACACTTCAGCTAACACAATAACAGGATCCTTTGAGCTTTGATCCTAGATCAATGGATTTTTAGGAAGCAACTTGAAAAAAAAAAAAAAAACCACCAGCAAATGTTTTGTAACCTTGTTTTATCTTTTTTTTTCATATTTTTTTTCTTTCTCTGTAATCTTTTTGCATGAATCAGTTCACTTTAGAAAACCTTCTTTTTGTGGTTTAAAGTGTTTTTATCCAGGTTTTTCATTTAACATGCAGTGTAACATTCTTCTATATAATTTAACTATTAGTTAATTTATTTTAAATATTAATTTAAATAAAATCCAATATTAAAAAATGAACTTATTCATATGCATGAATACTAACAGCACAATTATAATAAAAGCGATAGTCTGAAATATTTTGTGAACATTTGAGAGTGGATATAGAAGCAGGAAGATGTAAAGAAAATCAGAAAGCCCATTTGTCATTTAGATGTTTAGGCAGGAATAACCATAAAACGACATAATTTACTTGGCAGTGATAGTGCTGGATGTCAGAAGGAGACAACCATGACTGGGAATCTGATTTTTGCTTTTCTGTAGAGAAACAGTTTCTAACTAAGGTGACAAGCTGGTGTGTTACTATCACCACATTCCCAAAAATGTTTTGCTGTTAGATATATTTGAAGGCAGCTTGCATGCACTGAAATGAAACATTCTCAAAGTATTTCAGATTAACTATTTTTTTGTTTGATTTTGTAAACTGCAGGTACAGTCTGCTCTTCTCACAGAAGTCTTAATGATATTTCACTGGTAGGTGATTAGTTCAGATAAAAGACCTTCAGATATTTGAAATAAATTAATTTGTATGTCAAGAACACTGATTTAGACAAATTCTTCTGTTTATGAGAATACATGTTAATGAATGATCAACTCTGGGCGTTTTGTGACCCAAGTACACTATTTCAGATGAAGAAAAAAATCTCACTGTTGTCACAAATATTTTATGAAAGTTCTGGATTTTCTAAATTACTCTCCACTTAATTAATAGCTTCAACAAGCCCTCTGGGGGCAATAGCCCACTTTTAGGCTATTTTCCAGATTTTGCTGGCTTCCTTTGCATAGTATTCAGAAAGACTATATCATCTTTCTGTCACTCCACCCACACCTCCAAGATCTCAACATATTATGTTTAAATTCAATCTTTTTTAAACCTTGACCCTCCCAACTTTTTTCTCTCTATTCAACACAATGCCATGGAAACAATTTTTGTAGATCCTCTATGCTCCACCATATGATCCTGTGCTGGTTGCCCTTTTGTTCCTGCAAGCATTCTTATTGCCTAGTAAGTCTTTGTATTGTTCAGTCCATCCAAGTCATGACTGACCATTGTGATGGACATCTCTAGCATCATCATGCCAACACCCTTAGTCTTTATTGTCCACCCCTCAGCTTCTCTCACAGGAGAAATTTTATGATTTTTCTCATGATGTTTTTTTTTCTGCCTGAGAAGAGGTCCCTCAAAAACATCCTTAACAGTTTCTCCTACTTAGCTCGCCTACACACATTGTAGAGATGAAGCTCTGTCATTTCCTACTCAGCAAGAAGATAGGGATGTTACATTGATCTCATGTGGGAATGAAAGTGGCAGCTTAGACCACAACCATGGAAAATATGAGGAGAAAACTGCAACTCATTTCCTTCCCCCATGGACTCTGTATCCACTTATGAAGGAACAGATCTGTTGCTCCTTTAGCTGTCAAAAAGCAAGTGCTAAAACTCTCCTCATGCTACCCTGAAGCAGCTGGTGAGATGCTGTGGCCTTTAAACTGGAGCAACAATATCACAGCTCAGGTTGCATCTTAGGGAAGAGAGTAGGGCACCAGCAAGAAGGTGGGAAAAGACTTCTAGTGTGACAGAACAAAATAACTGGAGGAAAACAAAGCTGTTAATCTTAATTAGCTTACTTTTTATCAGTTTGTGCTTCTGATTTTCTACTTGAATGTGTTCAGCTATATATGATAGAAGTTTCATGTTTTCCATAATCCAGAGATTTCAGCATACTGAGTAGACAGCTGAGGGCATGCATAATCAATACACCTTCTCAGTCTGTTCTTCTGGGCATTAATGTTTTACCCGCTCAAGTTTAACCCTATTGACAAAATCTGACATATCCAGGAAACTGTGGGTGTTCCCCAACATACATTAATATTTCTTATGTGAACAGTGACCAGTGTTTGTAGGGAAATAAGCTATGATATGTATTTGATGATTTTTGTTATAAAGAAGACAACCTATAAAATGACAGCATTTGAAATGTAGTACTGTAGGTACATTCAGTATTGTACAATAAACACATTATAAATGTTTCAAACATGAGCAATGAGGATTTCTAGCCAGGCTTTTGGCTACTCCTAATATTTGTAGGAGTGGTATCATGTTGCTCATGTGCTCATACAATCCTGCGTGAGCTGAAATCTGTGGGGTCTAAATTTGAAACAGCCTTCCACAAAGAGCCCTTGCACTTACTGGAGCATCCAGGGAGCACAGGAGGAAGAGCTGAATTCTGTGTTGTGTACACGCAGTTGTGGAAGATTTGTTATGAGGACACAAGCCTTAGTTTACAATTTACGTAAGAGAAAACTTAATATTCTTTACAAGGATTGTAAACATATATTGCTATTCCACCTTCCATTTGAGATACAACTATCCCTCTGATGTGTACTTTGCCCCAAAAAGGCATATATGTGCAACTGTAATGCTACAGTGTCTGAAGAGACATTAGCATTAATTAATAGGAAACACTACAGAAAGATTACTGTTTATCTCCTCTTGTTGTTATTCAGCTCAGTGCATAGTTACCTTGCAAAAGAGGCTTTAAGTTCCTATTTACAATGTTTAATTAGAATTTAGATTTGAAATGAAAAAGTTCAGTTACATAGAAAAAGTTCACAAAATAAACATTTTATCCATTGTACTAAAACTTAACTCTTGCTTGTGAGTCTTCTGTGCTGTACTGATCTATGCTGAAATGCCAATACTCACTGGCATCACCAGAACACTGACAAGCCTAAGGAGAAAAATAATGTACTTGTGTTGGCTGTGATGCTGAATAGAAAACAGCCCAGAAGAGAAACTTTAATACTAATGTTAGTCCACTAATTAAACAACCATTTAAAACCATTTATCCTTGTTACATTTGGTAAAAAATTCATTTAAAAAAAAAAAAGGGCAACACTTAAGAAATTAGAAGTTTAATTAAGTGCTTTAAAAAAAGCAGTAGTATTTATTCTGGTACATATTTTACAAGAACTGTGCAGTGCTAGAAAAGGTTCCAAGTTTAAAAAGGCTACATTTTGTTCTTTGGCTTCATTTACATGACTTTATGTGAATATTATCACCAAGGAATGTTTTTCTTTCTAAAGCAGGATTTCAACTTTTTCAATTAAAAGAACACAAAAGCCCTGTTTCCCTGCACTAGCTATATTTTCAGGAACTACTGACTGATGCAAATGGCAATAGACCTCCCATTACCATTTAAACAATCAGCAGCTATAAAATGGAGGAAATCTACAGAGAAAAACTAGGTGACAGTCACCAGAGGATATATCCTTATCATTTAACCATCAGTTTCTGTTTCCCTGATGCCACTAGAAAATATTTGAGGGATAAAATATAACAAATCAAACTAGATATACTATATGCATCTAAATTAATTTGAATTCCAGAGCGCGATAGTTTCAAGAGCTCAGCAGCTGAAGGAAGGGATGCCCAGCACATCACTAATAACACCCAGCTCTGGACAGAGCACACAGCTGATGGGATCTGTGCTGGGGGCTGTGCCTGCCACAGGGAGCTTTGGAACCACGAGTACCTTTTTTCAATGCACCTCTAACTACTTCTTAGGTTGCAGTAAGTGTCTGCTCCCAGAGCCAACAGCCCTGTCAGAGAGCCTCACGTGCTGGACCATGAAGTCCCTGGAAGAGTTACTTTCTGTGGAGATAATTGCAGCAACAACAAAAGCAGGGAGGCAACATTTTGTGCATAATCCATACGCAGCACATCTAAAATTAATCCAGCAACAAAAAATACAGATGGAAAGAGCCCAACTGTTGCTATTCTGATGCTGACAGCTTTCAAAAGAATATCAGCGTTTTTTTTAAAAATCATCCTGACTCTTGATTGGAAAACATTTTCAGGCACAATCTGGACCTGCTGCAGTGTGATTAAGGTGGATAAACCATGTTTTTTTGGTGCAGAACACATTTCTGGCTTCCACCTGAGGAAGGTGCACTATTAAGACTACAAGTATGTAACATGCTGCAGCTTTCATTTAGAAAGTAGAGGAACACTTCTGCTTCCAACTCAATTTTTTATGGTATAGATTAAGTTGTTGGGAAATTTGATATACACCAAGCTCTAGTTCTGTCCTGCTCTTTTCAGCCAACCTTACTAACTGCTGCTTTGGGAAGCAAAAAATGTGAGTGGTTGGCAGAGCCAGTGACAGGGAATTAGATGATTGTCCCTCCATCTTAGATCCATGCAAGATATAGAAAATGTTGGTTATTTGTCAGGCACTCACATCAAATCAACATGTTGCTTAGAGCATACAAATGTTTAATATATTAGAGCTTCTCTGCAAAGCTAGGATAGATCACGCAAATAAACACAAGTGGAAAAAAGCCCAACCAGCTGCAAAATAGTTGTACTCCTGGAGATGAGAGGCAAAAATAGAGAGAATGGCTCATGGCAGAAAGGTAAGAGTACATTATAGAGGTAAGAGTAACTAACTTTGCACTTAATGCTTATTCCATGAGGAAAAAGTAGAGAATATACTTAAATTTAAAAATATGACAAAGTTTACAACGGTCTACAAGTGCAAAGATTTCTCTTCTACACGCTTTTCCCAGAAGCTCATTCTGAAACCCAGGTCAAACACTCCAATGCCCCAAGGCCCTCTCAGCCCAGCAGAGGACAGAGCAAAGCATACCCCTCCTTTCTGGCCAGCACAGCTCCAGATCAGACTGGTGCAAACCAGTCACCATCACCTATCAAGCACAGGAGCACAAGCAAGCTTTGCTCCAGGTATCCCCTCAATTCCTTTCCATGATCTAAGTGTAAGAACTCATATGTGCTAAGCCTGACAGGAAGGAACAAGAGCTACCTTTTGCTCTACTCTATGATTCCATAAGATTGCTCCTGTTTGTTCAAACATTTGAAATCAGAAATGTTGCTGTGGTACCTCCTGAGTAATACAGCTGGGTGCCTTCTGATCTTATCCTGACAGTGCCAAGTCTTTATGCACATTGTGTCTCCATGCACGTGGTGAAGGAAGCAAGACACATCTGGGAATGCCTACCTGACCCCTTGTCAGCTACATGGGCCACAAAAACCCCTGAGACATGAGCAAAGACGCACAACTCCTATTATGAGGCATTACCTCAGCACACCTCACTTGCAGAATCAGAGGAGCCTTTTGCATGAGCGAGCAAGCAGCAGCATTTGCTGTGAAAAAGAAAAACCAGACAGAAAAATGCAGTTTGTTCAGCATTGCACAGAAAGGGCTGTCCACTTACTGGAGGTACCTTGCTTTCCACATTGGAATCTACAGCAAGGGAGCTGCAGCTGCTTTCTCTTTTGCTTGGAAAATACAGAGTAAGATCCTGGTGTCTTTCAGGGAGGCTGCCACCAACTCTTGTGTTGTGGCATGTTTGACCAAGAAATCCTGAACTTGAGAGGAGCTGAGTCATTTGGACTGTACTTCATCTCCTTCATGCTTAGGAAATTCAGTTGAAGTCTAATTCCTTAAGCAAGCATAGTCCTTCACAATATGTTTATTCCTAAATCCCCCCTCTACTTGCATATACATTGCTAGACTGAATAATTTGTTAACAGTAGCAACCAAAGTTAATATGAAAATGCTGCAATTGAGTAATTTGTTTTCCTTTTGTGCTTCTTTATTATGACTAGTACTCATGTATAAATTGTGAATCACTATATGACCTACAGATACCATACACACCTACAGTGAGCTATATGTAGTTTGAACATATTTTTCACAGGCAACAGACTGCTTATCTTAGAGACCTCTGCTCTCCACAGAAAGTCTGACTTCAAATGTTGGTTGTAAATCGCTGAACTTTCAAAACAAAGATCATTTACAGCAATCTACACTATTATGTATCTACACTATTACTACTCCTGTAGTAAGAAGCTACATTCATATTTTTACACCCAGCAAAAGAATATTATTCTAGAAAGATGACATGTTTTACTATATTTTATTATCTGGGAATTATTCCAAGTGAATAAATGTTGAGGAGTTTAATTAATTTATCATTCTGCAATTAGTTTGATTTTGTAAAGATTTCTAAACCATCCCTAGAGGGATTTGCCCAGGCAATAGTAATTCAACTTTAATCTCGGGGCAAGCCAAAATAACACACATTATCAGAATAAAACATTAATGGATGAAACAAGAGTTAGAAGTTTCAGGAATGTCTGGACAAAATACAAACGCTTATTTAAGGAATTGTCCTCCTACTTTTGGAGATCTGCTCATCTTTTTGCCTCCAAACAGAGTCTATGGAACACATCCTACCAAATGGTTCTGGTTTTAAAGGGTTGCAAAAAACGTTTATCAAGCAACTCTCTTTGCATAAAAATGTCTTCATTTAAGCAAAGAATAATAATAATTTAAAAAAAAAGCAGATATTCTGTTCAAAATGTATGACCACTTCTTCAGATTGCTATTAAAAAACTATTTTTCCAGTTAAAGTGGTCTATCAAGTCTAAAACTTCAACCAAAAACTGCAGCATCTCCAAATGCTTTTAAAGACTGTCTACGAGTGAGTACCAGCCCTCAAAACACACAGATCCCATGCAAGACAGTTAAGAAATGTTATTATCTAAATCCTGATCTGTTGAACCTGAGAAGCTGGCATTAGAAACAAACTTACTTTTAAAATAAGTTCTTTCAGAAAAAAATCAACAATCTCTAATAAAACAACTTCTTTGCCTGCAAAATGAAGCCATACAAAAAAAAAAAAAAGGTACTCTGATATCATGAAAGTATTTCCAGCCTAAGCCTGTCTCCATAGAAGACAAACATTGTAACAATTCTTGAAAAGAATTTAGACTGCCTTAATGCAAAACCACATGCATGATGTAAATAGAGACTTAACCTGTTCATCTAACACCATTTTATTGTTTTCCAGTTATGGAAACCCAGATATGCTTTTTTATGTGTCTGTGTGGAACCCAGAAAGTGATGGCAAGCATGAGCATGGCTCTGAAGCTCACTGGTTAGGGCACTATTCTGGAAGCTGGTTTATGGTTTATGTTCTTGGGATGTTTATTTCAATTTCTGAAGAAGTACTCAAAGAAGGAACTAGAACCCATGACCCTTGTCTCCAAGGTTATTGCCCTAACTGTAACGTTTGGGTCTGACCTGACTGCACTTCCAATTAAATGATTTTCTGCACAAGAGAACTGAAAGTGGAAAAGGGAGGTGTTCCCCCCTTGCTACCTGATCTGGTATATTAGAACAGTTCTCTCAGAGATTGAAAGAGGGGATTTGAATTCTCTTGGATTTATTTAAAAATTGAACTTCTCTTTCCTACATGTAGGTTCTCTGATGCCACATTAATGGATTTTGTGATAGGGAGGCAAGAAGGGGGATGCTATTCCATACTGTTTTGAGAGAAGTCCAGTTCTGTCGGTGGACTTTAAAGTATTTTCTGAGAATGATGCATGGAGAGGTTTGCAAGACCTGAAAACCACACTATATATTAAAAACACTTAAAAAAAATCAAGTAAAAATGTTAATGACTTACAAGGCAGTTTGATTTGGGAAGGGGGAGTTCGATAAGACATGCCTGGAATTGCTGTGAATGAATTGAAACACTGTGCTAGAAAAGTTTCACTTACAGAGAAGCTCCAAAGCGTTAAATTATCACTCAGAGGCACTTGTTGATGTCCCCAAGTCAGCTTTCCATGAAATGCAATGTCCTTTACAATATAGTAAACTGTCAAATAAAAGTCAATGTATCACTTTTCCCTAAGGTTCGGAACTTCTCTTCCTAAAATATTAAGTAGATAAATGTGATTAAACTGCATTTGAGAGACAGCTCAGAGATAAGAGATGCTTTAACAAACAGCTCTAGTAAATGCGAGCTCTGCTAAGTGGAAAGGCTTATAGCTCAGAGCTCAAAGATGAGCTATTATTTTTCTCATTTCATCAGCTGTACTGAGTACTTCTGTCAGTCCTGCAGTCCTCAGGAGGGACTAGTGGATCTGGCCCTGACACTTTTCTAATTTCTTTTGGAGGGTTTTATTGTTAAAAGCTCATTTGCAATCAGGAGTCAAAGACAGTAATCAAAAGAATGAGCTCAGTCAGAGCACAATGCTAGTTGTGATTTTATTCCCACAGAGATTGCAGTGAACACTGGTAATCAGATGTTCTTGGGGGCAGCAGCCAAAGAGAAAACCATAAATTTATGTAAGAAATGACAAAAGTGTTATTTTAAGCTGAACTTACAGAACTATTTACAAGAATAAGCTCAAGCAATCAATCCACATGGGAGACAACTGCAGAAAGGCTAATCTGTAACAATATTACACATCATCCACATCCAAGTCCTTCAAAACAATCCTAAATCACACAATTCTCTCTGTTTGCTGTGTTAATTCACCCACAATTCTTAGAAGTTTTATCAGTTTTCCTGTGCTCCCCATGGCTGCCGGGAGCCTCCAAATAACACAAGTTAGTGGGTGACCACCCCTGTGGTGCCTGGAGCTGGCAGCCTAGACACTTTAGCATCCATAAGATCAGAAAACAGGAATGCTTCTACGCCAGAGCAACTCAGGGAAATGAACAGAGCTGTTCCAGAAGATGACAATTTAACCTGCTTGAATTCCATATGCACTGTTTTATAACAGTAACTCACGAGACCACATGAACTCAGAAAAAGATTTGGGGTTTATTTGCATGTCTTGACTGCCTATGTTTTTGGAGGAATGGAGATTAGTAGCCTTGAGTTTCAGAAAACACAGTATGTTTTGTTGTCTTTATTTATTCTGTGGTTGGGGATGTGTGCGTGTGTGTGTGGAAAGTAGGTTACATACCCAAGCTGTATTTCCTACAAGTTATAGAAAAGCTGCAGTTAAATTATTCCTATTTCTTCCAAAACTACAAGTTATGTCAATCCCAAGGCAAAGGCTTATGCAGACAGCCTATAAGGAAAAGGAAAAAAAAGTTTCTTTTTTGGCCTGGTACCACAGGGCATCGAGATTCCTGACTGAAATCATGGTTACTCATGATTAAATCATGCTCAAGTCTTGCTCTTACATGAAAGACTGGACCAGAGAAAACTCCTTTAGTTTAATGATGAGATCAGTATAGTGCAACTTGAGATGAACAAGTAGAATACACCTTCCTGTGGCATGTGCCCGTGGTCGAGTTGGATATTATCTGCTTGTTAGGAAGGAACTGGCACATATTCATAAACACAAAACACCAGCCAAACAGATCCAAGCCCCTCAAATCCTGGAAGAAGCTCTGGCTTTTCCCAAGATCTGAGCTCTTCAAAGACCCGTGAATCAGCAGAGCCCAGACACAGAGCTCTTGACAACCAGCCAGAATGTGTTGACCAATCTGAAGTGCCTGTTTGACATCCCTACATCCACAGGGAATCCAGCTCTTGGAAAAAGGGTTACAAAAAAATTTCATAATCCAGAGGTTACTGAGTGTTATCTTGTGCATATAATTCACAGCTCTTTTAACCTTACATATGAATAGGTGACTAAATCCCACAGTGTGGTAGTAGACAAAAGAGAATGTTTAAAAATTATCAGGAAAGGATTTTAAAAAAATTCTGAAGTGCTGAAAAAAAGTCTTATCGTGGTTTAGCTTTATAAAAGAGTATACTAGTTGTATCATTCCTTTCAATAACTTGAAACTTTCAACTAAACAAACACATAGTGGCTGTTTTCCCTTTCTGTTCTCTTGCTTCCTTTTTTTAAATAAAAAACCCCCACCAACCACAGAGTCCCCACATCATTTGGGAACAAAAACTCAAACCCCAAAGCACAGTTAGGAATATGCAGTCCTCTAATGCTTTTGTTTAGCAAGGACAAATCAAAGAGGTGTGGTGTGATTTGTGCTTATTGTACACAACACAGAGTTTCTTAGCAAGCCAGATACACTAACACGTGGAAAATATAACTATAGGGGTCTTAGAAGAGGTCTTTCCTTCCATAGCTGTGATTTAAAATATTTAGGTTTTGCAAATGCACATATGTTTGAGTGCCTCTATATTAGTTAACTAGTGCAGAGGACTTTTCTACACATCTTAGGCACTGTGCCAAATACCTTCTCTGCTCCATCTTTCAGTCCTGCACTCTTTGGGAATGAGGACTGAGCTTCACTCTTTACAAATCGGCAATAGAGCTGCATCCTTTAAACTATTAGTGATAACCATCACTCATTCAGCCTGCAGATAAAAAAGAGATTTCTAAAATAACAGTAAATCTGGCAGCATCTCACCCATGGATCCGAAAAAGCAAGCAAGAAGAATGGGATTAATGTAAAACAAGAAATAGGAAATTTAGAGCAAGTGTTCTTGCAGGAGGTTTTGAAACATTCTCCACAGATATTCCTGTAATAGAAAAGCCCATCTGCTCCGTACAAAGCTAATAAAATCACTTGGCATAATGTGTCTTTACTGCCCTCCTCATTGCCCGAGAATTCCTTCTCAAATGATAAAGAGCCATTTTAATGTTGGCGCCCATTTCAAATAAATTACCTTAACAGATAAATTCTGTTAGGATCTTAAATATTTCAAAAATTTTCTCATTTTAAATATTAACAAAGAAAGGAAGTTAATACTGATTTATCATGAGATCCAGGTCATTATGAAATCAGATCCATTAAAAAGGATAATAGTTTCTTTTTTAGTCTAGATGAAGGCAATTTATGAGTGCTAGGAAATTTTGCAGATTGCCTGTGGGTAGAGCTTGGCATCTATGTAATTATGTGGGATCTCTGAAGGCATTTAAAGGCCAATTGACTGCTTTTAAATCATCTCTTTAAACCAGCAACAACCAGGATATAAAGATTTTGTGGCCAAATGAAAGAAGAGTATTTCAGTGTTGCCAATTCTGGCCCAGCAATTCACGAGCCTTGAAAGTTCATACCCAGATATATTTTATCGGGTATATATTAAAAATTAATCATAAAATTGATGTTGAAAAAAACTAATTTTAAAAGAATGAAAATATTCTAGAGCCATTGGAGAAAAATTTGGATTGGTGAATGCTTTAATTATAGGAAGTAACTCACAAAGCTTGCCTGGTTACAGGGATCAGATCCAGAAAAAGCACATTTTCTTGGCCCATTCTTCATGTATTTCTTCGTGCATGCCTGCCACTATTAGCATTCTGGCTATCTGTCAGGAGGGAATTACTGTGCATACAACAGTCAATCTGCTCATGATTTCAGACTTCCCCCACACACTCTCTAACACATGCACTGAATCATTCCCAGCATCCAGTTTTGCTGCTATTGTATTTTAAAAGACAGAAGCAGCCATTTCCTTCCTTCCTCCATAGTGTTAATATTACATATAATAAAGAGATACATATCTCCCTGTCACCCCCAGATTACAATAAGGTTCCTGCATTGGTTCAGTTCTTCTCAATTCCTACATAACAACTGAGCTGTGCATTTTCTTATGATTGCTAACAATACTTTCGGTTACATACATTAATTAAAGGGTATTAAGATATGACTCAAATGATTTTCAGTAAAAACTGTTCTGAATGAGTGGTTCAGTGCACTAACAAGTAGAGTTGCTGATTTTCTCATGTAAGAAACAAACCGAAAGAGACCATTTCTTCTAGTTTTTGCATACCAGGAGTCAGACCATTTAGCACTGCATAGCACAGGAACACTGAAGGGCAGAGTTTAGCTGCTAAACAAGCACATTACTCAGACCTTCTGCATCAGCTCATGAAAGTCTCCTTCTTTTGACCACTAGCCCCAGGCAGTGGGGCACAGTGAGCAGCCACTAATCCACAGATCCTCCTGAGTGAGCTGATCAAAGTGCAAATCAAAACACCAGGAGAGTTATGCATGATGGCAAAAGGGAGAGGAAAAACAATCCCTTGAGGACACGCTTGCAAAAAGGCTGTCATTAACTGCATCATAAACTGGTCTTTCCTGCAGTTTTCTGTGCTGTTATGAGCTGCATCAGTTCATGTCTTTCATGCATTACAAATCTGGTGAAGCCAGAACATTTTCCACCAAAATGTCAGCAGAACAAACTATTACAGAAGAGATTTTTCTTCACAGGAAATTGCAAATGCCTGTATTACTTCTGATTAGAGCATAACACCTACAGCTCAGCATTTGAAGAAATCAAGAACTACTGTACTCTCTGCTGTAAGAAGAAAAAAACCTAATTACTAATATTGCTAGAAAAGTATAGTATATTTCACTGTAATTTATAGAAAAAATCCTTATCTTTACACAAAGCAAAAACTGCTTTACTTTTATTGAAGAACTAGGTTTTCAGTGACTCCTAATTTAAGGAGTCATTTAATTATAGAATTAGAGAATTGCAGGCAACAGTAAGGAACTGCTGCATGAGTTCTACTTGCCTTGTTCCCAACAGAATTTTGTTCATCTTGTTCTTTAAAGCCCTTAATTATGAGGTTTCTCTATCTTTCTTGGGCATGGTATCCCCTATGCCTAATGGCACCCAGAGCCACAGAAACAACAGGTTATGTTTATATTGTCATTTGTGTCAGCAAGGTGAAGATTACTACGAAGAATCTGATCTCAAAAATTCAGTTAATCAGTTTCTCTCTCTTCTAAGAAACAAAAATCCTCCTATCTCCAAAGTGATAAGTTTTACCATTACACTTCATAATTTGCAAAAACAAACTAACTGCAACCAAGCTGGGTTTTAAAAACACATGCAAGCTGCTAAATAGCAGTGTAGCTATCTAGCAGGTGTTTACAGAAGTCAAGAGCATAAATCAAGGAAATGCATAATTAAACAGAACTCCAAGGTGAGTGAATTCACTTGAGCTCAGAAACACACATTGATTCAAAATACCTCAACAGCTCACTCAGACTGTTCCTTCAGCAGTGATATTAAAACTGCAAATCTTTCAAAGGAAATGAATTGGAGATTGTATTTGCCCACTGTTGCAGATACTGTTGTATCTGCTGATGTCCCGTTCTTTTCTAATCAACCTCTTTATGTCATGTTCCCAATTCCTACTGGAAATAGTTAGCCAAAATATTGGTCAGTTGAAAAATTATATTTAAGTGTTGATAAAAAAGTTAAGAAAAGATGCCTAGATTCCAAAATAAAGTTAAAATTTCTCTCCCTACCAATTAGAAAGCTTTACTAAACATTGACCTAGATGAAGCAGATATTCAACAGCATCACTATTCATTTATTTGTAAAATGATGAAAGTTTCCAAATACGCATTTCCTCTGCTCCAGTTCAGTTTCAGTAGCCACGATATGCTCTTCAGAAGTACTGGTTTGACAGGTGAGATCAAATTTCTGACCTTATCGTGTGGTCTGTAGACACAATCTTAGAATATTGTAAAATTTAAAAGTGTGCCACAGATTAACAGTCTCTTCATATACCTCATGACAGTTTCCTGACATGAATTGACCACAAATCATATTGAGGCACAGACACTTCTTTAATGGGAAACTGGCAAGGGCAGGTTAATACCTCTAAAGGAACAGGAAGTTTGAAAACTGAATTTTAACTGTACTCTGGACAATAATATAACCTTTAGATTACAGGTATTACCTGCTACAAGTCATGGGACAATCCTGAATTAATCAAAACTATGATTTCTTTAAAAAAATGGAAAGGGGGGCTTCAAATTTCTTTGGAGAATAAATCTAATTTTCCTCCTCTGTAGTTACAAATTATACCTGAGCTTTTTTATTTAGCAGGTAAAGGATAAAATGAATTATTCAGTGCAGGTTTTTTTTGGTTTTAGTGAATACCTTTTAAGAAATTGTGTTAAATACTTATCTCACTAACGCATTTCCACAGCAGCAAGTAATCCACTGTCCCTAGAAAATGTTGTTACGTCTGATACTAAAGAAACAAAGTTCAAAAGCTTGTTTTTGCATGATATACTGAGAAACATTAATATCTCACCTGGTAAGGTTTCTTGCATGTACATTTTTGAGTTTGCAGAGACCTGGCTGTTCTGAATACTCTGAGTACTCTTCATGGTGAAGAGGAGCACCCAAAATTCCTTCTCCCAGACAGAAACAGCTACAGGTTTAACAAGCTGGGCACATCCAGCTCCCTGGATCTGTACATCTGTACCAAAGCCAAAGCTTCTGCCCCCAGAATGGAGCACCTTCTGAAGGAAAACCCTTGCCATAAGGGCCAGGCTGTCACAGCTCGAGATCTGCACAGGGATGAATCCTGCAGATCTGAGAGACAATAGCCTGCCCCACCTAACTGAAGTGCAAACAAAAGTTACGCATCAAATGCTACCTGTTTTCCTCTCAAGTGTTACACACATACATTTTTTAGCTACACAAGGCCACCACTCACATTACAAAAAATAAACATCACAGTTGATAACTTATGAGATAGACCAAACACGTTGCATGGGATACCACACTATTTTATTTCATTGCTCTCATGTGCAAGGAGTTTACTAACCACCAGGCTAACTCAAAGCAGCAAACATTGTTTGGTAATTAGTAAAACAAATTCTTTTCCCAATCTGCATTCAGTTTCTAATTAAATACTAATTAGAAGTCAGTATTCCACTTAATTGAATTGTCAAACACTTTTGTTTGGTGACTCTTATTATATTTTAAAGCATTCACAATTGGAATAGAATTCCCAGAAAACCTAGAAGTAACATGAGCATATTGTTCTCCTAATGACATTTTATGAGCTGACATAAAGTATCTTAGAATACATTTTTCTGAAGTCACCTTAGGAGAGCATGCAACACTGAAAATATCAAGAATGTACTTGTTGCTTGCTATATGACTGCTCATTCTTCAGCTGAAAAATGAGTATTTCTGGGTGCAGAAAATGCAATTATGATAATTATTTTATCCTGGTTATGAAGTAAATACCCGTACTTTAAGCAAAGTTGTGAGAAATCTGCAGAGCTGGGAACAAGGCAACAAAAATCAGAACTTAACTACTTGGTCACGTGCCTGAAACTTGATAGCCATAAGCCAATTCTTTCATCATTACAGGATTTTTCTAAAATACTGACTAATTTCTATCTTGGCAAAACCAAGCCCGTTCACATTCAAATGTAGTATTCGGGGTTTTTTATGGCTTCCATAATACTTTACCCCTTAATTATCTACTTAAATTAGATACTACACAGATTTAGATTCATATGACTATCACAGGCCCTAAGACAAAAAAATCATTACACTAACTACTTTCTTATTTTATCACCATGAATTGTCTCAGTGAAATGAAGATGTAGGTCACACATGATATTATCCTGATATCCTGGGCAGCCTGTTCTAATGATCGACAACCCCTTCAGTGAAGAAATGCTTCATGATATCCAATCTAAACCTCCCTGGTACAACCTGGGGTCATTTCTTCTTGTCCTGTTGCTTGTCATTTGGAAGAGGTCAAATATAAATCAGGAGAGGAACGAGTTCAACTAGAAATTAAAAAGCTGGCATAGGAGCATGCAAACTGCAGTCAAAAAAATTAACACCCTGTTGTGTGTAGAAAGGGAAATAGCCACGGTTTTACAAAGTGAAGAGAAATTCTGAAAATAAGATAATCTTAACTCTGGAGCTACACTATGCTGAAAGTCACCTAAAATGACAGAAAGGCAGAAGAATGTGTATACTGATTAAATCTTAATTTCCACCTTTTCAAGCAGCAGCTAGGATATAAAGCCATAAAAAATTTTACTGTCCAGAAGATGGATTCAAGTCAAGCCACTTCAACGTGGCAAGCCTGAAAATGCCAATTTTATTTTCATCAGAGTCAGGAAAGGCTTTTAAACTTTCAGCATTCTCATTTGCACTTAACTAAAGCTTTATTCCTGAGGGTGTCTAGAAATACTTCAGCCTTGACAGGGCTGGGCAGCGGGACTCGATTAGAGCCAGATCCTTTTCAGTGGTTCCATGAGTGAAGTTTTATTTCACATGAGTGAAAAACATGTTCTTGTGCTAGAATCCACAAGTGTGGATTTGATGAAATAAGCATTAAAGAAAGAGGGGGGGCCTTGCTGTCTTTTCTTTTTTTACAAGGGGGATATTTGAAAAGGGACAAAATTCACTATGGGATACGACACAGAAGGAATACATTTTCTATGAATATCGGAAAACTTAAGAAACCATGTAGAAGTTCAAATCTTACCAATGGTTCTTCCAAAAACAAAGCAACCAACATGTATGACTTCAAAACAAGACATATCTTTACAAATTAATTTTTTGGTAACTCTCAGAAAATCAGAAAGGATCAGGAATAAAGTGTCAGTAAATAAAATTCCAGTAATATGAATTCTGAAATGAACAAAATGAAATATTCAGAGACACTGAAATATTCTGAAAATAATCATCAACTCAATTTTCTAAAAATGAATCCTTTCAACAACCCACTTTCTTAATTTTCTGAGAACCCACAAAGGCTGAGGTAAAAGGAGGTGAATAAATTAAATCCATCTAAACTCCAGTAGAGCACTTGATATAGAAGGAAGAATTCCCTGCTGCATCCCATCCTTTTATGCTACGCTGATGATTTGAAAAACTGCAAAAGAGGCAGAAATGGCATAGAGCATCCACCAGGCATAAAAATGGAGAGCTAATAAAATGTTTATTGCCCTTGCCTGAAGAATGAGAATGCTGTTACGATTTTTTTTCTCAAGTTAGAGACAGTAATTCCCTAGTACTGCTGGAAGTGTGGGCAGCACAAGTGTGGTTTAACATGCTAATTTGCATCTCTTTTTCCAATATCATACGTACAGTTTCCAGCTGCTATACATATTTTTTCCTGGTATATAATGAAATCTTACCCCTAAAATAAAGTTTCTTTGTTTTGAAATTCATACTACTGGATCAAAAATAAAGATTACCAGAAAATTCATGGTTAAAACCATAAAGTAGATACCCTGATGTTCATAATATTCAGGAAAGAGTTCTAGTGAGGTTCTACTTTCACGGATATGGGAACACTGGGTAAGTGAGGAAAACCCTAGTTAATAAAATCAGGTACTGAGCTTATCACCAAAAATAGTAATGTGACCTAGGAAAGGCTGGAAATAAAATCAGAAAATAAACTGATTTCAAACATGGTGAAAAGAGAGTGTTATCTGGACAGCAGCCATACATAACAGAGAAGAGAGGACATGATAAAACAAGTCTAATTAAATGCATAGTCTAAAATGTAACATGGAAGTAAAAAAATCAGAATTGTGTTCATGAAAGTTCCAGGAAGACATCAATGCCATGTAATCTTCTGCATATAGCCCTAATGGTAGCATATTTTAATATGCTCATTTTTATTTGTGATTTTTCCACCAATTCAAAACAAAACAAACCCAAATTAAAGTAGTATTTCTGAAAATGTAATTTATTTGAAGTCTCGAGCTATGTTTTCATACTTGAACAAGTACAGGTAGGAGAACAAAATAATTACGCACATAAGAGAGAAAAAATATAAGCCAAAAGAAAAAAAAACAGCCTAAAATTACAAGTAAAAAGATGAAAAAACCCATGAGATGTGTTATATTTCTTCAGTCAAGTGGATGAACAAAGGCCTGTGTCAGCACAATCGAAAATCTCTTCCAGCTCAAATTTCACTACAGTTTTGCTGCTGAAAATCAGGGCAAAAGTAGTCTCAGCAGACCTTGAAACACCAGTAAACACAAATCAGAATGGTTGTTACATTGGCTGAATATCCTGCCCAGCAAACCTCAGCAGTAATTTCTTCAGCTCATTTCAGATACTTCTGTGCTCCATTTCTGCCTGCACCTTCCCAAATAAGTTTAGAGTGCTGCCTGTTCAAAAACTTTGTACCACAACTAAAGTTTATGTTCCTAGAAATGCTAATGTTACACTGTGGCTACGTAGAAAAGCTGCACTGAAGATCCCATCACTAATTGAGACTAAACAGGAGAATCATTTGGGCAACAGAAAGGCAGCTTTGCTGAATGAGAACATTCAGAGTCTACACTTTAACAGAAGATATTTTGAGAGATGTCAAGTGCCATAACTGGCTGTTATTTGCTGAGCTGAGGACTGGTCCCAAGCTGAGATTTTGGAATATATATAAAAAAAGAAAGTGGTATATAAAGAACTTTTAAAACTAATGACATGGGAAAAAAAGCTATTTAAAAAGCTCATTCTGGAGAGTTCTGCTTTCTTCTTAAACTTTGAATGAGAATTCAAGGAGCATTGTTGTATCTGGATCTTATGCACTGAATGAGCAGTGCACAGACATCAATCATTTGCCAACTGCTCCGGAAAAAGACCAAGCATGGAAAAACTCTGTAAATACAAGACTCTTGATAACATTTGACAGGTTTGCTCTGGGCATTTATTGCTGTTTTCCTGCAAACACAACCCCTAGGGAGGTAACTTAGACTTACTGCTGCACTTCTGATGTCAATTATTTCTTCTCACCCCTTGGTCTGTAGTAGCACGTTCAGTTATGTTTTGTATATACTGAAAAAGAGATAGCAAAAATACCCATCGTGCCTGAATACTCCACATTTTTGCTGTTCCGTAACTGTCTGGAAAACAGAAAACTGGAAAATGGAAGTAATAATACCTATAAGTAGCATAGTTTATTTCCTTTCTGGAAAGAGTCATGGCATATTTATAGATGAATATTCCTGGTTTATATAGCAAGAGAAGTTCTTCTGTGGGTATTTTTATGGGGTTTTTTTTCTATTGAACATTTCTATTGAACAAGACAAGTTTTGCTTTTTAAATCAGGATTCAAGGCCTGTTCAGGTTTTTAAAACATTAATTATACTACTGAAAATGATGGAGGGATGTGCTAAAAGCAGATAATTCTGTCAAATGTCTGTACTCAATCACAACTTATTCTGAAAAAAAATTAGAACATCTCACTTCATATTTTCCATGTGCACTTTACACATGCTGATTGCTATGGTGTTTCTCTTAGAAGAACACATGGGAAAAGCTTTGCCTTTGCAGGGTTATTATCTGCCTAAAGATGTAGACAGATAACAAGGGGGATTTTAAGGTGCTTGAGTGTCTTTAGTCAAGTAACGAGCTCTGAAAAGCTTGCTTAAGCATTTTATTTACTGCTTACTTTTTTATTCCTCTGGGTCAGCTTCATCCACATTTCAAATTAATTTCCATCTCCTTTTTCATTTCCACAGGTTTTTTCCTCTACTTTCATATACACAGGTTTTTCCAGAAAATGCCAAAACAAATGCCACATTGGTAGAATAACTAATTTCAGGATTACTGACTCATGTTCCCAACAACATTTTCCAAAACAGTATTTATAGCCACTGAAACCACCAAAACCGTAGAAACTGTTTAGTTTTAGATGCTTTGGATTTTTTATTGTTTTGTGTATAGCAATTAAAGTCTGATGCAAATAATACAGCACCTCATAGCTTAGAGAAGATGCCCATCTATTGGTATCCTCATTCTCAGGAGGCAGTGCCTTAGAGAACCTTCCCTCTGATTTCAGCTTTCGACAGCAGAGTGCTCTAAGAAGCCTGGGGGTAGGATTCATACACTCTGCAACACAGAAGAATCAGTATTCTTTTTAGGCTTGTTCTTGCTGATTTCAGATGAGAAAAGGTTGGTATTAGGGCCAAAACACCCCCAAAGCCTTCCTTTCCTCTGACTCCTGATAGAAGTTGGTTCTTTGTATTGTTTCTACCCTGCCAATCCAGGCATTTACACCAGGCTTCTCTTCATAGAGTTCAATTATGTTAATTTTTTTCCCCTGGAACCTGTTTTTTCCTAAGTAAGCTATAATTTCTGTGCTGCAGCTTCAGCATCTTCTTTTTCTGGCCTTCTATCTGAAAGAGATCTAATAACTTGTACTAAAATCTGTATCCGGTTGCCTTTGGAAAACTACTGAGTAAGTTTAATGGCAGTGGTACACAAAACTGCACCATGGGTACATGATAGATAGTTCTCCATTGCTCTTACACATGAAACTTGTCATAAAATTAATGGGCCAGCTCAGCAACTCCTACCAAACAAAGGCAACTGAGCATCTCGGTGACATGGTATAGCAAAGTTATATATCCTGGGGTAGATATAGGACTACTCAGAAAATTCCTCTGTCTCCTTTTAGCTTTACAGGGAGATTGACCATGTAAAATATTCCTATTTCTAGAGTAAAAATAGAAACGAGCAGGAATGTTCTCAGATGTGTGATAGACATTTAATCTACTCTACAGGCAACCTTCATGGCTCACAGCTTGGATTCATGTTGAAAGAACTCCTTTGGTGGAAAAACAGCCTGTGCTGAATTGCTACCCTGCTGCAATCAGACTACTTCTGGAAATTAAGCTTGCTTTAGCTATTTCCATATTACTTTACCACTTGTAGAGAAGTGTCATAGAATTTCATTGCAGCCCAAGTAGATGGAAGGCTAAATGTTTCTATCAAAACTAGTTAGCAGTTGCTAATAAGTTTTAAATACTAGAAATATTTAATGTGACTTCCTGTTTACTATATTGCATTATCATGAATCAGTAACAGGAATAGTAGCCTGATTTTTGATTACCTCTCCCTTCAACAGTTTCTTTCCATACTGCAGTACTACATGAAGGTACTGATATGAATGCCAGTCTATGTAATATGCATTTTGTGATAAATCATGCATAAGAATGCACAAAACCATTTTATTGTGAACGTATTACTTTAAAAAAATCTCACAGCGTGAAGTGAAGAAGGAAAATTTCTTTCATTAAATAGTTTATCGTGATTTTTTTCTGTGTTTTATTACCAGAGCAACAATAACAGAGTAGCAGCACAATCTAGCCAGAATAGAATATTTATCTATTGGAAATTTTCTCAAAACCCCATAGTCTTCCACATAACACCCTATTTCTAGGTGAAAATAACAGAAAATAAGAAATCTCAGAGAAATCTATGATTATCTCTTGCTATCGACCTTTACAGTGGGTAACAGCATCACTAAGAATTCGGTAGCAGCACAGGGAACCAACAGGATGCTGCTGTCTCACACATGCCAAACACAAACCTCTGTTTCAGTGCTAAAGACTGCAGGGAGACTTGCAGTGCCAGCTGATGTTTGAGGAAAAATTAGGATGCAATCAGCAAAAGATGATAAATTGCAAACGGGCTAAATCCTATTGGAGTAAACAGGAAACTGTTAAAATTACAGTATGTAAAAAAGAAAATACAGGGTTCTTGCTTTTAAGACACAGAGAGGAATCCTTCTAACCTGTTTTCAGCTGGTTTCTCTTTCTACAAAGACAGCATGTGCAGTTTCTCAGTTTCCTAAGCATTACACAAAATGCACACTCTGGAAATTTGGGTAAAGGTAAAAACAGAAAGAAAAAGCAATTACGGATCTGGTAAAGACAAAAATACTCTGCTCCTGAAAGTATAGGCAGAACTGTGAGAAAAATATGACAGAATTAGTAATGAAATGGGCTGAGGGTGTTTCAAAGAACTTTGCTCTTTGTACTCAGATAAATCTTCCTGTGAGCCCCAGAATTGCTAATATCATGTTATCTTGTATAACTGACATTTTGATTAATGTCAGCTTACAGTCTCTTGAAATTAATCTCTTCCACATTGAACATGGTTTATATAAGGTGAACATTTCAGCCATTTTTTGGCAAGCTATTGAAAATTTTAAAAAACATTTTCTAGACAAAACAAAACAAAGATTATATTTTTAGAAAGAGTGAGAAAATTGTGTCTGTTACATGAGGAACAACAAATGCAATAATCATTACTGTTCAACAGACGCTCCAAGTGTAAACCAAACAGTGATTTTGAAGCAGGGCTCAGGGGGCAAGCAGCATTCTATCTGCCAGGATGGCAGGCTCTTTGCTTTCCAGTCACAATGTCAGTGAATATTGAGCTGGGACAGAGAAGCAGATCAAATGTAATGAGAGACAATGTTTACTTGCTGCATTTGTAAATATTATTCTATTACCACTGCTCAAATGTCTGTTAAAATTTCAGGGACCATCTTAAATGAGCCGGGGGTTTGCAAACAAAACAAAATGCCATTTATCCACATAACACAGGCTGCAGCTACATCAGGAAATCCATTTGCCAGAGGTATTACTGCAGGCAATTCTGAATAATAATGGGATGCCAGTACAGATTATGTTGGGCCCATAGGGAAGAATGATCTATTGAGTTTCCTATGTCTCTTACAAAACTTTTTGTCTGTCTTCCATAAATCCTGTACAAAATATACATTGTCCAACATTGTTCCACTGTACAACATCAAACACCTTATATTTGATATACTAGTTATGCCTCTGGATAGATAATTTTTGAGGAAAAAGATTTTTTCCATTTAATATTTCCATGAGCACGATTTATATAATTACAATAATACGTAGGAAAGAAATTTTATAAGTCTATATAATTTTTAAATTAGGAAGAACATCTAGCTCAGAAATGCTGAACAGTTTGAAAAACAGCTAAAATACTGTTAGGTTATAACAATTTCATTGATTTTTTTCTTTACTTGGTGCTATTAAAGAGTTTAAATTTTTCTTTAATGCAAGCCACTCCCTTATCATATTGAAAAAGATCAAGATTGCAAATCTGGTAGAAAAAAGCTGCAAACTTCAATGATTAAAAGTAACTTTACGGAATTTACAAGACTTATGGGAAGAATGCCTGAATCTCACAGTCAAAGGAAAAGGAACCACAAGGTTTAATTTTGCAAATTCATGTAGGATTTTAGCAGAGTTTTTTGCTTTTTCATTAGAATTTTATTGCATTTAATAACTGGAAATAAAATTAAAGCCAGATGTAAGCTTCTAAATGCTAAAGATGTGTACTGAATTAAGACTGACTTTTTCTACTGCTGTGCAACTCCTCTGCCTATGAAACATTTGCAGAATTTCAAGAGTTGAAGATGTCCTTTGTGCATCTTTCAAAGAGTGAAAAGCATCTCCTATCTCATTTCTGCACTTGTTGATAACTGTGGTACAGCTGCTTAAAGCACACTCCCAGCTCATTTTCACAGCAGGTAGTTACAGACTGCAGTCACCACGAGACACCCAGTTGGGAGTTTTCTTGGGGCTCCAGTGCCAGCCAATATAAAGCCAATAAAAGGAGTTTAGGGCAATCCCAGTCCCTACTGCAGCAATGAGCAGCTGTTTGTCTCTGAATTAACCAATCTTATTTGTTAACCTGGAAAGCAGTGCAAACAAGACTTTCCTTTTTTGAAAGGAAACACGCAGGATGAAACCCTTTCCCTTATTAACATGAAATTTCAATTTTGAGAAAACTCTTCACTACATATGTTATTTGGCAAGTTTGAGCAAGAATGCTCTTGAAATCTAGACAATTTACAATTTTCACAGATCATGACAAAAACGTGTTAATTTTATTTGGATTAGCAGATACTAAGATTCAGAGACAGGTCAAGACTGTTCAGTAGCATAGGCATCCTACATGTTTTACTATGTCAAGGGTTTTGTTGTCATCTCCACAGCAAAAAACATCCTTGGGGTTTTGCAGTAGTGACAGAGCAGGCACTAGGAAAACAAGCCTTGGTAGGTCTCTGAGGTCACTAGTTGCAACAGTAAACAGAAAACTTTGCTGCTGATACACTTATATTCAGGTAAAGAGAAAAGTGTGGAGAACACAAAACATAAGCAGAGGAGCTTGAACAAATGGTCTTGGTGAATTTCAAACACTGCATTGGGAAAAATAATGCATTCACAACAACTGCCGTGCGAATAATTTTCCACTTGATTTATTAATATAATTTTTGATATTAATGAATGCTGAGGATCTGCTGCAGTGATGGCTCTTAAACACACACTTTGTACCACACACTTCAGGCAGTCAGCGCTGGTGCTGAGTGCTACCTCTGCTCCAGAGTTAATCAGCATAATTCCAAATAAGAAAGGCTTTACAAATACCACTTAAGAAAGGTCAAAATTAACCTGTCAATGCCTTATGAACGACATTGTAATAATGGACAGACTTAAGGACTCTTGTTTAAAGAAACGTATCATGGCAGCATATTGGAGTTTCTTTTTTTTCTTTTAGATACATCTGTCACATTACACTTTGGATTTGCTTCATGAAATATTGAATATGAAATAGATAGGCTACATCTTCCCAGGTCATAGTCTGAATAAGAATCTGGAAAATCAAATGTCTAATGGACTCCTTAATGTACTCTGATATTTCATTGTCAAAATTATAGTGAAAAGAGGAGATACAAAGCACCATCAATCTTTTCTGACAGAAAATTGTATGAGAAAGATTAAAATTAATTGTGTTTTGAAGAGTATCATGTCAAAATTCTCTCTGAATGCATAATTTGAGATATGCAGCTGTTTTCATTTAGCTTGAAATAAGGCAGAAACAGCTTTGTGAAGAGAAAAGAAAGGGTCTTATCAACAGCCTCAGTTCTTCAGCAAGATTAGTAGATCTTTAACGTAAGGCAGTAATCCACTGACTGTCTACTACCGTGGGTGCAATGAGTTATCTGTGCTGAAGCATTCTGTTACTTTTCTACTGAAAAATACTGTTTTCTACTGAAAAATGAAAAAAGTCAGAATTTGTGGTAGAGGCAGATCTACTTCTAAATATTTAAGTTTAGAGTGTCTGTTTAACACAGGTCTTTAGACCTATTTCCCTTATGAAACAGAAACACTAATGTACATTACTAAAACAGAAAAAAAAAAATAAGGGAGAAATAAGGTGCGAAAAGTGAGTGAAAGAATTGTTTTAATAGAGACTCCCTGATTTTGATGCTATTTGTGAAGCTCAGGAAACAACTTTTAGCGAGAAGCTTTGTCAGTGGATGAAAAAAAAAGGAAGAGAGCCCTCAGGTGAGGGTTTGTAGCCAGCAAGCAGGACGCAGGCACCAGTGCCGAGATGTGTCCGGAAGCACTTCACATTTGCCATTTTGCATCCAGGCACAGGGAGAATCTCAGTGCCAGAATAAGCAGTGACAGGTATGACAGATTGAGCAAACCTTTGCAGCTGCCAGTGTGCCAGGGCACGCCTTGCAAACGCTGCTTCTCAAGTGCAGCTTGGAGCATTTTGGCAAAATTCCCCTTCTGACAAGCCTTGCCCAGAACAGAGTTTAAGCCTGCTCTGCACAAGCTAAGTGGATAAACAAGAGTTTTAGGATCAGGTGATAACTGCAGAATGTCACTTGAGTTGCAAAGGACAAAATCTAAACAGAAATCAGGAGCAATACAAACAGATGGAATTAGAGGGGCTTATTTGATGCTGAATTCAGTCACAAAGCCAAGCAGCGGAACATTCAAGTTCTGACAGATGATAAATGGTTACTGAGTGGGTATAGAAAATAAAAAAGAACCCCAGAAACTTGTAGAAGGAATTCAAAGATTTGTAGCTCTTCAGAATCCAACAAGATGGCCTTGTAAGACAGTTGACACTGCACAAGAACTTTCAGATATTGTTTCCAAATTTCTTAAACTTCAGAATCTCTAAAGATGCAGGGTTTTTAATAATGCATTATAAAGTGACAGTGGAGAACTTAATGTTGAACAGGAATATTATGCAAGGGCTTAATCTAGGGGGTTCTTGGTGTCTTTTTTCCAGTTTATGAAATAATCTCTTCAATATAATGAATTAACCTTTGGTCTTAGTGCTTATGACTCGCGCTCCTCTTAACCCTCCTTTTTAGAGGAAGCTTTGTTATGACCCCTACTGAAAAGGCAAGGGTTTCTGCTGAACTCTCTATGGCAGAGTATACAGAGAGCTGTCATTTCTGTTGTTATTTTGCAGTGGACAGACTGCAGATGAAGTTGAGGCAGTTTCCCAGTTAAGGGGTCAGGTTGGGGGGGTCCAGGTCCTGTCCCTGCCCACAGCAGCAGGAATCTGCCATTCTCTGCAGGCCCTGGCAGGGAGCTGCTGCAGTTCCATCTGCACACTGCCTATACCAAATTTACAACTTCCAGAAAATTCTGAGGCCTGTACATGGGCAGTTTTACAACATGTAGAGGCCAAAGGGGATAAGTAAATGAGGGGAAGAGAAGGAGGCCACTGGGAGGCTTTCATAACAACCACTGCATAACATGAAATCCAATTTTATGGAGTAACATAAAGATGAAGTGGTGTAATTTGGTGTTTGTGCTTACTCCCCTGCCAGTACTCTTCAAATATTTGCCATGCATAACAGAGACATACATTGACTCAAACTCGCAGCTAGGGAATTCACACAGAGAAACTTGAATTTTAGCTGTGTAATAATATATATTACACAACTACATGTTAATCCCACACACAATTATACCATGCACTCAGTATAGCTTCTGATAAGGATTTTAGTAAGGATTAAGTTTTCTCATCAATCAAAAGTCCAGCAATGCCTGTGTTATGGGGAGATAAGAGTACTGATTGCTTATCATGCACTGAAAATATTTTTACACAGTACTATTTGAATAAATTGAATAAATGCAATAAAATTTTACAAGTCAAAGCTAATTTGCATAAAAGCCAGTCATCGTATCTGTGTTCATCAATACAAATAAAATTAGAAGGGCACAATGAGGGGGTAAGGACACTGGCAAAAGGTGAGTGTATATACACGCTTAAATAGACAAACACGTACAGACTATGCATGCACATCTAGATCTTATATAAATAGTGTACATGTGTTTGCATGTGTGTGCATCTTCAAAAGAGTGTTATGTCTATTTTTACATATACGTTCAGCCAGATCAGAGGCAAAGGATTTTGTCATTTTTTTTCCTATTCTGAGCAATTGGATTCCAATGGAATCTGGTTTCTATTACATTTAAAGGTTTTATCAAACCTGTTTTAGTTCTAGAAGACTGTTCATGAAAGCTGACAACATCAGCAAGTACCACTAGCAGATAAAAAACCTATATTTTCTCAAACAACAATAAAGTTTTTAAAAAGAAAATGTAACTATTTTATCTTTTCACTAGAAGTTATCGACAGGCTTAAAACAAAACAGACATTTTCTTGGCAGATCTCCAGCCTAGGAGGGAATAACCCACCACCGAAATGGCCAAGTTTTGAACAATCTGTTTTGAGCAGTAGCTAAGAAGTTGCTTTCCTCAGGGTTAGTACCCAGTGTGGAATTTCAAAGATTTAACTCCTTTCTCATCCAGCTCTGTCATGCAGGGAAAAAGCACGTTGTATTCCACTTCTCCTGAGCTGGCAGGTACACCCTTGGAAATATTTGTTTGGCCAACATTTGCACTGCCTAACACACAGCTTCTCTACAGTTTGCAAACATTGCCAGCCAATGCTGCTAGTAGCTTTGATCACCATTTAAAAATACTTATAAAAGACTCATTAAAATGCCCAGATGAAAATACACAACCCAGGACCAGCATAAACATAACAGATAATGATTTAATAAACAGTATCCAAACACCCACGCCACCACTGCCAACTCATCCCCCAAGATAAAAGGGAAAGTGGGAAATTAGCTGAAATGAAAAGAATTGGCCCAGCTGTTTGGGCCATTCAGTTCTTAATGCCATAAAAATATGAGAATTGTGGCAATGTATTATTGGTTATGGAAGTAATTTTAAACTTTTTTCAAGAATAAATTGTGCATCAAACCTTTCAAAAGCCAGTGCGTGGTTGTTTTCTAAATGGGCATATTCTTCTCTTAGTTAAATTAAAGGAACCCTTACCACTGGAATCAAAACAGGAAGATCTATACCAATTTGCTGAAAACTATTATTATAGAAGAATTCACACAAAATGCTAGGCTTTGAATAATGTATTATACCCAGATGGATGGCTACTGGGAAAATATCAGGAAAAATCTAACACACTTAAAAACACAAACTACTAAAAAACGATGACAAAAGTGGGGTAAATTTCAGTAAATGTTTCCTTGGTTCTGCTATAACACAGCTTCAAATGTTTAACTAAACTAAACTGTTTATACAGAATATTCAATTTGCACCTTTATTTACTAAGTCTAAGGAAGAGATATTAAAGTAGACAGAAACTCTGCATTAAGTCAAGGCTTTCAGTAGAAATGTCACTGGCACAGCAGAGAAAATTTTCCTCTTTAGCACTGGCAGTACTTCTTTTATCTCTACAGAGAGTAAAAGAGATATTCATGTTAACAAATATCTGCCCGATATTTACTTCTTAGTTTTGTGGCTCTCACCAAAGCAAAGAAGCAAAAAACTCAAAGCTAAATCAACCATACTTTTGTGTACTGTATGTAACTATTAATGTGTGTGTGTGTGTATGTCTTTTATTGGTCATCAAAAAAAAAAACCAAAATGAATACCCTACATATTCCTTGTTAGATAACTGAGGCAAGACTTGCATATCTGTGAGCCCAAATACCACCAATTTAACTTACTGTGTTTCTTCTGTTAACTGAATTTAATCAATTTAACATCTATTTAAACCACCTCATTTTCAAGATGCAATTGTGTCATTCTTCTTAAACAGAACACAAGCAGCTTTTTAAAACTACTGCTTTCTGAAATGAACATTATAAAAAAAGTTCACTATTAGTTGGAATGCTTTACCCTAGACCAGTACTCATTTAATCACCAATTTAATAGGATTATACACCATTATAAGTTTACTGGTGTAGGCACACTTTGTACTTCCTGATCTTTAGCTTTTATGCCCCTGCTCTGTGTATTCACAGTATGTGAGCATGCAATCTGGATAATGTATAGGACCCAGATACACAATGAAATTGAAAGAATATCAGTAGTGGCCATATTTTTATTTTATAGAGAAACTGATGTTGAAGAGATATTAATATACTGAACATCTGTGGAATATTTAATCCACTTGTCCTGTTATTCTAAAGGGAGCTTTATCCTTGATTTATGATTTCTTTTTTAAACGAGGCTTATAAATATGCATAATAAAGCAAAGAAGAATTCATCGTCTTCATAGCAGCAGAAGTACAATTAGAAATAGATTTATCATTCAGAGATTAAATGAGACTTTCATAAATATTTTTTCAAATTTCAGAGCTTTCATGGCTGTTCTGCTTCAAAACAGATTCCCAGGACTTTCAAGAGCTATAGAAGCTTTTATAGCTACAGCTCCTTTAAAAAGCTAAGAGATGCTTTAAAAAGCTATAGATACTCTTTTTAATAGATGCTACTTAATTCAACTTAATCTTAAAAATAATTTGAAACCTTTTAGAAAACAGACAAAGAAACCAAGCATGTACTCCTTTCAGCAATTAGAAAAAATAAAAAAAACCCCAACCCAACAACAGCAATACAAATCCAGAGAACTTCAAGATGGGATGAACTCTGCACCATTGCAAATCTAAGTTATTTTAAGTTTTGATCTCCAGAAGAAACAAAATTATTTTGCTGAGTCACAAGGCATAAAAAATTCCCATCCTAGCACATCAGTAATGAAATCAGACCAATAAAATATCTGAAACAGGTATTAGCACTCAGCAGTATATAGTAGTCTATTTTAATAAAGATGTAAGAAGAAGTAAAATCCACTGATTTAACAATATGCCTTTAACATTGGTCAGCCCAAATGTCTGAGTACACAGAACCCCTCATTGCTAAGCTATAGCTGAAGATTTTTATATGCATTACAGTATTTTAAGATTTATTAAACTAGCAAATTTACTCAAGTTTTCCTTAAAAAAAAAAAAAATCAATACAAATGGAGATTTCTGTTTTATACCCTTAATGACTAATGGAATAAGACCATAAGTACTTCAGTATATTCACAGTTATTTATACATCTGCTTTTGCTTGAGCAAAGACACATTAATAAGAGGTATGGCTATCAATTTGGCCCAGAAAGAACCATATCCTACAATCCTTAAGAAT
The DNA here is from genome assembly GCA_013398115.1 of Falcunculus frontatus. Lineage (NCBI taxonomy): Eukaryota > Metazoa > Chordata > Aves > Passeriformes > Falcunculus > Falcunculus frontatus. The sequence goes on from VZRV01002990.1 coordinate 635,561, forward strand.
CAGGTAGAACCACTCTTCTAAGTTAATTATTCCCGTCGACTTTGCAAGGGCTGCTCTTGATAAAAACCCTGCAACTTCATACAAAGATTTGGCCATGGTTTGACCCAAAATCTTACTTATAGCATCATTTTGACATCAGCTTTCAAAATAAAGGGCAAGAAGAAGAAACGGTATTTTCCCAGTTAAAAATAAGTTCTTTTAAGGATTTAAGTCCCTTAAAGTCACAATGGCTAAAACTTTGGAAAGAAGTAGTCTTTTATTAGAAATGGTCCTTGCTACTACCTCCAACTGAAATAGGAGACATTGCATTCTGAGAGCCACTGGGAATGATGACTGTCCCCAAAACTGTCTGGAAATATCATTGCACTACACAGCTACAAATGGTAAACACTTGTGTCTAACTTATGAAACACACTGAATGACGACTGTAAATAAGCGTTTTAAGCCTCACTTTAGTAGCACTGTAATGACAAATCAGGAGTGAAGCTGGCATTACATCTTTGACCTTTGAAATTTTGTTTCAGCAAGCTTATTTAAAATGCAGGTTACCTGAGGCCAGATTACATCATTAATTTTAACCTGCTTACTGATATCAGCAGGACTAAGCTTAAATTAATGTTTTCATGATTAAAGTACTTTCCTTCAGGCCTACATAAAGTCTTGAATACTTCATATTTTGGTAACTGATGATGATTTCTGGAACAAGAACTGCAAATGGATCTGAACATTGCCCAGTGAGGTAAAGGGCTCATCCTGTGTGAACATCCACCTTTTATTCTGTACTTTTCTAATAAAATTGATTAACAATGTGAATAACAAAACCAATCAAACTGGAAAAAAAAAAACCACTACTTTTTTCTCTCAATAGAAAAACCAGCATTTACCAGGACAATAGAACACCTTTCATCAGCCTAACAGCCATGAGAGCATTCTAGGATAACTTAATGGCTTTCAAGATGAAGCAGATGTTTTGAATTTGAGTTGCTGACTCTCAGATCACTTCACAGAGCTTCAAAGACACCTCCCAATAGTTTTCTTAAAGTGAGAGTAGATAAACAGGCAGATTAGAAGCCAAGAGAATCAGCTTTACCCTAGACATCAAAGAATAAGCAGCAAAAAAACTAAATAATTGTGTTAAAATAAAGCAGAGTCCCTTTTGCCCCCACCCCAATTTATAAATATTGCTAGATAAAGGACAAGAATTCTTTTTGCCTAAAGAAAGCCAGATGAGCCTTGCTGACAAGGCAGCAATGCTCACAAGAGGGGACTTCAGCACTGTAACCAGTGCTACTTTAGAAGATGCTCCTGCTGAAGCCTCTGACAGAAGTATTTCATACAGAAGGCACTGCTGTAAAACCATGTGGTTCTGCCCACTGTCCAGTTTTTACATCAGAAAATACATTTTCCCCCCCCTTTCTTGTGCTCTATAAATCTAGTATTGTCCAGTCACATTCTGCATGATAGCAGCTTCCCTGTCAGGTATAATGGAACCAAACTGAGGCATTGGCATTTTCTCCAGAAGGGATTCAGGATGGAAAGGAGAAGATTATCATCAACACTGCTGTTCTCTACCAGCAAACTACAGCTCTAACTTGCAGGTTTTATCAGGGAAACTTTCCAGTGTGTGCTCTACAGCCACAATGATCAGCCCACAGTCCTGTCCTACTGTGTCTCATGGACTTCTCATTCAGCTCCTCAGTGCCTCAGTTATTCTCTTCTGCTAGAGAAGCAAGCAAACACACTTCAGAGCTCCCAACCCAGCCAGTACAAGGACACCTACTTGGTAAAAGCTTCAGTAATGTATAGCTGAATTCACTCCAAGGCCCATTTCAAAAGTAGGCAAATATATTGAGTACATCCATTCCTGAAGCACCTTTGGAGTAATTGGCACTATTTATCTTTAGTGTTCCAGGACCAGGACTTAATCTCTCTGTTCTCCAGGGACCTATTTCTTGGGTTTGCTGTGCACCTGCTGTAGCTTTTGGACCACTAGATCAGATATTTTCTCACTTCATTTCTTTCCTCAATTAAGCTAATAGCAAGTTTTGCTTAGAACTGCTGGCACAAGGTATAATTACAATGACAAAACAATTTTAGAAAGTTGCTGTAGCTGTATTGTATGTGGTTAGCACATTAGTTATCTCACTAATCAGAGTGCCCATCAAGTACAAGCATTTCTGGATTGTCTGCAGTAATTATCATTTTCTTCTTGCAGCATTTTTTTCCAAATATAAAAATTTGTCACTGGTATTGCAATTATTGACATCAGGGGGTTACTTGAGTGCATTTACTCCTGATTTGTCATAGGAAAGGAGTAGTGAAAGTGTGAAAAAAATTAACTACTGATAATGGCAACTATAGAGGCATACTATCTTTCACTGTCTAAGGACTGAAAGACTCTTTGGGACGTTCTTATTTCAGTCTTGTGGACATTGTATGTTTAGCTGGTCAATAATACTTGCACAAAAGCACAATAATCCCAGGGAAACAACTGTGCTACTAATCTTCACAGAACAAGTCTCACCTGGAAAAGTAAAAGCATTAACAGCTTTCCAATCTAATCTGTATTTTGTCCTTTTACTATCTGAAATTCTGCAAACTGAGATGCTCGGTTCTTTCCCACCAGTTCCAGATATAGCTCCAGTGCCAAGCAGGTTCACTTATGAAAGGCTGTCCTTATCCAAAATCTAAACCACATGAATTTGCTATAGATAGCAGGAAATCCTTGTTAGAGTGTTTAAACCTGTTCAGCATCTGGGAGCAGAGGATTCAGAGAAAGAACCTTCTTGATATTCATCCTGTATTATTATACAGATAAACAGATTTTGTGTTTGCCTCAAGGTGCAGCAAATATATGTGGCTAAAGAGTTGTGCTATGGAAGTCCCTTTTCAACAGCATATTCAGGATTTAATCAATGGGGAGAACTAAAATCAGAGCCAATTTTAAGGCCCACTTTTGCCAAAGCAGTTGATCTTTCTTAGAAGAATTTAACCATTGAAAGGCAAGAAATCATTTGCTTTTTGAACAAGAGCGGAGTGAAATCCTGAGAAAGGGGGCTGGTTTTCTTTTTTATTTAGGGAAAAGCCTGCATGCGAAGGATATTCATATTAATATCCAGCATTGTAACAGTAAACGTAATACAGTAATTAACACAACTCCCCCAGTGGTTTGAATTCACAACCTTTTCAACACATTGGCAGTTTGGCCAAAGGCCTGCCCAAAGTGCTGCAGCAGTCACTGTTAGACCAACACTCTGTGGCTGTTCTCAGCCAGCTCTTCTCCGACTGCTGCAACAGAGTCCGGGTCTCTGAGCATTTTTTTTTTTCCACAGCTCTGGTGCTAAAACACTATCTAGTTAATGCAGCTCTACAGCAGATTATCAAATGGCTACCTTTGCAGCATTCCAGTTTTCAGGCATCTGATGGAACACTGCAGGGCTTTTTTCTATAATACAGGATGTGTGCTGTACTTGGCATACCTGCAGCATCTGGGGGACTTTGACCTGGTTTCACTGTGCGTGCTCACAGGAATATTCTCTGTTCACTGCTTTGTTGCCTCAATATCAGATCTGGTGCATGGTTTACAAAGAACAGATGATATAAGTGTTTACTGATTTAGCACCTCACACATTTGCAGATTTGCCCATTTCTTCATAACTGCTTTCTTCCACTTTCACCATACTGCAGCTATTTTCACTTGGACATTTTAACCTGCCTAGTATTTTTCCACCTCCATAGGAGAGAGAAGATAACTTTCTCTCTGTCATAAAGCAGAAATCAATAACACCATGCCATTCCAGATGGATGCATGATGATCTTCAAGAGCATGTCAGACATAGTAATTTAACAGTCTCCCATGGCTGATCACTGAAGTGCTTTCCTTTCCTCAGCTCCTAATAAACCACTTCTGTTGTAATTCAAGCACCCTGCTCATCATTTGTACACAGAGAGAGAGAGAAGTTTAATCCTTTCTTACTTTTCACTTATCTGAAAACTGCGGTGTCATAGGTCAAAATTGTCTCTTTGTGTCTGGACAAATTCAGCATCAATTCCTGCAACCTTTCTTCACAAGGTGTTTTCTAGAAGTTCTGTGCAGCCTTTGCCCTTCTCAACAGCACAGCACTGTAGATACCTCTTCAACTCTTTATCCACTGTAAATCTCAGTCCCTCTGCCCAAGTCCCATCAACCAGATAACCCCTGCTTCAACTTGGGGAGGTGAAACAAAAAGTTAAGCCAAACAGTTCATGAAATCACTTCCCTATCAAATCTCAACTGCATTTATACAGATTTTTGCAACACATTAGATGTTGTCTCCAGACTGTGCTCTTAGAACAGCTCTGCTTAGACAGTTTGTACACATCATTCTCCAGGAAACACAACTTCATTTTGAGGTCTCCATTGTATGGGGTAGTCAAAGCACTCACCCATAGACTGCAAAGACAAACGTGTGTTCTAAGTAATATACAGTACACTTTGTACACACACCAAAAAAATCAATGATATTGACGTGAAAACCAGAAAGCATTCAGATATTTTGCCCTAGAACTGAATATATAGTAATAAACAAAATTTTGTTTTTGGAACATACATGCTGTCAGTATGATTGCAGAAACAGACTAAAGGGTAATGAAATGATTGATATTAATTAGAGGGACCACAAAATCTTCAGAGTCCCTGACTACAGGATGATTTTACCAGTGGAAAGAAATACAATTGCAACTTTTCTGCCAACATCTGTCATAGGCATCTAGACTTTTCTAAATGAAACATGTATCACTTCCTTCTCCACAAACAAAAGACTGGCATGAAGCAACTTGGCCAAGAACACATGGAGAAGTTCACAGATCAGTTTAGAAGTGAACCAGATCTGAAATCCAGAGAACCCAGCTTCCTTATAAAATGCTAAATAATGAAGTTCTTGGAAAAGAGTATGCACATACAGTTCTAACAGTGCATAATATTTACAGACATTAAGCATCTGGAATGATCAAACTCCAGATAAGTTTGGCCAACAAGTATTTCTAGAAAATGCAGCTTGGAAGAAAACCATTTTTTTTACTTCTTATCTGATGGCTTTGACTTCATCAAAGCTTCCACTAAGTCTGACACAAGAGTGTAAGAATGTATCTGTGCTTCATGTTATTGAAATCAATGCTTTCTTAATATTTCCAAATGAAAACCCAGCTAAGAATGGAAAATTCACTGGTTGAGGAAAAAAGAATCTTTAACTACTTCAAAACAAAAAGTTCTGCCCACTGCAGGCCTTGGGGAAAAAAAAAAAAAGGCTTCTGGAGCTTTAAGTCTACACTTACAGTTAAAGCACTTTTTAGCCTTTGAAATAAAGTGCACATTTAGCTTTCTCTGAACCTCCACAATTTGCAGCAGCATCTGATGGAAGTCCTGCAACTCACTGAGCTCACATTCTATTATGACTGAACTCCCCAAGTGTTCAAGGTGGAACAGGATTATTTCTACAAATAAAATGCAGAAGATCATTACATCTGTGCTGGTTTTTACAGTGCTGTTCTAGTCAGCATGGGATCCAGTGGAAAGCTGGAGACTGACTGGATCTCTAACTAGACCGCGAAATATGTTAGCAATACATGCTATTATTACATTCAAGAGCATATTCTGCTTCCTGCATACTGTGCCTGCCACAGCTGTGTCTGCCTGTCAGCTACTAGGGCAATCATTGGGGTCACTGCTGTTTGTAGAACACCATTTTCCCTTGTCTCCTGCAGTGTCTATATATGTTTATATCAATAAGAGTCATCAAGGATGAAAGTAAACAGCATTTTCTGTTTTATGTAGTGAAAACAGAGCCGTTATGAGACTGTCATAAATCAAGGGATTTAGTAGCAAAGCAGCAGGTGGGGAAAAATGTGGATACACACACACAAATATTCAATTCCAAATAAGAAAAGGTGGTTCTCTCACGAGTAAGGAAATGCTGATTGTATTGAACTGATCAGCAGGAGTTTATATTGAATTGATCTGAACGGGTGTTTTATGCAAATTGGACATACTGAAAATGTTGAAGTAAATGTATTGAAGTGAGTCTACAAAAGTATCTCAGCACAATTAAGCAAAATGCAACAAATATTTTTGCAGATCTTAACACATGGAGAGCAAGGACATAAGGGATAAACGTTCTAAAGAGATTCTTTTTCTGGTCAAAGAAAACAATGATCTTTATTTCTTCCTATTTTGTAGGCACACAATCAGGATAGATCTTGACAAACAAGCATCCCAGATGAATTTGGTCAAAGGTAGTAGAGCTGAGGGAACACAGCATGGTTTAAATGTATTACACTGACTAGCACAGGCATCCTTTTTGGTTTTGTTTTTCAGTCAGCTGCAGAAACTATGTTAACTGCAAATGCTGCCCAAGCCTGTCAGATGTCACCCAGAGGAGAGAAGAGCGAGAGAAAAGTCTCTAACGCCTGTAGGCTTTTGTTTAGTCGAAGGACTGAATTACCATGAGATAAGTATCACGGAGCTGGGCTTTGGCAGTTTATCCTTTGCATTCTCATATTGTGTTAGAAACTGCTGAAAATTAGGTAAAAGCTAAACCCTTTGCACAGGGTTTCAGCTTTGCACTGATAATAGTTATTAACTCCTCAGGCTATGCAGCATTTGCCAGAGTGATGCTACCACTGCCTCACTGCCTTAGATATTCAATACATGCTTCATAACAGAACATCTGTTCTGCCCCATGGATACACCATAAATGCTTTTATATTGAGGTTTCAAGATTTATAGCCTGGCTTGAAAATACAATTAATTTTCTACTTAAGGCACAAGTATGTCTTCTTATGTCAAACCTCCTGAGTGCAGCCCCTAATACTTTTTCTTTTGAGACAAGGACAAGGGAAAAAATGTTAGGTGGATCAATCCAAACTTATCTGTTTGATCAACTAAAAAGGATTATGAAGTATTTTTAACTACACTGATTATTAAATACTTCCATGATGGTTGATTTTTATTTCTGCAACATAAACTAGTCCTTTAATACCAAAGCCTAGGTATTTCTAGGTAGTTACTTCTATACAAACTCCCTACTTTTAGTTTTCACTTTTTTTCTGGATGTATTTAAGGTTATGGTCTGTTTGAAAGGCCAGTAGGATGAAGAAGAGAGTAATGACAACAGGAGGAAATGTTTTCAAAGCTTAAATTAATCAGTGTTTCCCCAACAGTGGGACACATCAGGTTGCCCATGTTAGGTTACCCTGGATGTGCCAAGTTCACATTCAATCTTGCATTTCAAAATTATTTTTAAGAAGTATCCTCTTCATACACGCATCATTACTGATTCATGAATATCCACTGGGCTGCTTTACAGCTCACTATTTTTTATGCATCTGCAGGCAGTGGTGAGTTTAGATAATAGCCAATATGCTGAGGTATAGAGCTCCTGGCACTGAGCAGCTACTGTTCCAAATAGGCCATAAAACTTCAAAAGACATATAATATTCAGAATTAACTTCGTTTCATGTTTTTTCTTATTCTGCCATTTCAACTTGAAAATAGTCTCCAAAAGCATTTCCAAAACCCATAGGAAAGAGTAAAGTGCTATAAAAATGTCTGGTGAGCTGCAGGTCAGTTGTGCTCATCACCTCCTGCCCAAAATTTTACATCTGTCTACTCAGTTTTCCCTGCACACTGAACAGTGACAGTTTTGGAAGGTGCCGCACTGAGAAAAAACTTGGACAGCAAATACAAATCAAGAAAATTGAAGAGCTGTAAGAAGAGAGTCTTAAAGATATTTCTGAAAACAGGCACCTTTCTGCTCTCCATTTCTCTACAAACACACACAACACACTAAAATAGGAACACATCCAGCCAACACGTCCTGGTTAAAGACAGATACAGGCTCATAACCATGAGAGGAATATTTCTGGTAAGTCAATGTAGGGAATTTATATACTTGAAAATACAACAGTGGCAAAGATTCATTACTTATAACTTACACCAAGTAGTACTTTAGGAACAAAACAGCGCGCTCAATTTCAGCTGCCTGAAGGCAAAACGAGAAGCATCACTTTGACCTTAGTTATTCATATGGTTCATTACAACAGTCATTTTCAAAATCTGTCTTCTGTCTCCAGGACAGGTTGTCCGAGAAGGATCATGACTTGGAAGAGCAAGTCCACAGAGTTTGCTAAACCACCATATGTTTGGGAATGTAACTTCAGTGACAACACAGTTTGGGACTGGCTTTCAGGCATCAGTCCTGTGTACACCCATAGGCACACAACTGGTCCTGTTACCATCTGTACAGCCAGGTGTCATTTCTTTGTGCAGAAAAACAAGAAAATACAGATATGAAGACGTGAATAGGGCTGACTTCTGACTGTTGAAACCCATCTCCATAATCATGTTCATCACCACACTCATCATTAATGTAGCAAACATGCTACATTAACAGCATATATTTGCATTAGTTCAGAGCTTTCGGTACCTAGATGGAAATCTAAATTATTGCCCATCTTCCTTCTGCTTCAGTAAGTTCAAAGGCACCTGTCTGCCTTTTTTTGGAGAGGAGGAATATAGAAATGCATTCAGCTTTTCTAATCCTATGCACGGTACGGTAGCAAGGATTTACCTTAAAACAGGCAACAAGTGGTAGCAAACTTGTAACCAAGAATAACTTGGGCTACACACTTCCATTAGCACTGAAGAGATGTTGCCATCTGAGGTTTTTGCCAATATTCTCTTTACTAAGCTATTAGTCACAGCTGCCTTAGACAGAATTATTATTTTCAATATTTATTCTATTCAAATTCTAAATATCGAAATAGGTAGACATGATGTCATAAACCAAGAAGTTTCCCCAAATATATTTGTTTTTCCATATGCACAATATGTACTTTATTAAAAATTTTTAAAATTTCAAAATCCAAGCAATCCAAAGGTAGATCTTACTTTCAGAAACCTTACTAAACCTTACCAGTGAAGACATTCTTAATAACACACAAAATTTTTCAAACTTTCTAGGAGGAAAATTTGGGTTTTTTTATTAAACAGGTCAGTGAGAGATTTTGAAATTTATATGTATTTATATATGTGTGTTCATCATATGCACCATATAAGAAAAAATTACAGTAATAAATAAGTTATACGGTTTATATATTTATTATATATAAATTAAATAGTTATAAAATATTGTATTATCTTAGCAATGCGTTACTTCAAAACATGTAAAGACCTCAAAAATTGCTGAAGAGATTAGAAAAACATTTAGAAATTCCTTGGGTGTCCCAAGATAGAGAGTCACAGGTCACCTTAGCAGTCTTGGGTCATGTCAGTACTTCAGAACAGTTTAAAGTGATTTTAGAGGTGTCTCAGTTAAAATGGTGCTTCACAGTTCCCCGTCACCTTTATTTTTTCAGTGGCCATTCAGATGGCTGTGTACAAAACTGACACTTAAAACAAGTCACGAAATGGTTGGAGAATGGATGAGAGTTTGCTTCTGTTCATAGCACATCATTGCTTATGCTGATGGATAGGAAGCAAGAACAAAATACTCTTTTGGAAACACTTGAAAGTTTTTAAGGACACCAGTGAAGCCATTCTGCCTGCATTAAAGAACTTGCCTTTTCTTGAGAGAGATTTTAGCAATGTATCGTTCCGCTTCCCTTGCTTTAGTACCAACAGTAGATCCAACATTATGCATTGTTAACACAGAAATTACACTTTCCACTTCATAAAGCAGCCTGTCATCATCTGGAGCTCTGTGCCATCTGGAGGGCCAGCTGACAGCACGGTCACCTGGGACCAGCGCAAACTGAGCTCCAATTGCACAGATCGCTCACATCGCATCCGACAAGCAAAGAACAAATTTTGTCAAGCCATTCTGAGAGCCTTGTATTGAAAACAAATTTTGTCAATTAAAATATAACTATGAATGCTCATTCATTTAAATCAAGAAATGAATTATTCATGCTTTGAACATTCCTTTTTCCAGAGCCCTTCTCTCTTCTCATCTAGAATGGTTAGAAGCAGGCTCAACTCCCAAGTGATAGATGGCCTTGTATTAGTTATTCTTTCAGTATTTCTCATGGAAAACAAGATTTTTGTAATGGCCTGCATGATTTAGGATTTAGAAACCCTATCATAAGTTGAAACAGGCATACAGAGCCTGAAATGATTACATATTCTGAGTGATTATGTTCCTTGTCAAAAACAGTTCTGGGAAATAATAACGCACCAAAAAAGTTACGCCCTACCTTGAATCCCTCCCCAGCTTGGTAATCTTAATAACCAAAAATTAACACACTGAGAAATCTTGAATCCTGCTGTACGATGGTTTGACATTTCTGCATTTTTTAATAACCTCAAGAAAAATTATCATCATAGCTACTTCCCAGTAAGATAAATCAATTAGTAACTAAAAATAAAAAATCAGATTCAGAATTTATCAACTGATGCCTCTGTGAAACTCACACACTCTGCAGCATCAGCTGTTATTATGCATGTTCTGGTAAAGCAACTTGATTTCTCTGCATATGCTTCAGCTGACAATATAGCTTCTTTTTTATGTCCTCCTATACAAGCTCTGCATAAGACTAAAAAAAATTCCACTGTGAATAGCTTTCAACTGGCAAATTCTCTGATGTGTGAAGAAAATATTGTTCAACCTTAGGTTGCCCCTAGTTCACAACAAAATTTATACTTCAGATTTTTTAAAATGATGCTATGACTGCATCTCATCAGAGCAAGCAGAGAAATCTGTTATGACACTCTTGGGCAACGCTACTGGAGATTTATGCCATATCTAAAGGCCATTAAAGCATAGGAACAATCACCTCCTCAACCACTGAAGAGACTTGAATACTCTAATAAATGATCTTGGAGCCATCAAAGTGACTTAGTTTGAACCATAACTGCTCCTACACCTTTACAGTGGCTATCTGTAGTGAATAAGTACTGTTTGTACTTATAAAATAGTTGTGCACAATGAATCTTTGCCCCAGACTGCTTCCAACTGATTAACATCAGTAAAACTACTCTCACTTTTCAAGCTTTACTACAGACCATCTAATTATTTTATTCATCCCAATAAGATCTGGGCTCTTCAAAAAGCCTGCAAAATATCTCAACTCAGACCCTGCAACTTAAAATACCAGGAATTATCACTACAAATTAAGTACTTGTGAAAACAAGATTTCAGAACCAGGAAGGTTGGAATCACATTACAGAGAGCTCTATGCTGCGACAGGAACAGCGCAATATTAAATTGAGGTGAACATAAATGAAGTAGCAGAGGCTGACTTAGTCAAAATAAACTGCCAAGAAAAAACCAAGCTGTGGTAATAACAGTTTTGTCTGCATATTGTGGCTTCATTAGGAGTTTTGTGAGCACAACAATATTGTTCATGATTTACTGTTCCCCTAGGGAGCAGAAATTAAAGATTAGAGCATCATCGTTTTCCCAGTGTCATTCACATGTGCAGATAATTCTCTTGGCTGAAGAGATAACTGTTCCCACAGAAGTCACTGCAGCAGTTTCATGTAAGGATGTCTGCTGACATCTTGCACTCTCCTCTGTTTCTCAGTGAGATGTCCTAAGTACAGCTTCTTTTTCAGCCCCGAGCTCTGAGACCAAGAAAGAGATGAAACCCATACCCTCTTATCCACAACAGCCCTGCAACACAGAGCTCACGCTGTTTTCAAGAAAGAATATTTTGACCTTTACAAAGCTGTGTGAATAAAGTTTCTGTGAAATGACTTAATTTCATAACATATGGATTTCCTTTCCTGGCATGCTACTGCGATTCACATTCCTTAAAAAAAACCCAACAAAAGATCACCACCCCAAAAAAACCCAAACAAACAAACCCACACTATGTAAAAGCAATGAAGCTATGTCAAGGGAGGTTTAGATCAGCTATTACGAAAAATTTCTTTTCCCAGAAGGTGGTGGGGTGCTGGAACAGGCTCCACAGGGAGGAGCAGCGCCAAGCCTGCCAGAGTTGAAGAAGCTTTTGGACAACACTCAGGTGTATGTTGTGATTCCAGGGGCTGTCCTGTGCAGGGCCAGGAGCTGGACTTCCCTGATCTTTGTTGTTCCTTCCGACTCAGGATATTCTATGATTCATCTCATCACCAGTCCCGTTTTTTGGTCTGCCTTCTACCATATACAAAAGTCACAATTTTATAACCTGCTGCAAGTGAGCTGATGACTGCAGTACACTCTGCCTGACATATCCATGGCTGACTGCTCTTGGAGACAGCCTTAGGGAGCTTCAGGGTCCTCTGCCCCAAGCCTGCAGTGTTACATAAAGTGCTGATTTTAAGAGCAAGAAATTTTCTGTTAAGCAGTTATCATCCCAGAAATCCTTCTGCTCAATGACTCCCTTGAACACTCGAGGTGCCAGCTGAATCCTTTTAACCTGACATTTTAACTCCAAGAAAGATTATTCACTCTATAATGTAGGAGGAAAAAGGACCGCTATGAGAAAGAATGAATAGATGGTGATTATTCTTTTCTTTTTTTTTGATTAAGGGGTTTATAGAAGCATGAGATGAATACCTTAGGAAGGGGGGATTGTAAAGGTGATCTAATGATGTTGCCAAATACCCATCTCTTGCTTGCAGACTAACACTCTGTGTATTAACAAGTCACAAGAGTCTCAACCATAAGGCAACGTTCAGAAAACTTTCAGTTATAGTGCGATAGAAAATAAAAAGTGAGTAAAATTTAGAGACCTCAGTCTTCCAATATATTCACTAATATTGACATTTCTCATAATATTTCTTCCACCAGCACAGGGCTTACTTTCCCAATAAATAGCTTTCGTGTTCCTAATCTTTCTTTGGCACAATATTCAAGATAAGCAAGAGTTCTCAGTTATTACAACTAGAGAAGACTGCAGTCATTGGCAGAAAGTAATCATTATATTAAACTTTTTCTCAATATTCAAATCAAGAATAAGGTATATAACAAGGTAAGTGTCAAAGAAGCATGAAACACCATTGAAGTTCTAAAAAACTTCCTAAGAAGTTATTGATAACTGACCTCATAATGTGTGACTGAAAAATCTAAATTGTTTGTTGACCTTGGCTGGGCTGGGCACAGATACATTAAGAACATCCATGTAAGTTAGGTTTGGTGAATTTTTATCACTGGCAGCTGTGGTGAAGAGAGATTACTGGGAAGATTCAGAAAGAGGTGGAGAGATGCTCTGGAAAGAACAGGAAGCCATTAGATCTTTTCATAGATTACCTTTTACATTGTAAATAAATTCTTCCCAATGCAGTACCACAGGAAAATCACATTACAGCCAGGTCCACAAATTCCATTAATTAAGGCAGTCGTTGGTTTAACATCAATAGTCTCTTTTCAGAGAAACAACTACTCGGATAATGGAGGAAAACAGCCTTAAATTACACTGAAAGTTTTTTTTATAGAGCTGTGATTTGCCGTAGTAATTAAATTAAAAAAAAACATGCTACATTTTACAACTAGATGGCACTGTCCAAATAAACTGTTCTGTTCATGCTCATTTATCTGCTCATTAGACTGAGTTTTCTGTTTAAGCAATTAGTTATATTTAGAATAATAATCACCAATCTTCACAAGAAGAATTTAAAATAGGGGTTTTTTTGTAAAAAGAGATCCTTCGCTACAACAAAGCCTCAAACAAATTTTCTCTGATTTCAAGTATTGACAGAAATTCCAGCCTGACAGAACTCAATGGCAAAATTCCCAGGTGACTTAAGCAAATACACGGTTTGATTCTTGATGCCAGCATTCATTAGTGGGATTATATAAGTTTCCCCAAACTTTGGCTTCTTTTAGTCTCTCTCCCCACCGTGCTAACACACAATTATAATATGCAGAACAAGGAAACGATTGATATTGTCCACAGTATAGTGGAGTCTGATCATGTTTTCTCTCCAGCAGAAGTAGGCAAGGGTTCCAGGTACTTTACTTACTGGCAGTAATTCCCAGCATTATGGAAACTGATTGTTAGTAAAAAAGAAGACAACATAATGAATGAAACACCAGAGAGTCAATTTTCAAAAGCCTTCAAGCAGTGATCTGTAGAATGGGATGGAATAAAGAAAAGCTGGCACTTCTGAAAGGGCTGAAGTTAGCTCATGTTAGAGGTATTTTTGAAGAAGAATTTTCTATTATTTTTCATGCTTCTGTTTTATATACATATGCACTAATGTATCATTTAAATTGTTGCCTAGTGAGTAATGCAGCAGATATAGAGAGCATTTGGTGCCTACGCACAGGACTTTGGAGAGCATTCAACAGCAGATAGTGCTCCTCAGACACAGCCTGGCTGCCTCCTTTAGTGTCCATCCCATTAAACTGGGAACTGACATTCTTTATTAGCTCCCAACTTACCTGCTTTAAACCACAAAATGCACATGAAGTAACTTGTCTCCTGTATTACAACTACTGACATGCCAAAAAAGTTAAACTACAGTTTAAGTACTAAAAATTTAAGAAAAAAATCAACACAATGTTTATACAGGTAAATAACGGCCTCAATCATGTGTTGCTTGCTAAACTTCATCTCCAGCCACAAGGTTGCTGCAGAGATGCACAGGTCAAGTTCCCAGAAGAAGAGACAAACAAATGGACTTTGTTAACAGCCGTGACTTTCAGGCACAGGAAGAAACCCCTGCAGCAGCAAGGGAGTGCCCACTGTATACATGCTACCCTTGTGAGGGGAACATAGGGACAAAGTGCACCTAATTCAGTGAGATAAAGCAAGAAGCGAAAAACATTCAACAGATTATAGTGGAAGTCCTATAATTGGATGATAAATTTATTTGCTCCACAGACAAATAAATTTTGGTCAGTTTTGAGGAGACAATCCTTGCTCACCATAACCTGCACTGATCACTGCCAGTGGCAAGCTTCCCAGAAACATGAGGTTTCTCTTTCTGAAGAGGACACAAAGAATAATGCTATCCCCAGGTACATGGAGGTCCCTTGAGTGAGCCAGTCATGTGTATTGAGAGAGGTACAAGCTCAGTTCCTTCCTCCATTTGGCTAGATTTTGTCCCACACCCTGCTTATCCTGGAAACGTCCTGATTGCAGGAATGCAGTGGAGTGTCCTGGCAAAGCTTCCTTTCAGTATCAATGCTTTGCCTTTATGCTTACTTACCTTCTTCAAACACACACAATATAGTTTAATGAGAAATGTTTCTCCTGTACACAAGCCAAGGTCTGTAGAGAAAAAAATTAAGTAAGTAATAAAATTACTGGAGCAGAGAATAGAAGCTCTGTGTCCTAGCTGAAGAGCGCATCCTCGCCGGCAGGCTGGAGAGCTATTCTTTACTTGTTCCATCTGATCGCCTATTTAATTTTTTTTGTACAAGATAGGACAGGTCTAACAGGAAGGTAGGGCATCCTCCCAGGCAGTTCAAGTCTCCCACTTGTCAGGTAGTCACCTTCACTACCAGATTATTATAAAACACAGCAGCCCATTCCTCCAGCAGAACAAACACAGATCTCAGTTGTCCTTTCTTGCAAAGACAACAACATAGTCCCACATGTTATGAAACCTGTTTTTCACAAACCTAGATTGATTAAAATCTATTTTGAGTGGCCGCCTTTTATTCCTTTTTCTTCACCTCACAACAGACATAGGGGTGGTGATAGGATAGGAAAATAAATTAATTTATTCCCACAGACTCACTCACAGGATCTAAACTGATTTCCCAGTTGGGTCTGCTGAGGTCTCACAGGAGAGCTGTGAGCCAAGGACTCCAAGTACAGAGAATACAATTTTATGTGAAAGAACAGGCACAAGCCTGTGAGCTAAGAAGTTGTGTCCGCATAGAGGCTACACAAAGGCTCAAAGAAACAGCTCACCCTCTACCAAATCACATCACACTGCTTTGGTTCACTAATCCTTTTACAAACCACATGCTTTCAAATGCAAACACAGTGAATGTTTTAGAGGAGCTTTGCTAGGAGTATCCATTAACTGAATACTTCAAAATATTATGCAGATTGCAAATTACTTGCATTTTGGTTGACTAATCAGCTTCTTGAAAAAGAGCCCTCTATATACTACGATTATTGTCTTGATTAGAATTCAGCTTAGCCAACCTCCTTTATTTTAGCAAATCCATACACTTATCTTCATTAACAAAGATTCTTCAGCTTTTTCTTTTGTTGTGATTGCTGTGATGTTTCTTTTCTTCTTTTAAACTAAGTTAAAAAAAACCACCTGTTGTCCAAGATCAGTAAAACTTTTATGTGATTGTGTTTAAGACAAAACATGATCATATTGAGACTGACAACTCCTGCCACACATTCATAGTTTGGAAAGCATCTGAAAGGTTTTATTTAAGAGCAGTGAATTTTCATTCCACGCTTGCTTCTGCTCACAGCCTGATTCTGAAGCTCATCTGAGGCTCTTTGGCTCAGCTCTTCTCAGAAAGAAGAGTGCTAATCTAGAAGAACTGTTGTTTTCAAATGACCTTCTCTCCTTCTTGAAAAGCAGATGAAGCTAACGAAAGAGAAATTTCAGGGTTCCCCCCACCTTCCTTTTTTGGGGGATATCCCGACAGACGTAGGCAAATACATCAAAACCATGGATCATCATAAAAAAATATATACTCAGATCAAATCTCCCTGTGTCACCTGTTCAAAGTCACATTATAGATGCTTCATTTCCTGCACCACAGCCTACAACCAGCAGACACTCACAGCTCTCCTCCCCATGCCATGAACCTTGCAAGCTCCAACTTTCAGATGACTTCCTATACCATCTCTCCCACTGGAAACCTGAGTCTTATTCCTCTGTCATCCAAAAAAAGAAACCCAAAAAAGCCCCCGTAAATCCCCAACTTATTTCTGTCCTAACTTTGGTCATGCAGCTGTCCTTCTGTCAATGTGGTTGGGTTAACTAGGTGGCTCTTCTTTCTCCTGTAAACTTCCTACCTGATGCTCATAAGGAAAGTAGATGGATCTACATCAGAGCAGGGCCAAGTGCCTCAGTAATCACATGTAATGGGAATAAAGGACAACAGGGGGGAAAAAATAATAAAGGCAAACTTTCATGAGCCTTCTCCCCCTTTCTCTGTTAATAGACCAGGCTGGATGGGAATCTGAGCAACCTGGTCTAGTGGAGGATGTCCCTGCCCATGGCAGGGGGTTGGAACAAGGCAATCCTTAAGGTGCCTTCCAACCCAAACCATTCAGTGATTTTATGACAATGCTGATGAACTCATGTGCCTTTCCTCCCGTGGTGTCACTGTTGGGTTAGAAAGACAGCTTTTATAAAATTCCATTTTAGGAGACAATTCAGAAGTGGGAAATACATACTACATATAAGGAAAAGCAAATTACGTAAAAACTGGGAAAAATAGAAAAATGGTCCATTCTCAGCAATTTAAAATATACATGACACTGAACAAACTGGTCACAGAACTGAAATATGACATTTTTTATTTCAAAGGAGCTTTTTAAAACTGTCTCAACCACCTGTTGTCATTATGTGATCACTTATCTGTGGAAAGCCCTTCCAGAATTGTTTAGCTACATAGAATTTAAAATACAGGTGGTATTATAATTTTCACTGAATATTGGGATTGTAACAGGAATGAAGAATCACTGAACTGATTTGTGTTTGGGTTTTTTGTTTGTTTACTTTGCTTTTAGTTTCAGTATTAACATTTAAGTCTTTTCCCTTCCAAAAACTGAGGGAAATTTTTGTTACATTTGAACGAGAGGTCTCCAAAAGACCATGGCAAATTAAGTACAAAAAGCCTTTTTGGATGACACCAATAATGACGTGGAACAAAGCAGCCGAGAAGGCAAACAGAACACTGATTGTGGAAGTGTAACTTGTGTGAACAAAATGACAGACTTGTATTTATTAACACTTGTCTACACTTGGAATTTTATCAGAATAGTTATCCCAGAACAACTGTTTTGATTAAAACCAAAATAGCTATTCCAGAAAAATTACCAAGAAGGTTTCTTTGGCACGGGAATTAGTTTAGCCTGATAAAAGAAATACTCTTTAAAAATTTATTTTCTTTTTAATTCAATAAATGTGTTTGCACATTTCCAGTACAAGATCCCCATTCTATCATAGCCTAATTCTATCCTAAAATACACTTTATTCAGTGATATGGACTCTGCTGAGCACAGGGTCAAAGCATTTCAGCCAATGAGGTAGGAATAACACCTTCTGTACCATAAAAATTTATGACAATCTCCAGACAAAAAAAATGAGGGATGGACCAAGCAAGCAAAGGTTCCACAGCAAATGAATTACGACCCTTGAAAAGGCAGGTGAAGAGTCAAGAGTGGAAGAAATTTAGGTTTCAGCTGTCTAGTCTGGAAATCCTGACTTGTTATCATGGAGTCAAACAAAGCATATTGAAATGTCCCTTGGGGAATGTCACCTGCATGAGGAGCTCTGTCACAACTTGTCTGCAACTCACATGTCTGTTCCCAGGGAGGTGTCCAGACAGCGGTCTGGGATTCCACAACTGATGGCAGAAACAGTAAGAGGAGGAAGGCAAAATTTCATCAACGAATCTCAGAATATCCATGCATAATTTAGAATTCCAAAATTATTGAAGCCAAAATATCAGCTTGCTTAATAGTTTTACAGGGCCAGCAGAGCTTCTCTCACGTCCTCACTGTGGTCTTGACCTCCTTTTTATATAAATATTCACATTCCATTCTAGTGGTAATAGGCAGGCAGGTTATTTCAGGCTTCAAGGCCAGCCTGCATTTGTCTGAGGCACTGGTGAAAACCAGCTGGCAGTCTTCCTTGTCAATTGTTGTGCTCCCCTTTGCAGAGGGGATTAAAAAAAAAAAAAGGAAAAAAGGACGTATTCATTGTCTAATCAAATATCTTGCCTTTGCTTCCCTCCAAAGCAGTGAATTACAAAAGAATTAGGATCAGTGCCACTGGAACAGATCAACACTATCACACAGCAAACAGTGCCCTGAGTAACTGGGGCCACTGCTGCTTAAAGTAGAAAGCAACACAGGCAAAGTGTACATGTATGCCTGAGCATCTCCTCTTATTTTGTGTGCCCATTCGTTTTGTTCACACCTGAGGCTGCTCTTGCTCTTAGCAAATTTTATCCAGGTTGAACCTACACATTTTAGAGGTGCACCCTTGGAGAGGTGCAAAGCACTGTGCAGTTGGGGTAGAAAAACAGAAAGAAACCTCCCAGCAACAAAAGTAGAAATAATCTGCAGTTATGTCAGGCCAAAGTTCAAAATGGAAAAGCAACAAGAGACATTTTATTTTTTTAGTCTCAACTGAAATATTTGAACACTACGATAGAAAAAACATTCTCAGAAAAATAACGAGAAAAGACTATTAGAAAACTAAAAAGCTCATAAGAAAACATTTGTCTGATAAAGCATAGCTATGAAAAGTATTTTAAAAATGCCTAACTAAGAGACAAGTGACAGACTCTTTTGGAAGAGTCTGCTGTATTCTGTTTAGAGGGAAAGGGCATGATTGGAGCCAGCACAGTAAAGATACACATTTTATCCCATTTTTCCCCCTCTCACATCCACTTAACTACACTGTCTCTGTGGTTCTCCTTAAAGGTAAACTTCTATTCAAGTCCAACTACATTTTTGCTGGCTCTTACTGTTACTCTTCATTTCTACTCTAGGAGTGGCTAGGCATCAACCACAAACAGAATTCTGTTGTGCAAGGCACCACAGACAGCACAGCAGATAGTATTTAAGTGCTCCCAGTACAAGCATGTGGGAGGAATAGGATGGGAAGAAAGGAACTCAGAGCAACAAATAGAATGAAAAGTGACACATGCAAGATTGGAGTTTGCCGGGGGCTAGATATGGCTAAGAGGTGTGATAGTCATGGGAAATGAGTACAACTGGGTGGAAATGGGGAGACAGGGAAACACTAAGTGGAGCCAAGGTGAAGTGTTCAACTCTTAGCAATTCTTCAGCTCACAAACACATGGGCTGTAAAACTGCAAATAGTGACTATAAAACTTGATTGCATACAGAAGCTAAATTTCAGTCAATCCAGAGTCGATATTAATCTCACCTCACTCCACATCTGTGTGAGTCCACCTCTGCTGAGTGGCCACTGAGAGAGTCCACTGATAAGTCTCTTCACAGCACCCATGATTTCTTGGTTAATTTGTTCAGACCAAGAATCTTTGAAAGCCAATTTAAACACCAATTATTTTTGCTAGAGGTTTCACAAGGTTTTCCCTTATGAAGACTGTTTTCTTATCTGAACTGCCTGCCTCTCACTGTAACAGCTGCAGAACTGTAAACAGATTATAGCCTATAGTACTAAAGAGACAAAGAATCATTTGCACCTAAATTCTGAAACCACAAACATTGTTTTACTGTCTTTGCTGAAAAAACTATAAAATAAAATAAAGAATAAAAATTAAAAGCCCTACGCACACACACACAAGCTAGAGAATGGAAATGGTGATTAAAGTATTTCCCATGCCAGTTTTAAAGCTTGAATGAGAATGGTACAAAATTCTTCCTGCAATCAACCTGCTATTCTACAGCTCCCTGTGGAGGGACTGGAATAATCCAACTAGTTTCACATCTGTGAGCAAGACCTGCTTGCCTGCATTAGCCTTTCCTCAGAAATAACAGTTATCAGACAAGTCAGGAAAAAGTCATCTAAGGACATAAGTTTCGCTCTGCCTCTTATATTATTCTTTATGTTTGATGCTTCCCATTTCAATAGAATGCCATCTACATGAAGTTACCATCCACCTTTTCAAAGGAGCAGAGTTTTATAACTCATCAGGATTAACTGCTCTTCACACGCTTGCACAAAATTGAGTGAGAGGAAAAGGCCAGATCATTCTCATGCAGAACACACTAAAGCTGGAATGTAAATCAAACAAGCAAAACAGAAAAGAATGTAATAGCATTTTTTTTGAACCAAAGAAATAATCTGAAAGACCAGATTTGCAACAGCTAACTCTGAAGCTTGCTTCTCTTGCTTTTAATAAACGAGACTTGCCCAGAATTACCACACTAAGAGGCACAAACTCAGCTGAAGCCTTCACAGTTACTATTTTGCTGTTTGCTTTGGTATTAAGTTGTTTTGTTTGGCTGGTTTGGGTTTTATTGCTACTGTTGCTTTTAACATATGCATTATTTATGTATCCTTAAAATACCAAAGATATATATCCACGTCGAAGTCCTCTAAAACTGCAACTACAAAAAGTCAATTTCTTCACAATCAAAAGCTTGAGGAACAAATGGTTTTCCAAATGCCTCAGCTGAATCCAACATAATTGAAAAAGTCACTCAGTAAGAGCCCTATGTAATAGAGTTTGAGATTATCAACTAATTTCACAGTGAGACTCAGTAGAAAAAGTACACTTGAATCAGAAGAGGAAGAATAATTTTCCAGTAAGTTGCAAGGAATAGTGCACATCCGGACCAGACATCCAGACAGATATCCAGGCATAACAGCAAGTGATATTTGCTGATATTATAATCCCATCTCCTTAGACACAATCCCAATAGAGCAGAAAATCACTTAGAATAAGTCAATCTTATTTAGGCAACACAGGTTAACTTTAATTACTAATTAATCCCCCAAGAACTTTCCTCCTTCTGCTCCATGAATAGATAATCCATCATCATTTATGATTATTCACTTGAACAAATGAAAGGCTTATTACAAACCAGGGTGAAATACTTTATGTCAGATTTTTCCAGGAGTCTATGACTGAAAATATTAATTCTGAAGTTAAAACTTTTCATCCTATTTTTCAGTTTCCTAATTTTTTTTTTTAGTTTTGTCTGATAATTTTTTAAAATAAATTTAAAGTCAGCCATTTTACAGTTTGCCACACTCTTACCTTGCCACAGACCAATTACTTAGAAAGTGTTTAAAAGCTGATAATAATCTAAAATCGTAATATGTAATAACTATAGTAGATGAAATACAAATTAATTAGTTTGGTTTTTTAAAACAGTATTACTACTGATTATATCTATTTTTAAATGCTCTGGTGTTCAACCCAAAACTTTCCTTAAATAATTTTGTCTTGATGAACGCCTGATATTATTTTTTAATATATTCATTTTGCAAACTGCAAAGCCATATAGACATGGGCAGCTTTTGTCCTCAAACGGGAAAAACAAAGCCACATCCAGCCTCACGAAGTCTTTTTATTTACATCAGCAGGCACTATTGTAGAATGCTTTTTCATTAAAAAAAACCCCCAAAACCCCCAACAAACAAAATGAAGCTAAATAAAAACAAAACCACCACACTAAACCACCACATATTGAACAAAAGAACTCCAACAAAAGCACCCCACAACCCAATATAAAATGTCTACCCAGGACAAACACATAATTAGTCTTCACATTCAAAGGTGGAAAATACACCCCTGCACAGAACTAAGCTTTCTGTTCATCATTGAATCAGGTCCCAGAAAAAAATAGTCTGTAGGCTATAATTCCCCTTAATTTTCTTTTTTTTCAAATTCTTTATATGGATTTGACTCATTTCCCCAAATGTTTCCAAAGCACCTTCTCCTGCATTGTTGGAAGGGATACAATTGTGGAACCATTTGTTCAGCTCAGCTGTGCAAATCTATTTTATTTCATTGGTTATTTTCAGCAACAGAAGTGTTCTGTGTTTGTCTTCATACCTCAAGATAAGAAGCTGGGAAGTGTTTAGTGAAGAATATTTGTCAAGACAATGACAAGCATAGCATGATCTTTTTCCACCTCCCGACTCTCAAGCATTGTTGATACCACAGACAATGAAAATCTTAAAGATATTTCCCATTCACTCCCAAAGGAACAACTTCATTTGCTAAAGCATTCTGAGCCATCAAGTTTAACTAATCAGAGGGTACATCCTGACACTTCCCAGATGACTGCAGTAATCTGACACCATGATATGAGGTGGTAAATGTGACATTATGTTTCAGCATGAATTGTTTAGAAAATTCATCAGAGTTAAAGACAAAAAAGATACCTATGTCGAGGGAACTCAGATGATTTTACTGCTGCCATCCATAGCAGTGCATATTTGCATTTACTGACCCAGCAGACCTCAGAACAGCTGACATCTAACCTGTAGACTATAAACTATAGACACTATCCCATACTGACAGCAGGCCCAGTTTTCTATACCCCATGGAATACAGATGGCATCATACTCTATTCATGAATGACTGAGGGAAGAAAAAGCCAGTGATAACAAAACTAAACCAAAATTCACCACAAAAAACCTCACTCCATCACAAGCTGGGGAGAAAGATACTTTTTTCTGTATTCTTAAAAGAGAAGTTCATTGTAGGGAACCTACAACAGCAGTCACAACCCTATCTGTATCTTTTCATGGAGAAAAACTTCAGAGACCTTTGATCTCTTGTTATATTGGTCACAGATAAAGAAATCAAAAAGATTTAAGGCAAGGCTTACAGCTTCAGGTTTTAACACTCATTCTGAGTAGGTTCTCTTGGAACTTTCCTGTTATTGGGCTCTTGATACAGCCAACCAAAATCAGGAGATTAGAGCAGACATAATTTCAATTTCACTGCCTCCTGAAAAGGTGTATTTCCAGGCCTACTTCAAATATAAATACTGAAAAAGTGAAATCAGTAAATTTGTCACATTCTTCTATGTTTTCAGCTGTTGTTTCCAAGGAAACATAAAACTAACTGTCCAGGTGAATAATGTCTCACTCTGAGCTACCAGAGCGCAACAAGGGACAGTTAGCAATGGCAAAAAAAAAAAGCAGCTTGTTTCATAGAATCATAGAATATTCTAGGTGGGAGACAAGCCTCGCCAAGAGACAAAGGAAGGAGAACAGGAAGAGATAGGTGGAAGAACAGATGACTGAGCCAAACAACCGAGAAAGCAAAGGAAATGACTTAATGTGAAAAACAGAGCTGGCACAGAGGTGAAATGATAAGATTGATCCCAAATGGCAGTTGTATGACCATTTCCACCTTACACGAGTTCCACAAATTTGCTGAAGGCAGGCAGGAGAATATTAGCAAACCCTCTATTTTAAGATGAAATGCTGAGACATCCAATACTGCCAGTTGTACATGGAGGTCCACTGGTTGAATATTTTCTTTTTCATGTTTAACTTTTCCATCCAGCATGTGATTTTTTTTTTAATAGTCTCTGTAAATAGAAAACTTAACAAAAGCTTAGCCCTAACATCTGTGCCTTATGCTTTGAAAAATACGTCAATTTCTCCCACAACAGAGACATTACTTCCTTCATCCCAAGTAGCACAAAGAGGTATACCATTCCACTAATTTATCAGGGGAAACAGAGTTAGAGGTTTGACCACTACACCAGAAAGACTTTTTTTCCCTTATCATTAATATTCTGCCTCATACCTATTTACAATTCTACCAGACTGAGAGCCAGCTGGCTCTGGACTTGTCTAAAGCAGAAAAAATTCTGTAATAGCTTCCAGTTATCTCAGAGTGATTACTTACACAAATTTTGGACCTAGTACTTTACTCATCTTTGATAATATTCTTCTACCTAATTATTTTGCGCTCATTTTCCAGTTTTCATGGCTGTGGTCTATTTGTCCTCGAAATGATAGAGCTGCATCAAAGAGTTAACTCTTACTGAAAGGATTTAAGATTTAAAATAATGAGATGTGTAGGAGGGAGCTGAAAATAAAGGGAGTCTGGAACAGCAATATGACAAATGCTTTAGAAGATCTCCGTGTAATTGATACTTAAAAGTTATTAAAAATAGGTAACAGACAACAACTTATTTGCATTGCTACTTTTTATAGGTATGTACAAAAATGGAAGTTTTTGTGTTACGTCTCTATGACTTATTTATTGAGTCACAGAGCCCCGCTAATAAGTACTTTAGAGCAAGCTAAAAGAACAAAATAAATGACTATTGACATATGATGGTAATTACGCAAGTTGGCTCTTTGTGCTATTATCTCCTACACAGAGATGAAGCAGAGGTGGTAAAAATTTCTGTTAAGGTTAAGAATGGAAAACATTGACAAAGTGGCAAAATGTTGAAATTTCTGCATGCTGTCACATTTTGGTGCCAACAATATCACATCCCCATAGTCTCTCAACAGGGCATTGGCAGCACAGGAGCAGCACGCTCCATTCCAGTGGCATGTGGTAGACCAAATTATTCTGAGGTAAAAGAGATTGGAAAAGAATATTTTTTTTGCCTTTTTTTTCCTGCTCCTTTCTTTCTTTCTCAGATAAGTTGAAAAAAAGCTCAGCAAGAAACATACAAACCTATCTGAAGATGGACAAACCTGTGCTGAAAATGAATACAAAGCCACAGGCTGAGTCAGAACTACATTTACAGTGTTACTTTTTCAGCTTGTGTGTCTTGCAGAGTAAAGTACACAGCAACAATTTTACTGGATGAAAAAGGCACAAGTCATTACAGAACTAAAGAAAAAAAACAGGACTCCAGTGCTTCATCTCACAAGTGTTACAAGTTGTTTCATTTGCTATCTAAATAGCATAAAATTTACACGCAGTAGTAATAACTCATTACTTACAGTCTCCTGATTGGAGCTAACATTCCTACCCTTTGCCATGGCATTGGAGCGATAGATTTAAAGGTGAGTTTCAGACCGAAAAAACACAGGATTGTGAATAATGTTCAACACAGCAAAGACGGGGTATAAATTGGAGAAGGCAGAATGGAAATTCCAGGCCGAAAGAAAATGGAACCATCATGTTATAAATAGATATTACTTGGATGAAGGAGATGAACTTACTCAACAGGACTAAAATCCAGAGCTGTGATAGGAAATTTCTTAACTGAAAGCCTGACATGAGTCAAGCTAATGTTACACAATTATACAGAGCACCCTTCACAGGAAGAGGAGATGAATACCCCTGCAGAGCCCCTTGGTATGACATATCTGGAGCCCAAAGGATGATAAGAAAACACTTGCTACTGGCAGGCAAAGCAGCAATTCCTCACACATGCAGGGGTCCTAAGTTTAAGAACGTCTGGAAACAGCAGGGCAGAATATTGGTGAGATAAACATCCAGGGAAATGAGCTCTGGACACTGATAGGTGACATGAGGTCATCATTTTACCTAACTGTACAGCTTCAGACCTTCAGCTTCTTCCCTTTTTACCATCTCATCACTTTCTCCTGATATGCACAGGAACTTAAGCAGAAGTCCCCAAGGATATGGGGTAAAGCTATTCCTAGCATAAAACAAAAAAGAAGGATCTTATTTTCTCACTCACTTTAATAAGACCAAAACTCCACTTAGTTTACAATTAACAAAAAACTTATTTGATATGACCAAGTTGAAGTTCTGTGGTGATTAAGTTTAATGCTAGAGTAGTCATTACATAAACCACTCCTGTGCAAAATTGCCAGCTATTACAGCTGTGCTCCAAATTCTATTGGGAGTTTTTATTTTTACTTCAGCAGTTTTCGTGATACACTCCAAATTATAAATTTTTTTTTCATAATCAGTTAAATTAAGGTGTTATACATTGAGTACACGGTGGTTTAATTTTATTTTATATTACATTATGTTAATATAAATGACCAGCAGTGTTGCCTACACTCGATTCTTTAGGCAACATAACATTACTGAAGTTGAAGAGAACACAAGGAAAAACCTGAAGTTTTTGCCTGACCTCTAGACCAGAAACATAATGAGCTGATAAAACCCAGTTTTGAGAGCTACACTTTAAGGGAAGGATAAATGTCCAAGGAGAACGTCTTCAGGGGCTTTATAGAGCTGCTGCCCTTCAAAAGCTGGCAGCCCAAATCTCTCAGCAGAAAGGTGCTGCTTCAGGAGGAGTGGGGAAGAATGACTTTGGTGATTCTTGGAGCACCTACAAGTTCTTCCACAGGCTAATGCACATGTGCTATCATCTGTGATGTGGAGAGGACTGGAAGATTGTGGTAAGAGACAAGCAGGAGAGACAATAAGTAATCCCTTATTCCCTTCTGCATTAAGTGTTTCTCCTCATTTGGAAAGCATCAGACTTGCCCCATTTTAGATCTTTACTACCTGGCCACTACCAGCTGCTTGGCATTCTTGCTCCCTGTACCTCACACAGCTGATAAACTTTATAGCTTTTTCTCCAGCTTTATTGCAAATGGTGCTAGTGCTTGAGATGAAAAATGAGTGCTCTTACACAGCACTAATTTGCAGACAGAAGGAGTCAAGAAAGTGGTTACTGATATGGATCTGAGCAACTCTATCCCAAGAGGAAATGCAATCAATATAATTCCATTTCCTAAAGCTGATTAGAATAATTTTGTGTTTAGTAAGAATATTTTAAAAGTGCACCTGCTTAATTCTCACTAACAATCCCCAGCAAAATCATACGTACATTAAAAACATATTTTGATATGTGAGAACCAGAAAGTTAAAGTTTTGTGTCTTCTTCCACCCCACCAGCACACTTGAAGACACCTTTCTTTAGCCCATCAGTCATTTTAGCACTCCTGTCACGCACATTTAGGTGCATATGGGTATCCAGGAAAAGAGAAGACATGGGCAGAGACTTCCAGCTAACTTCAATGTTAAAAATCCAAAACCAAGCCAAACCACAAATGCTAACTTCAAAAGTCAATTAAAAGTATAAATAATAAGTAGCAACAGTAAGGTCAAGTATCATTTAGAACCAGAGCTGTGAGTGCAGCAGTTACCTAGGAAACACCTGCTTCTTCTTCTATTTAGGATTTCATCCATGTACAGGGACAGGAAAAGTAAATAAGAGTTTCCAGAAATTATTCAGGTCCCTTTAATTAAAGCCATAACATCGGTGTGAGTACATGTCTATGTGCAAAGTGCTGTCTTAAGTGGAAATGTCAGATTTTATACATGAAAATATGATTTTAAAAACCTCAAGAATAATATTTCATATATTAAGAATGACAAAGTTTAAAGCACCTAAAATTAATGTCTGGGCCAAAATAGACATCACAATCATTTCAATACAGTGAATAACATTTGAATGATTTATGTCTTGTATAACTGAAGCCAGTTGGTGAATGAGTTTTATTCATTTCAGAGAAATCTAAAATGCTGACAACAAAGAAAACTCAAAACAAGAAATAAAATTCCCACGTCATGAAAACCTGCTAAGAGAATTCAGGATCTTGTCAGATTGATGGGGGCTATTTAGCTTAAAAATCCAATGGAGCGTGCACTGAAATATTTCAGAGTTAATGGAATGATTAAGTCAATCACCTCTTGTAACTTGTGCAATGGAGTACTCCAGGCAGAGAAATAGTATGATTGAATTTAGTTTCCTTCAATACTAATATTTACTACTGCTAAAATCCTTCAGCCTAAAAAGAAATTGCTCAAAGGCAAATTTGTATCTGGGAAGACAAATTGCTGCATTAACTGAAATTCACTAATTTGCCCTTGCTGCAAAATGAAAATAACTGTTATCAGATTGGAGCAAAGAACAAAATGACATTTCTGAGACATTAATCTTTACAAGATGTTAAATTACTTGTAAAAATCTCAGGAAAAACAAAGGAATTAGTCAGACTATCATTTTCTCAAGAAATGAGAATGACTGAGCTAATTGGATCATGTAATACTGAGGACATAATTCTTCAGTAAGTTTGGTGAGTTTAGTGAGGTTCAGTAAGGACAGTTGACTTGCCATGGACAAGCAATAAAAATGAGAATTAGAAGGTTTTTGTCACTTGCTAATTTTCTCTTTCTAATTTCCAACATGATCTTAAGTAACACTTCGTGACCCTGAAGAGAATATGAATTGAACAATGTATAGGCTTTTGGAGCCAGGTGAGAGAAAGTTTTGATTATATAAATTTCTAAAAAAATCTCCCTAATTATGTGGAAAATGGAAGCAGATAATTCCATCGACATTAAAAACGAATAAAATCTTGTCTCATCCCTATAATGGTTGTATCAACTTTTTTGGATAATCACTGCACATAACCTAAATCCCAGATAATCAATGCCATTGTCTGGCTCTTAAATCCCAGATAATCAATGTCATTGTCTGGCTCTCTATCTAAACCTTGATTATTTAGAACATCCAAATTAAGGACTTTTAAAATCTTCACCCAACCACTATGAGCTGGTTTTACTTTGCCATAAGGAAGAGATGACACACCTATCCTTTTTAACTCTTAGAAAAGCTACCTAGTTTGTTACTACGCAAACACACATTATAGTTTTGAAACTGGCTTGTAACCATTTTTTGGGAGTCCTGTTCCAGTTTGCTAAATGTTGAACGGCTTTTCTCGATTTTTTTTTTTTTTTTTTTTTAACATGTTTGCATAGCCTTTTCTCACTGGGTCTGTTTTTTCCCTTGACACCTTTTGTTAATAATTTTTCTCTCATAGTGGTGTCAACCCTTGCCACAGCAGTGAGTTTTGTATGAGAAGAAAGCAGTGGCTTTAACAACGGACTGAAGAGAGGTAGAGAGGAGCAATTTTCCCAAGTGACCAGAATCCTATATACAAGGAAACCTGAGCCGGGTGGTAAAGGTGCCCCTCTGCCCTGTTTCCCCCAGGCTGCTCTCCAGCAGCAGGTGCCAGCTGACAGCACAACCACACCTCCCAAGCACAGACACTTGGTGCCCTCCCTAACCTTCCTTGCTCACTGCTCTGCTTTGTCCCCCAGCCTTCAAGAGGTCTGTCATACCAGGCTCCGTGGTGATTTCCAAAGAAAACTCAATGCTCCAACTTGGACAATTTGTTAACGCTTCAGAGACACAAATTATGTCTGTACAGACCAAACACCAGCTCCCAAATTGCAGCTGCATCTAAAATGCTTTGTGCTTACACAGAAAATTCTTTGGCCCTTGAGAAAAAAGCAGGCATCCCTTGGGACCAGCCAGGCATAGCTCATGCAGTTTAGCCATTATATAAGACTGTATAATTGTCACAACAGAGAAGAGATGGTGTCAGTCTCTTCAGTTAGAGATGAAAATGTGCATGAGCTAGGTGGGATATTTATGAATCACATAAAACCCACATTCTAACTGTTGCATTTTAATCTCACACAGAGCAATGATTTACTGGATGTATTTTCTTAGAAGTGTCCAAGATCTTACACTTTTCAGAGGAAAGAAAGTACTTTTAAAGGCATCTAAACAGCTTTATTAACTAAAAATTAAAGGTGCCAAGTGGTTTTTAGTACTGTTCCAGGATAGCAAGTTAAGCAGTATGTGAGTAGAAAAATCACATTTCCCTCTCTGAACTCTGGTCTCTTTAAGCAACATCTGACATTTCTACTGCCCACGTCCACCCAGCCATGGAAATAAGTCCCTGTACAATAAGCTTCAAAGTCCTGTTGATTCCCACAATGCCATCAGCCCACTTTATAGTAATTACCTGTCATTACATCTGAAGTCCCACTGATCTCCACTTTAACCACTGAAGAAGATCTACAGGAAGCTCACCTACACATCTCTGCAGCGAGGAGCTGCAACTGATGCTTAAGCAAAACCAATTGGGTCTTCTCAGATGCAAAGCACAGTAGAACAAAACCAGTCAGCTGAGACCCTAAAGCACCTTGTTTTATCTGAGTCTCACAGCACTGCCATACAACCCCAATTAATCTGACAGCACAGTCACACCCAGTGCAAACAGAATTACCTGCAGGCATCCTCTCTGGCTACTACCACCTTCAAAGAGTGTAGGTAAAGTTGTACAAATCCCTGTATACTTCTGCATTTTCAGATGTTTTGTTCTTGCTGAAACCAGTATTGTGAATAAATACCAAACAACCTTTACTGCATTTAATGACAAAGTGGATCTAAGCAAACAACAAAGTTTTTGTACTGATATGTAGATAGAAACAACTTGCAGGCAAAGCCACCCTTCTGTCAGAGTCAGTTCTGCCCCTCCACAGGGAGGCAGGGATTTCAGGGAACACACTACAGCTCTTGGCTGTACTTCTTCCTCTTTGTACTACTTAGCATTTCAGACAGGTTTTCTTTTAGCCGCCTGCCGAAAGTAGCAGCCACAGGTGTCATGACTGAAACACAGCTAATGAAGTTCAGAATCTGAACAGAAACACCTGTTATTGTATTGGCAAGGCCCACACTGACAGAAACCAGACCTACAGACAGCAATCATGGCTTATTGAACACAGGTGACTAACAGGTAGATCTGTACTTCCTTCCCCACCCACCAAAAGCTTTGATTTCAGTTTTTAGCTGTTCTTTTGCAATTAAGTTCCTACTACAATTAATGAAGAATTGTGAGAGGAATCATACTCTTCATGAAAACTCTGTATGTTTTAGCTAACAACTTGGTATTTCAGACTGTCACATTCCAAGAAAGCCTGTTGTTACTCCCAGCCTGGACTGCTTACAATGAGAGTCAAAGGAATTACAAAATCAGGCAGGTTCAACAAGAACTCTTAACAGAAAACCACATCTCCCAAATAATTTACACTTCATGCAATTGTTTCAAGCCTGCTTCTCCAAGAGAGTATTTGTTTCAGGTGTGTCCCTACATTTTGTTTTTCTGAGCCAGTCTTGATACAAGGAAAGACATAAAGTGATTTGTCTGCTCGAACTCACCAAAAGGTGATTCAGCAAAACTCAGGCTTTCTATTTACAATTAAGTGATAAAAAGCAAAACAAAATCTTCTGTTTAATATTTGGTTACACTCAAATATTTTATGCCTTAACAGCACCATAGCATTTACCTACATGTTTATTTAAAAATCTGCTAGCTGAAATACAGATAAAAACAACATAAAACAACAAACAACATAAACAACTCTAAGATTAACACAAACTTAATGGAATTCTTAGTCAAGTATTCTCTTCCACAGCACTAAATACACAGCCCAACATATCAGAAAAAGCAGTCTTTTCAACTACTGCAGAAATAACTGTTCTTTAAAATGTTTACTTCAGTTCTTATGTAAGCAGAACACTCTTTGAAGTGAAATAAAGTTTTACAAAACACACGCTAAATAAAGATCAGAGAATATGAAAAATCTTTGGTATTTTTATCTCTTTCTGCACCACAGAAGATAAAGCCTACCTCAGAAGTCTTCTTCTATAACCTCTCAGACAAACAGCAGAAACACTTTACAGATGAGGAAAAGCATTAACCTCTTGAGATTTGATAAAAGATGGAAAGAAGAAAATAAACCCCCAACTCTTACCTATCGGGGAACTGAAGCTACACAATTTTGCTCAAAGTCTTCAGCAGGCAGAGCCCCAGACTTGTGCTCAGTAGTCCACACCAGCACCTGCTCCTCAAAGTCTTCCTTTTCCAACCTCCGCTGCCCTGTACTTCCCCATCACACATCCCTTCTCTCCAGCCTCAGAAGACCTCTCTAACTACCGATTTCAGCTCTCCTTAATACATTCAGATCAGGCACAATCACCAACACCTGAACAACTCTTCAGGCATCAAATTACCCCTGCAGAGATCCATGTGAGTTCTCACACCTTGAATCAATTTACCTCAGTAAATAATTGTGCTGAGAGTCAACAAGTAGTAGCAGACCCCAGCTCTTATATTTCCCTCTAGAATTTTGTGAAGTGAAAGGGACTTTTTTAAACTTTATATGATTTTCTGCAGTCAAACATATAAACAGAAAGACTCGAATGTTACACCTAAATCTTTAAATATGCTGCACTTTAGGCAGGCACCATGTCCAGGTCTGGTCACTCTGGAGATAGCTTAAGCTGCGCTTTTCTGGGTGTTCAGTAGGCTCCTTTTCAAACTGAGCTGCAAATTCCTCTAGTCCTTGTTATTCCCACTCAGGGGTTGCTGAGTAGGATTGTTTCTAAACATTTTCACATCACAGAACATCTTCTGTGGGCTTTTACCTCATCTTGCGGAGCACGTGAAATGGCATCGTGTGCTGCCCTGTGGTGACATCGCAGGTAACAGGAACACAGCTACTGACAGCCTTTGCCATTTCCCTGTTTCAGCATTGAAAGGAACCAAGGCCAGAAGAGTCCATAAGGAGATGAGACTGACTGATCCCTTCTCAGTTCCAGATGTCTTTGAAATTGTTTAGAAGACGTCAGAGTATTTAATTGAACCCACTAAACTTCGGGTTTTTTTGTTAAAACATCTTTTCCAGAAAGGCTTGAGCACATCAAGCAGTGAGTTTAGCTGTTCCTGGAGTGATACCCTAGAAACACTTAAGCCTTCTAAGTCTAAAAAGTGACACCTGTTTTCCCATTTGAATTGCCTTGATCTCTATAGTCCTAAACATTTTTTCAGGTCCTGAACTTGTCATTAAAAACAACATAGTGGTGTCTGATCTGCAACCATGCAAAAGTACTCAGAAACACCATACTCCAGAAGCATTCCTCCCTTCTGCAAGCATGACCTTGGATGCATTCTGCTAGACGCTGAACTTCACATTTGTTTGCCTTTAACACACACTTCAACTGAATGGGCTCTGCTCACCTCTGTGATTCACCACTACACATAACTTAACAACTTGAAACTGTAAAAGATTTCATATACCTTTGTCTTTTTTTTAAATAAAACCCAGGGTTGTTCCAGCACCGGTCTTTACAGCTTCATTGGAAATACTACTGGTTCATGATGAGTTTTGTGGATCTGCCAGTCCATACACCATTTCTCCTAGGTTTTGCTCTTACCGTGTTATTTATTTTTGCTTGGTTGGTTGGGTTTGTTGTTTGGTTTGGCTTTTGTGAAGTGACACAGTGAAGTCCCTGGATTCTTAGAAATTGCCAGGATGCCTTTGAGAAACATAACTGAATAGCATCTCTAGCTGTGTTTACAGTCCTTAAGAGAAAGCCTCTTTATCAGAATGTTCTCTCATGTAAAGCATGTGGGTGTATTAGGATGTTGCAAAATCCGTAAATGAGGGGCATCTATAAACTCCCTCACTGAAATATTCAGCAGCTCAGTGCTGCTACCCTTGAGATGTCACTTAGGACTGAAATTATACTGCAAGTCCTACAAGCGCTTTAACAAAGGACTTTTTACCCGATGACAATTTTGGCTTCACGACAAAGGAAAACTAACCAATGCACAAGGATGCAGTTTAATTTCTGTGCTTAACACACTAATCAGAAGTTAACCACCCTGGTCTGCAAGGATTACACGAGCATGGTGAGATCTGGCTGCCTTGAGGGAGGTCAGACTTTGGCACAGAGATTCTGAGCATGGGAACCCAGTTCTGGAGCCCTGGCTATAGCAGAGACATCATGCCGCTCCGTAAATAAGCCAGGGCAGCTTCTCCTGGCACAACAAAGTGCTCCGGCACCAAACCCTGGTGAGACACATTCTGGGAGACTGTCTCTCAGCTGTAAACAGCAACTACTGGCCTGATCAGAGACTGAATTCAGGGATGATTTTTCCTGTACTTGGAGAAGCTGCTTTGCAGTCACGTGTCAGATGATGTCTGATATAAGGTGCCAAATGCTTCTATAAATTGCCATGTTTCACCATCTTCGATAGCTTATAGTGATAAGAAGTGTAATGCTAATTGGTTTATGTTAGAGGTACTCCCACAAAAGAGTTGATAATTCCTTGGTGTTCAGGTCAGAGCCAGAGCGTGACTGATTTCTATGCTCTCAGCCCTGCTCAGGGTGACAGGGAAAGAAGACATGTCCCCTCTCTGCCTGGAAAGGTGTAAGCAGAAAGCAGGACAACAGCCATTTCGGGAATTTCCTTACTTACGGGCAACATTGTGCAGACTTTCTGTGCCCTTCAGGGAAAGACACACAGCAATGGGCTAAAGCCCTCAAGGAATCTGTGTGGAAAATACAGAACAAAACCAACAGAATATGTCTTCTGCAAATCCAAAAGCACTCAAGGGACTGTTTGAAGAAGAAGCAGAAAAACCAATTTAACACTATGGAAAAAAATCGTGCTCTGCTTGTTCCTTCAAACAGTCATTCATTTTCATAAAAGATCTGTCTACTATTCCTTGCATTTGTGTTTAGTTGGAATTGTACTTTGCCTGCTTAAATTGAACATGAGGGAAATTTCACTTAATTCTCTGATCCCCATTTCCAAAGTACCAAGACCCTGTCAGACACAGAGACAACACTGACAAGAAAAATACAGTTTACACCAGGGCACCCTGAAGTGGATGATGTTTTTTCCTTTCCCTGCACATTTACACAGATATGCATTACAAGGACAAGCTATTTAACCAGCTTTTGTAATCGTCTCTGTCCAAACACTCCATGAGACAGTCTTCATAGTTCTGACGTTAAGGCCAGCAGAATTCTGCACTGGGAATATCACATCAACATTTACCTTCTCTCTCCTATGGAGGCCTCACTTCTGTGGCATGTTTAAATCTAATTATTTTCCAGAACAGGAACCAAAATCCCCAACATCTGTACCAGGAATGGTTGATATAAGGCCAACTCAGCTTCAGGATTCTCAAATTCAGTGGTAAACTATGAAATATGGTAAAATGGGAGTTCTAGATGTTAAAAAAACCCCAAACAACAAAACATAAAACATTAAGTTTGGAAAGAATCCATGCTTTTCAAAGTCTTTATGGAAATTTTTAACATATAGTTATAGCCCTTTTCTAACCATTTACAGCTGATATTGAGGTCAGGATGTTTTTTCCTATCCTCCATGACTTAGAGGGGAATTCTCTTGAAGATCCAATTATACCATATAGTGTAGTAGCTATAATTAAATGAGAGGGAACTTGATCTGTGCTCAGCAACACTGGGTTGTTTAAAGGATTTGTGAGTAATTGGCTTAACTGAGAACAGCTGTAAAATTATGCTAACAAATCAGACAGAGCAAAGATTTGGCTACCATAATCGAATTTGGAGTTTAGAAGTCTTTTTCTTTCCCCAACACACATCATGTATATTTTATTATTTTTGTTGGGGTTTTTTAATACTGAAACATCCTGAAAGATAAAAAAAGAACTCCATAAAATCTGAATTTAGAGAAAATTCCAATAAATCTTACCTGGAAACTGCCTCAGATTAACTCCTTTGGACTTATTTTCCAAGAATGCTTTGTTGCACTCATTAATGAAAATCAGGATACTAAACTCTGTGAAGGGGGAAGTTTTGCTGAAAGTGGGGATGCTCCTAGATTTTTGAAAGATGGCCTCATGTGGTTTTTTTCTTGGGGTTTTAAT
Source organism: Falcunculus frontatus (assembly GCA_013398115.1). NCBI lineage: Eukaryota > Metazoa > Chordata > Aves > Passeriformes > Falcunculus > Falcunculus frontatus. Next base: position 671,617 of record VZRV01002990.1, read on the forward strand.
TAAATAAAATAAAAATACTGTCAAAGGCAACAAATGATGCTAAACTACACCACACTCACTTCTTATCTATTTTTTGACCCAAAGATAGATTTTCTCATATGTTTTTTATAAGTTTCCTAAGAGAAAAATACTTACCAAGGTGCACACCTCAGCACATGTCGGATTATAAGGGAATGGATAGATTATGTGAAGACAGAGAAAGTAAGCTGCCAATCCTTTACCAGTGAAGGGCTTTGCATCATAATTTTGTGTATCACTTAAAACAAGCTGCTGAAAGGGAGGTGAAATGGTCTGAGGTGGAGGTAGAGCCATATGATCTTCCATGGGGTAGTTTTGTGTGCAGAGTTAAGAGAAGTGACCAAGGTCCACATTAGAGACAGTTGTGACCCACATGAGCACTGTTCCATGGGCACTGAAATAGTTGCTTTTCAAGTCCTCAGCCCGAGTAAACCAGCAACCATCAGTGTCTGGGGAGAGGGGACTGTCCTTGCCTTAACCTCTGAGTAAGGCCATGGCAAGGCACTTCAATTGTCCTTTCCACACCCCCAGCTAACAGCTGGTGCAGTCAAGGAGAAGCAAAACCTGTACCCAGGTAGGAAAAGGGGTATATCTATCCCAAACCCTGTGAGAAAGCAACCACTCGTTCCAGCATTATCAGGCACTATCAGCAAGAGCTTCCTTGCTTTGTTTATACTTCCAATTTACTCCAACTATAGCAAAAACTGTGTTTGAAGGAAAGGCTTTTGTTGCAGAATTTAGTGCAATTTCTCCCTCTTTTTGCATTGTTGTGGTGCAGGAAGCACAAGAGAAAGCTCTTGATTTATGACCAGTATAAATCTAAGACGGGACCAAGGATGGGCTGCACAGAAACTAATTTGTCTGGGAGCCCCAGAAGAGTTTGCTAAACACTAGAAGATTAGCAGTTCTCACTTACCCCAGAGACAAGAATGTTTCTTCAGCACTGATAAATACTCAGAAACTATCAGCTGCTGACTGCTCGCTGTGTTTTCACAGAACTGTTCGGATTATCTCCATAGGGAGGCTGAGAGGGACAGAAGCTTAAGCTGTATAAATTCTGAGATTTCAGCACACTGCAGGGACTGAGCAAACCATAGGTTCAAGACAGGGAGACTTCTCCCCAAAACAGAGTTATGAAGGGCAGTACAAGTGCTGTACTCACACAGTAAAGTGTGTTACATTCCTATGTTTATAATGTTTCTATAAACGTATCAATATATCAGCGTTTACCTGAAGATTGTAAGTATAGATGCTGATGTGTACCTCCACCTCAGAAACAGTATTACAGTTCCAAGTAAGCCAGAAGCATATTAGCTCTTCAAAAACATTAATTTATGAACCATTTCTGCACTGAGAACTACTTTAACATCCTGTTAGAATTCCTGTCCATAATTCCAACTCTCTTCCCATAACACCAGAGGCACCAAGGGCACAACCAGCCATCTACCACCAAGAAATTAAGAGAAAAAAAAATTATTTCCTTTTTTATGTGAAACTGTTACTGAAATTCTAATGTGATTAAATTAAGCTAAGCAAAAGGTGAAAGGGCAGGGATAATGGGACAGCCATATAATAACTTTCCAAGGCAATATTCTTCCCACTACGTTTGATACACCATGCTAAGAAAAGTCTGGTAACATTAGAAGGGTGTGTTGGTGTTCACAGAAAACATGACTGGTACAGGGCAATCCCCACATTCCTCCTCCTCTCTGGCTTTTTCATCCTCTTTGTATTTCATACCATTTGCTCCCCCAACAGACTGGATAAATTTGGCTGGATGTGCCTCTGACTAGAGGAGTCTCTGCAAAACCCCAGCCTAAGTTCAAAAAGCAGAACACATTACTACCAGACACTGGAAGACACCCTGACCTGCACTCACTGTTGTGTCCCTGTGTTCTCATATCACCTGTGGGCCCTGTCATCACCTGACCCTACTCCCTAAATCAGCAGAAACCCACCCCTCACGCAGCAGTGCCCACAGCAGGCCATGAGATGAAACATCTTGAATCTCAGGTGGGATAAACTAAGATTTGCTCTGGAGGAGCACACTGCAGCTGCTGAGAGACATCCAGACTTAGCTCATGTGTGTTCTGTGTTTGAAAGACGAAACAAGAAGCTTGTAATGCTGCTCCATCGCTTGTCTTCAGCTGTTCATTGAGGTGGAATCTTGTGGATAAAGACTCTGACATTAGTAAGACAAGTGACTGGGACTCTAATTAATAGAATAACCTTGCTCTGTCCTAGAGGAGCCTGATGAAAGCGTTTCCTGAGAATTGATCTTGCTTCCTAATGAAAAAATTTACCCTAAGTTTTATGTGCTAACATGGGAAAACTACAGGTGGAGAACATCTTGCAACAATTCTTTTTTATTCTCTCTATGGAGTAAAATTATGCTCCAGTTTACACAAAGTAAAAATTCATCTCTTGATAGAGAGAATTTTTATGATCATTTATGTATTTTATTTACTGTTATTTATCCCTGGAGAGCCTGAAATCTCATAGTTAAAAGCAGATGAAAATTATTTTGTTAGCTTTTTCCTTACAGGCACATAAATCTCATTACATATAGCAAATATTTGTCTCTAGAGAAAACACATTTAAACCTCCCCCAAGATTATAAAAGCCCCACTAAAGCAAAAAGCTACACAGAGCCAAAACGACATCTAAGCCTACCCCAATCCCCTGCGAAGTGGCCAGTTCTTCTCACCCCTTCCGGGTTTGGCCAGGGCTCCTGTTGCACCACAGGGCAAGACATTTCCTCAGAGCCAAGCCCTACTCACCCTTTCCAGCCCAGCGTGTCAGGCACAGATTACAGTACCCACCACCTCTAAATCAATCTCCAGCAAGAGCCAGACAGCAGCTGGTGAGGGAGGTGGAGCTGGGGCATGATGGTGACCAGGAGAACCCCCCCACACACTGGGAATAACAAAAGGAGAGCACAAGGAATCAGCAGACATCTGGAAAACACAAACTTTCAAGAAAGGCTGAATGTCAGAGAACACAGAATTGATCCTTAAATGCATTGGAGTAGTTAAAAAATTATTTCCTGGGAGGACAGAACAAGGATTGATGAGCTGATACTGCAGCAAAGAGATCCAGAGGGCAGGGAAACCTGAGAGTGAAGAGTTCTTGGACTAGATTTCCAGAAGGGTCTTGACTCCAGCTCTGAAGGGCTTTGGTACTGGATAGGGCTTCTGTCTGTTATGGGTGCAGCAGAGAGACCTGATTCTTGAAAAACCCATCTGATCCAACCCTATACCAGTCTCTTATTATTTTAGCTTTTTCTTTCTTTCTTTCCTTTCTTCAAGGCATTTTGACTCCACTCAGTAATCCTTTCCCTAAGTTTTCATGAAGATAATCCACCCTATTTTTCCCTTAATTTTCTGTTGTTAAGCTTACTGAAACAGTCAAAACACAAAAAAAATACATGAAAGACATTTGAAGTCAGCAAGATCAAAACAAATGTGAAATGTTTATGCCTGGATGTTTTCTGAAGTTTGTGTCGTTTAAAAGGGAAAAATAAATCTCACAGAGATATGCAATGCAGGGCATTTTCTGAGGATTTTTTCCCACAAAAGTTGACTGCAGCTACTGTTGAAATTAAGAATTAGCTTTATCCTTTCCAGAGATGTGCTATTCTTTCGTGCTTTTTTTGTACCTCTTTACCAGAGACAACACCTGACAGCCTGCAGACACTGCTAATCTCTTACGGGAAAACTGCATCACTGATTCTAGAAAGTCTTTTTGCTGATGGGCAATTTAGATAAATACCATCTCAGATTTATAGCTTCACATTCTTATCTTTCCTACCTTCACGGATAAGTTCACAGCTTTCAGGGAACCTTTTTGACAGAATACAGAACAAACGGGGGAGAAGCGTGAATTCAGATTTTTGCCATGCTGTTCTTTGTTCTCACTGGCCACTGATGGAGCTCCGTGAGGTTCTCTGGTCCTAAAGGCAGTGACACCATAACTGTATGCAAGAGAAGGTTAATGCTAAGTAGTGGAGACACTTCCAGAACTGCTTTTTGTCAAAGGTTTGTGGGGTTCACTAAGGGCAGGAGGCTAAATATGTGGCAGTTTTGCTTAATTAGTTTGTTTTTCATCCCTTCATTGTTTGGAGTTCTACAAAGAAGCACTGCAGAGACTAAGCACCCATCAATGAAAAGCTGTTTAAAATATCTGAGGTAGTCTAAGCTTTATGCTTCTGCTGGTTTGAGGCTCTGCTCTTCATAGCAGCTGCCAACAGCTTCCCTAGCTCCCTGTTTAAAACAAAATCACTTTGCCAGCACTTGCCTGTCAATGAATCTCTGACAACACCGGCAAGTAATTCAGTACTTTAGGAGCTTTTTTTGATCAGCATCCATGAAATGGTAACTTTTTGTTATTTTGGCATACACCGAGTCACACATTTCTTACTTTTCATTCAGAACTCACAGGCTGTGTCTCCTAAAGTATTTTCTTCTTACTACAGTCCCTCATGAAACCACAGGGATAAATTCTGCTTGTAGGCAAATGTCCACAGGAGCCAACTCAATCACATAAAATTGCACTGAAGGGCAGATTTTGGTACACTGTGGGAAGTCAGTCAGGGCAGCTGGAACAATACAGAAGCTAAAACAGACATTTTATTTACCACACAGGCAAATTGTTCCAATTTGATTTACAAATTAAATCAATTTCCAGGCTGGGAGAGGATGTTCTAACAAAAAAGATGTATGTTCCCAACACAATGATGTAGTCTCCTCTTTCTCCTTTAGTCCTTAGTGTAGGTATGTTTGAATGGCAGCAGAGGAAAGCAAAGCTGCGAGGTATGAAAGAATTACTCCATTATCTAAAATTTTACAACTGCTACATTCTCATATCAGTATTCTCTGCTGGCCCAGGGTGCTTGGCTGATATCCGAGTACCTAGGATATCCAAGTACACGGAACAAGAGGCAACAGGCAGAAACTGATGCACAGGCTGTTCCACCTGAACAGGAAAAAGAACTTTTTTCCTGTGCAGGTGACCGTGCTCTGGAATAGAATGCCCAGAGAGGATATGGAGTCTTCCTAACTGGAGATGTTCAAGAACAATCTGGACACAATACTGTGCCGTGTGCTCTGCAATGAGCAGGGAGGTTGGACACAATGGATGGCCCCACTGGGGTCTCTTCCAACCTGATCCATTCTGTGATTCTGCCATAACTGGTGGTCTGCAGAATCTCAGTTCTGAATGTGTTTTAGTGGGTTGTCCAACACTGCATCTATCATGACCTGTTCCCAACCATCTGTAGTTAGTTTTAGTATTTCATGTGCCTTTAGTTAATGCATGAAAAACTGACAGCAACCAAGAGAAAAATATGTCAAAAGAAAGAAGAAGTAAAAGGTAGTCTTGAAGTTCTCTGCCTACTCTTTTAATTCAATTCAGTGTTGTGCACGTGGTAATAAATTAATCAGTTTTCGGTCATTTGTGTGTTGACATTAAAAAATACTATTTAAGGGCTCAATTGATCTGGAACCCAGTTTTTAAATTAAACAATAAAATAATTTATTTAACTAATAGAATCTTCAAAATCTGAAAAATTAGATGTTAAAAAGATGTGAGAGGTGTTATTGTGCTTTAACAATAAGATCTCTCTCAGTAAAGTTAAAAACAAAACCAAGATTGATATTTTGATTCTGCACGTAGGCTGGGAGAAAAGGAGTGAAGTGAAATAATGTTAGATGAAAAGGGAACTGAAAATATTCACCCCGTTCCAACTGCAGTAAAATGTACCCTCGAGTGCTGTTTTACTGTAGATGATATTTTATTGAACTGTAAAATCAAAATACGATAAAGCACACAAATCTTTACAAGAGAATGGATAAACAGTGGAATAACACTGCCTCCATTGCAAAAGCTGTGACATATTAGAAAATGAGCAAGAGAGGAAAAGAAGGAAAGGTAGAGAAGATACCCACTGAGACACCTGTTTGCTCTCAAGATGGCACAACTTCAGCACTTTATAGGCACCGACAAGAGCAGAGGAACCTCAGCATGGAGCGAGTCAGCCTCTGCAGCAATTTCAGGTGCCAGTCAGGAAACTTTAGCCCAGGCTGAGATTTGTGTTGGTGAGACACCTGCACCTGAAGCCACGGGACAGCTCTACAGAGGGGAGGCTCAGCCATGTCATTGCTCAGAGCAGTCGGGCTCAGGAGTCCAGGGCACTGCTGCCACTCTGAGCAGACAGGAGGAACTGCTAAGAGGCACAAGCTCATCAGTACAGCCATAGCCTGGCTGAATGGGGACTGGCCCCTCTGATACTCCAAAATCAGCCCTTTGATCTCACAACCCAAAAGTTCAGCTGGCAAAACTTCAGGTACTGACCATGCTGTAGCCACTTTAATTTACAACATGTTTTCCCTAGTAGCTATAATGCTAAACAATGAGGAGGTGAGAAAGGTCATTTTATTCAGGTTTTTGAAACTTTCTTTGTAACCAAAAGTGAAATTTCGACATCTTTGGGAATTAAATATTATAAATGTGTTTGAATCAAGCAGAACATTTAATTCCTGTAAATCACAAATGATAAGCAAATACGGCTTGCGCGAAGTGTGGCTCACATATCTTTTACTGGAACACAGATTTCTACCTCCCACAAGACTGAAATGTGTAAGTTACGAAGAACTTTGTATTTTGGCAACATCTGTATAACAGATATTTCTTTCATCAGTTGTGTTTATTACATTAGTAAACAGGAGTTACTCCTTAAGGGAAATTCAACTCCAGGATTTTTCTTTCAAAAGCTGTCACAAGAATCAAAGAGACTGACTGTACTTGTAATTAATTTTTTAGTACTAATTTGCATCACTAGAGTCTGACTATGTTTATGAAATTTAATCTACAAGGAAGAGAAAACTTACTTTGTGTGAGACTGACCAAGTGATTTCCTGCTAGGAACTCACTGTTCCAGCTTTGTTTAAGCAGTGTCTGCAGGAGTCAGCATTTTACTGGGTGTTTCTTCTTAAGCAAGAAATTTAACAGTCAATATTAGTGATGAGAACATCTCTCTGATCATCTTAACATTATCAATAGATGCTGGTGGAAATAAATACCATGTGGTATTTCACACATGGACATTATATGTTTAAACAGATGACATAAATTAAGCTCAAAGCATTATCTCAATTTTTTTTTTTTTCAAAGCAGTTGAAATTGTTATTTGGAAAACAAGGATTATTCAAATTTATTATTTGGATAATATGTTTCAGCTGGCTAAACCACTTGGAAAGAAAGACATCCAGAACATCTTGCATACGGAGTTTCCACAAAGCCTCTTTCTCCTGACCTCTCATTACAATTAAGGAAAGACAGAAACACTTTAACAAGTGAAACATTTCCTGGGATGTTCAACAGGAGCACCTGTGTTGTTTTCCAGAGAGGAACATACCTTATTCAAATACCCACACAAGCATCACATATAACGCTGTCAGATCAGGGCTAGTGACATTCCTCCCCACCAAAAGAACAAGTGAGTTTTTCAAATACCTGTGAGCACAGAGGTGTCTCTGTAAAACCACTTTCCTCAGGAATTCAGTCACTGTCTCTATTTCAAAACCCAAAAATGCTCAAAGCGAACTATTCCTTCAAAGCTACTTTTCAAAGACTTCCCTATTACAGAAGCAGCATGCTTCTGTAAAGGTGTGGACCTTTTGATCTCTTCTCCAAATGTCTCTTCCTCATGAAGATCTTAAATCCCAGATACAAAGATAGAGATAAAACATGTCCAAATCATCATGGTGATAAAGCCAGACCTTCTTGTGGAAGGAAGGGAGGATGTCAACCTGTGCAGCAGCATCTCAGCTATCACTGAAACCTCCTTTCCCACAGACGATAATAAAGTTTCTTCCAATAAGGAAAGACTAGGACCATGATTATAGTATTTCTTTCAGAGAAGGAAGTTATGACTTCATGTGTTGAGCAAAGCCTGAGACCTCCAAACACTTCTTGCATTTAGATGCAAAATCTCAGTTCCACTGAAATCATGGTCTAAATAATTCATCAAAACCTGAAAAGTAATATCATGTTAAATGCTAAAAGGCTGATGTATCTGGGAGTAAATACACATAATTTTATTCCACTTATCGTAGGGCAATAGGGAGCTCAGAGACTTTGCAGAAATGACAAGCCAGCCAATTTTTCTGTTCCTTAGCCAACTACTGCACAGTGCCCATGGCCTGGCTCTGGATGAACACTGCAACAGCCCAGAGTGCTGGAGAGAAAGAAGAGCCAGTACTGTCATTTGCTAGGAACTTCTGCTAGCAAAAGAGCAGTGCTGAAATGAATTTTTGTAGTAATAATGTCTCTCTTGCCCTCATCACCTCACAAAGACTTAGCCTTGATGGAACTCACTGACAACAGGGTGTCTCAAAAAACTGCCAATAGCTTTGCATGATACCCTATTGTCACAGCAGTTAAATGTCAGAGGGTGTCAAACTGATAAAACTGCTGTCTTAAATGTTTAATTACTTTTTCAAGTGGAGCAACTTATCTTCCCTGACAGTTGTGCATTATGAAAATGCACACAAATAAATCTGAGAACCACCAAACACTGACCTTTTTTAAAAGGTCAATTTTGTAGCATCAGAGCACAAATAAATGCACTAGGGGGGAGGAGGAGGTGTTGTACAGTGGAAATGAGTAATTAGGCTGTTCTCATGATGAAAATGCTGTTTCAAAAAAAAAAAATAGCTCTTCGGTGATATAATCATATATAAATTTTTGATATAGGTGAAAGTGAACAAGCATCTCTTGTTCTAGATTGTTCACTACTAAGCCTCTGCCTCCAATGTCACATATGAGTCAATAACTTTCAGATTTCTGGAATGGAAAAATCAGCTTAAGTAATTCACAGAGTGCAGTTAATCAGTCAGTTGCAATGGCCTTGTGATCACTTCAAGTTATGGTGTTTGCTTTTGCAATCTGGTCCTGAGTCACACTGCTGTCTACCTTTTTTTCCAGGTCTCATTAACACTGGAAGGAGATAAAACCTTTTATCTGATTAGATTCTTTTTTTCTAGGTACTTTTGCCTCCATGTTAGTATTAGTTTTTTCCTCTTTTCAGGGCTATCCTAAAACCCAAATCATAATAAGTAGTATGAGATAGATGTAGCACACACCTTTCACAGTAGAATAAAACATTGATTCATCCTCTTACAGTATTCAAACCAAACTTTTAAAACCTGTCTCTCACAAAGTTCAAACAGTGTTATATTGTAACTGTTTTATGTGGAACAGGTTAAAAAATCCAGGTATGGCTAATTTCAAAGGCATCTACTTCTGTAAATTCCTTGGTTTAGTACTTGACTAATAGCTGCCTGTCACTCCTGGGAGCATGATTCTATGATCCCTCTCGAGGGATAACTTCCACATTGGAATACACATGCAGAAGTGTCTGGTTAACACCAAGCAGTTAAACTTAATGAGGTATTTAAATATAAACATATAGTTTCTCCTTTTTTTCACCAATCCTTTTTCCCCAGAACACAAACCTCGAGATCATAAGTCTACAAGCAAGGAAAAACTAATTTGTACAGCAGCAAATACTGTGATTCTCTCTTCTTCAGAAAATAAAACAGTATTCTATTGCCAGCTGCTTTTAAGGCTCCTGTCAAACACTCTCAAGTAACTCGCTCATTTCAGCTTACTTTCATGCTTCTATCCTTTAAGAAACTGAATCTGTAGGAGATTGCACGGGGACATGTTGTCAACCAAAAACCTTTCAACTGGCTCATCTGACTACAGCCAAAGTGTTAGAGTTCACTGAGGGGAGGATTAGTATTCGGTGTTTTGCACCCGTGCAATCACATTCGGTGTTGCTTTGAGGCAGTACCATATGGCAGAGCAGAAATACTGTTTTAGGGATATTGACCAAACCCCGCTGGTGCCAGGGCTCTGTGCCGATCGCTGCGTGCGTGGGCAGGTGGGAGGGGGGAAAAAAGACCTGGAGGGCTAGGACTTGGGCAAGAGAATACAGTCCTGCAAGGCCCTGCTCTGAACCTTTCTTTGCCAATCTCGGCTAAACGGGATCAGTTAGCTCAGAACCAAGCAAACCCCGCAATCCCTGCCGGCTGAGTGCCCGTGCGGCGGCTGGCGGTGTCCCGGCGCCACCTCCCGGGTGCTGCGCTCCTCGGCGGGGTTCGCTCGGGAACCGGCCTTGCACAGAGCTGCGGCCACGCTTGGCTAAAGCATTTTTAGTTTTCCTCTCTCACAGCACCAATCAGGTTTCAACCACGTTCAAACACTTGCATTATCTACGGAAAGCTCATCTCAAAAATATTCTGCTCCCTTTTCCACTTTAACTCCAGGAAGTCACCCCCTTTTCATCAGTTGTCTGATCAAATGGTGCCACTGTTGCTCCTTGTTTTCTTTTGCCAAAGATAAAGGCTTGACCTCTATGAAGTGGTGTCCTCATATTTTCCTTCCAAGAAGCCTTCACTTCAACTATAACTGGAATGCCATAAGGATGAAAAAAAAAAACTTCACCCCAAAGGAGCTGAAGTTGAGGCAGGAAACTTTTTCAGTATTTTAAAAGAATTTAAGGATATACAAGTATTAATGTGTACTCATTTCTTTCCACTCAAAGTCAAGGTAGATAGGCTGCGTGCGAAAAAAAACTTTAAACCATTCCACACAGGCATAGCTCTTTACTGCACAATGGGTAAGTTATGAACACTTCCAAAGACACTGTTCCTAGTAAACAAAAAAGTTTCCCATGCAAGCTTTCTTGAACTTCTCAATTTTAATGGAGTCAGAACAATTCTATACAACTATATACAGATTTTGAAGCATGACTAAATATCTATTGCTTCTTACATATAATGAGCAAGAATAATACAATGGGAATAGGTCCTAGTTAAGAAATATAAACAACACTCCTGCAAGGTTATTTTACTACTCTTGATCGCAGCCGTCGCTTGATAATTAGATGATCACTTTCTTTCTTTTTTTCTTCTACAAGGATCTGAAAAAGATGGATTAAAAGATGATTATTCAGCATTTCTTCAAAGACAAGTGACATTCACCTTCCAGACCTGTGTGCCCAACAGCATATTTTTTCCCAGAATCTGTTTCCAGAGTTTTACCTGAGTCACTCCAGTGAAATTCACCTATTCACCGAGAGGATGGTCAGTCAGTGGAACAGGCTGGCCAGGGAAGTGGTGGAAACACCATCCCTGGAAGTGTTCAAAAAATGTGTGGATGTGACCCTTGGGGACATGGTTTTGTGGTGTTAACCCAGTGGTGCTGGGTTAACAGTTGGGCTCAATGGTCTTGGAGATCTTTTCCAATCATAATAATTATATGATTCTATTACGTTTTTTGTCAGGGGTCCCCAGGATAGAGAGACCATCTTAGTGCATCATAATAAGCAACAAATTCCATAAACATACAAAATCCCATTTTTGCTGGAACAAATACCAAAATCCAAAGGAAAAGATTACCTGAATGCAGCTCTCACTTCTAGTCTCTAATATTCATTTTCTGATACAGGAAGGTGTTCAGAAAACATTTTTTGCTTAAATTTCTCTAGCTTTCTCTGACTTCCCCAGGATCCAGTCTTTCACCTTTTCATTCACTTCCAAACTTCTTATCTCGTTTTGCTAAGCATTTCTGCCATTTTCTTCTTCCTCCTATGGGCAGCATTTTGGGTTCTGCTGCATTCATTCACACAATTACAGAAAATTCAATAGGCTACCTTAGTATGGGCAAATGCTCACCACAGCATAGGGAAGAAAGGACTGAACAGAATGAAGAGATGTACTTCCAACAGAGCAGAGGAATGCTCAGCACTACAATTACTGTCTAAACCACGGAGTTGGATTTCAGAAGCAGTACTGATTTAGACTGATTTAGACAGAGCCACACAATTTAAACACATCCAAAAGGCTATTTAGACTGTGCTTTGAAAAGCATGGATGTATCCACATGATGTATCAGCTGGGCATAAATGGAATCGAAAAATACCTTTGGTGCACACCTGTAAAGTTAATTGTACATGCAGACCTTTATCGTTAGTGTTTCAATCACAATTCCAAATCCATGAATCTCTTGCTGGTCTCTATTTCTATTCTCCCTTGATGCTACACTTAAATGAACTGCAACTACTGCAAAAACAAATTGAAACTTCACTGCTGTAGCACAGAAAAAGTAATCCTCCACATACCACAACTAAGATATCTGTGAATCCAGAAGTGAAAGTATCTCTATGATTGCTGTATCACCTATTCAGTCAGTAGTCAAACAAAGATAGGTGAGAAAACAGAAAACATCAGGTGAAACAGCAGAAAGAAAAGACCAAAAGGAATGGTTAGGTAGAATCAAGAAATAAGTTGGTATTTTCAAACCTCTTCTGCAACTCAATTAGACCTTCAGATTTGTCTTTTTCCCCTAATAGTTAATTTTAAGCCAAGACTACAGAAAAACATTACAGTGGGCAAAACAGGAATCTTAATCACTTACTGAAGAACCAGGGATATCCAGAGGGCAAGAAATATCCGTTGAATACAGCTTTCTCTTAGCTCGTTTTGGCTTGAGCTCGTTTTCTTTGACATTTTCTGGTTCTGCAGACTTGGGAGAGCTTATTGTCTCAATAAGCTTCTTTGCTGGAAGACAAGTTTTATCATAAATACATGTCATGGTTTTGTGAGCCTCAAAATTCATGAATAAAGTAGGCTTTATTAAAACAGTTTAAAAATTAAACCAGTGCAGTCCAAAGTTCAAATACAAAAAGTTAGAAGTGGTATTTGACTACCAGTTCTGTAGCTGGAAGCAGTTTTCTGTAACTTCAGATGCAAAAGCTTAAAGGAAACATTTAAATAGCACATTAAAAATCAATTAGGATTCAGATCTCAGTGAGATCTCACTTACAGACTTCTAAGTTGAACAACAGGCTTAACTTTTGTGCTGACAAGCACAGTGTACAGTCAATTTTCTCTATACATTTTTATAGTTTTATCAAACTAATACTAGCTCTGTAAAGGGAAGAGTATGTGCACTAGAAAAAAAAATAAGAAATATAAGAAATAAGCAATACTGTTATACAAAGAGGGAAACCATACATGACATTGTAATAAAAGTTACAAAACAACTAATTTGTTCAAATTAAGTATTCAAGGATGAATTAAGGATAAAATTTTAAGTAGTCTGACTTTGGCTTCTACTGATAATAATAAAACTGTGCTCATGGAACCAGTATGACAAACAGAAATTTTTTTAAATTTCACATAGTTATTGTCTATACTGTATTACGTTAGATAAGAGGCATTCAGTAGCAGGACAAGTTTTCAAGTTGGTACTGGAGTTTATTTTAACTGTCCACCTTAAATAATGACCAACTTTGTTTTAAACAAACACATAATAGTATCTTTTAGAATTAAATACTGTGGTGATTCCCTGTGCCCTCTGCCAATTTTTTTTTTTTTAAGAAGCACAGTAACCCAGAGATCATTGCTACTGTAGGAAAGAACAAAAACATATCCTTCAAACAGAAAGTCCTAGCAATTAATCTTCCCAAGGCCATACCTAAACTTAACAAAATCCATTAATTGCTCTATATTCAGTTTAACGAAGTCTTCCAAATATTTTCATGAGTCACTGGCTTTCAGATTTCATAGAATTAACATACATCAAAAAATATTAACAAGGTTTCCATAGCAACAAGGGATTGCTTACAGAACAAGGTAAGATTTGGAGTTTGGATTCAGCCCTTAGTTCTTTTAGAGCAGCAGGGTGAGTTTCTAAAATTGCCTTTACATATAAATAAGTACAGAGTAATTCCAACATTTTGGGCCTAACAGTTATCATTGCTTTTATGATATATATGCACATATTTCACACTGCATCTTTAATTCCACCTGGTTTATATTTCACACCTAACCTAAGTTTTAGAATTATGTGGTCCTCACAATCTAGACAATCTTTTCTTCTCTGTCATTCTGCAGTGGCCAGAGAATAGGGAATAAGTCTTACTTATACTGTACAAACCTTTAGAGTGAATAATAATAGGAGAACTTTGGAAAAAATCACCGATTTTCTGTAGTGTACCATCTTTCTTCTTAGCTGACTTTTTACTTAGAGAAGATTCTTGCCTTCTTAAGGGGTACTCTTTTCCAAGAGACTGTGCAGTAGACATCTGTACAGAAACACCAGATCATTGTTTAAGCTCAAAATTGACTTAATCCTCAAGTTTAATTTCATATTATTTTACTTCAATGTTATTTTCAAGCTGACACATTAAGCTTTGCTACTGACACCTTTGCTCATTTTAGTAATGATATCACTACAGCAAGTAATGCGGACAACCTCATTTCACATCTAGAAGAAAGAAAATTGCCAAAGTTTCACAGAATACATTTAAGAGCATGAGTCGTAGAGGAAAGAGAGGCTTATTTTTTTTTTAATAAGGCAGATTCAATGTTGTAGAGTATTTTATTAGACAAGCTGTTCTAATTATAAATAAAAGAATCTGATGGGGCAAATCTCTCACTCACCCTCTGAACCTGCCTAGTTTACTACTATGGCCTAAAATCTTTTTATAATTGCCATAAATATAGATAAACTTTAGCTTTACTTCAAAGGCACTGCTGATAACAGCACATTTTAATAGTATGCTCTATAGTCTTTTTAACTATTCAATATGCAACATCCTTCCCCTTTGAATCACTGCACACTGCAGCTGGGACACGACACACTCTTGGCAAATACAGACCCTTTGGTTTACAGAGTTTAGTAGAAAGACAAGATAAATGTTGAAGAATCCTACTGAAATACATAGATAAGGATAAGATACTGCTGGCATGAGAATATTTTGCTCCTTTCACAAGTCTACCTTTATAGAAAAGGCTAAACTAACTTCAAAAATGGAATAAAATCAAACCATTTTTTTGTTGCTTGTAGAAGGTGAATCAGCCATAGCAGGTTTTGTATTTCTCTTGTTCTCACTTTTCACAAAATCCTAAAGAAAATTAGAATAAATTATAATTGATACCAATGATTGCCTAAACCAAAAGAAACAATTTGATAGAACTGATCTGTAATCCCACAGATCAGAGCTGGAGACAGGAACAAATGGCACTATCTGAGAGAGAGAAATGTAAACGGTGAAGTACAAATCAGGCACTAGAGGAAAGAGTTTGGATCAGTTGAAGTCTATGACCTTATTCAACACAGGCCAGAGATCTACCACCTGGGGGACATGGGGTTTAAATAATACCCTACTTATATCCCTGGGATCTCAGCAGAAAACCAGAAGTTAGAGTTTTAACAAATGATCAGAGTAATAAACTGAAAAGCTGCACAGCAGATTTGGTCAGTTGGTCTAGTTCACACCTCATTCATCTCTACACTCTTCCTTTTCCTTCTTGGCTTGAGCATTTTAACTGTAACTGGTGAGGTGCTGCCCTGGTGCTTCACCTCCATCTTATGGGGTTGCAGAGGTGTGAACTGTATTTCCATCTCTGGTTTTGGGAACCGACTAGTTTTTCCATCCTCCGTGGACACTTCTGTAGAGTCAAGGACAATCTCAGAGTGGTCCTGCAAGTATATGGAAATTGTAAGGAAACAAGTTTTAAACTATGAGTTAAACACTACATAATAGATACTAACTGCCCCCCCAGTGGATTGCAAAGTAGGTGTTCTATTTTCCAGCTGTTAGCTTTCAGAACACTTATAACAGAAGTGAAGAAATCTGTTTCAACTACAGCAGAGTTTAATCCTTATTATCTAAAGCCGTTTTTGTTAAATTTTGAACTTATTTGTAATTATGATCACAGAACTTTCCTTGCTGAACTCAGCCTGATACTTTGTTTCCAAGTCATTTTTCCTCAGGGGTAGAGATCCTTAGTGATTGTCTCCATCTTAACTCTGCTGCTCTTTGGGAACTAGGTAGTAAGAGCAGCTTTTGTGAGAAAAGTATAGTATTTCTCTAGCTTATCTTTAGAGAGCTCTTTCTACACTACAGAATTCCAGAGTAGCTGCTGTTTCTCCTTACGTTGGTTCACCCTGAAGGGTACTTCTTTCCTCTTATAAAGGAAAATGATAAAAGTTCACAGAAAGCCAAAAGGCAGTTCTCCAACAGGCTCTGCTGGGATTCTGAGAGTGAATCCCGTCCACAATCCCAGCAGCACTGCATTCCCAAGAATGGAGCAGATTAATAAAGTTGCCCAGGAATGGCTGGTGCCATTAGCTAACAAAGCTACACACAGGATTCCTACAGTGGAAGAAAGCAAACCCCAGTCTGTCCTGCTATTGGTCACCCATTTGAAAAGGTTTATATTTTTTCCCAGATGACTTATCTAATAATCAGCCACTTCATATGCAGCACTGAGAGGTAAGTTTTCAAGACCACACAGCTGAAGTCAGATATAATCATTCACATGACTATATTATACAGCTTTTATTTCTACCTTTGTGTATACTTCAAATACTGTTTTGGTTTGAAATAGGATGTAAGATACTGTTTTGTTCTTATGAACCCCCATATGGGCTGGTTAATTATGGAATCATCTCACTACACGACAGGTGACATCATGAAAGTGGTTTGAGTTGAAATCCCCTCAACACTGACATAACCAAACTGAGATGACACTACAAATACCATGTCTCCAGATCTCTAGAACCTGGATTATTTAACTAGTTTTTGCCTCAGGTGTAAAGGTTCTATAATGCATAGACAGGTAATACTTGATTAACTAAAGTACTTATTTTCTGAGAGTGAGTGTGAAAGAATGAATAGGAACTTAGAACTGAAGATACAGGTAAAGTACAAAGCTGTTTTGGCAGATTTCCAGAGCTATATACAGAAATATATATTGAAAAAAACCCCAGAATTAGTAACATATCATTATACATAAACAAACATACCTCTTTGTTTACAGACTGATCAATTTTATCTTGTCCTTCTTCAGGTAAAGGTACTTCTGCCAAAGACTGAAGATTTGCATGGTTAATCTGCTGTTTCATTTCCTTTATGAAGTCATCTTTCTCTGCCAGCTGTTTCCTTAGATCTTCTATGTCAGTTTCCTTATCCTAATAAACATAGCAAAAATTGCCACAAATTTCAGAACTGTCAAAAGAAAGTTATATATATATATATCTATATAAAATGAGCATCATTATGAGTACTTGGTCATATCAGTTTTATAACTTCAGGCTAAACCAGCCAGGTATCCAATACAAAGCCAATAATTTAATACCTCTATGTAAAGTGAAGAAAAGTCTTATAAGAGTCTGAGAAAACCTAATGCAAAATCTTTTATTTTAGTACACTTATTTAGAATTCTAAGTTCACTTCCCATTTGCTCATGAAGTTCTTGGTGCAGTGAAAAAGACAACAAAGGGGAGAGTTGTTTCAGATATCCAGTCCAAATTCACAGTCAGAGTGTTTACTTGAACTACTATATCTTTTCAAACTCCAATTACTATTACAAATTCAAACAAACGTAAAGCTTTTTTAAAATTAGCTGTAAATGGTTTCAATACGACAGCGTTTAAGAACAAAAAAAGGAGCCAGAATGCAAAGAGCAACTATAGCATTTTGCAGAATTAATGAGTAACAAAAAACCTCCCAAAAATACCACAGAAAGAAGAAAGAGAATTGACCTTTTCTGAAGCTGTTAGTGCAGCCTGTTTCAGCTCTTCTATTTCTTTATCTTTTTGTATGGTGCTAGAAGCCAAAGTCTTGAGCTGGACTTCCAAAGCTTCTACTAATTCATCTCTTTCTTCACGCCACTTCTGAAGGTTGCTGTCCTTCTCTACCAGCTGTGCAGTAAGTCTTTCCTAAATATTTAAAAAGATAGGTTAGAAAAGAACACCACTTCTGAACAGTATCTGAACTCTTCCGCTAGTTTTGTTTTGCACAGTTAGTACTATTTTATGGCTTGAGTAAACTTAAGAGCCTATGCAGATCTTATAAAGCTCATGTAGAACTAGTTTCAGTACAAATATGCAAAAGTAAGCCACATTTCAATTAGAAAATCTATAGTCATACTCTTTATGAAGAGAATTTTCTTTTTCAGAACCACAGAGCCAGTCTGCTTGCTTGAAGATGTTATTAATAACAATTCTCAGGCAAGAAATGTCACAGATAAAATAATAGTAGTCGTAAGCCCCTAACATCCCCCTGTACAGATAGCAGGCCCACAAAGCCATTGCTAACTACTTCTAGATGCAAACAGTTTTAGATTGTAGGGGGTCATATAACAATTTCATCTGATTAAAAAAATTACAGCCTTGATGGAGTCCAGTGAAAAAGTAAGGTGTCTTAGTTAATAACCATCAGTCTCTCCAATGCTAGCACATATTACCACAGCATACTGACCAAGTATTTTCCAAAGGAAGTTTTCTTTGCTTTTAAGGAGCAATTCATTAAAGTGTAGGTTATTTATTGGTGTTTTACAAACAATATGAAATCTGAAGACTTCATAGTGAGGTGGTAGTGATGGGACAGGAAGGAACAAGCATGTTAACCTCCATTACGTACACAGTTTTTTCATTTTATGATCCTCCTATTATTCCTTTTTTGTATTGAGAACATCTCATTTGGGCTTTGTCATGTGAGAAAGTAAGGGAACTGACAAAGGCCAGCTACTCTCAAGTCTCCCCACTGTTCCAATACTTGACATGTGATTTACTCTGTATTAAAGACACTACAGGACTCTGCTGAGATATAAAGTCACTTACAATTTCTGCTTGTTGCTTTACATGATGTTCTCTATCCTCCACAAACTTTCTCATTTCCCTGTTGCGATGGTTCTCAGCTTCTTTTACTTGATTTATGAGTCCCATTTTTTCCTCAAGCCACTTTTTTCTATCAGTTTGATACTTTGCCTCATTTTCCTAATTTGAGGAAACCAGAAACAAAAATGTAAGTAGAGAGAAAAAAAAAAAAGACTTAAAATTCAGAATACCATTGAATAGATTAATTTCAGAAACATAACAGGAGCAGTAGCATAGTTTCACTCTAGCATGCTCCCAGATGCAAGTATACTCTCATTTGTTCTTCTGTATTGAAAAAAAACGATCAATTTTCAGCATTTCTTATTCAGACTGGCACATCTTCACAGAACAAGTTTTTTTTCCTCAAAGAAATCTGGGTAAATCACAGACACTACAAAACTTACACCAAAAGGAACGGTAAAGAGACACTTCTACCTTACAAATCCTCAATCTTCTACGCTACCTTAAAGGACATGTTAGAAAACTAACCTCTGCTTCAAGACTGAAAGTGAATACAGTTCAATGCAGTACAGTTTGAATGGTAGGCAGAGATAGCAAGTACCTAATAATATCACTCCAATTCACAGCAATTTTGTCTCCTTTTCTATCACAATCAAACCTCTTGTCAGACATTCTACCATATAAGACAGGAAGCACCTGTAAAGTTACTTAGGAAATAAATCTACTTTCTAATCCAAGGAGAGTTAAGAGGAAAGTCCTCTAACAGCCTTACAGGAAGAGCTTACAGGTCACACAGCAAGCACAAGATCTTGAGAGAGTTTGATTTAGCAACTGACAGGAAAGATCTCTGGAACTGATATCAGGAGTTGGATTAAGACAACTGTAAGAGGAGAGCAGCTACAGAAGCACTGTGCATGGCAGTAGCATAACGCAGGGCAGGGTGCACTCCATTATGGGGCATCAGTGATGTCGTATGAAAAAGATGCTTCAGAGGAGGTTTCCTTTCCCAGTGTAATAAACTGCCATATCATGCCCTAGACTCTTGAAGACAATGACACCAAAAAAAATTTAGACTCCTAAATGGGAGTTATGGCCTTAGATTTAAGTATGAATTATATCATTATGTTTTACCTTCAGTTCTTTTTGCAGCTTTATTAATTCCTCATTTTCATTCATAGTTTTCTCCTCATTTTTGCTCATCTTTTGCTGCCAGTCACTATTGCACTGGTTATTCAGCTCTCTATATTTCTGCTTCCAGGCTTCCAGTTCTAGTCAGAACACAAAATGAGTTCATATAATGTATAATTTTAAACATGTATTTGAACACGTTCACATCCTTCTACTAAAGTTGCTTGGGTTTATCAACTATGATCACAGACAACAGAAGCCTTTTAGGAAATTGCAATTTGTTATGTAAAAATAATGCCAAAATAACAACTGACAAGTAAAACCAGAAATGTAAAGCAGCTATCACAAAACACATTCAAAACAATTTTGCTTCTCTGCTCCCTTTTCACGGAGAGATTACCCAAAACTAATCTGTTGGTCTCTTCTAACTTGGCTTCAAGGACTTGATCTTGTTCAAGCTGAGTCTGTTCTTGTTCTTCTAATGTCATCCGCATATCTTCAATTATTTTTTCCTTTGCACACAGATCTGAAAATTTGAAAATAAATTTACAGATGAGCCTCCTAGTTGCCACCATTCGCTCCCAAAATGCCTTAATTACAAGTCATTTCTCCATTCCCTGAGATCAAAAACTCTTAGAAAGAAACAGAGCAGCTATACTGAACTATCCACACCCCAAATTCTTAAGTGATTCTATTCTCATCAACTTAGATGTGTGTTTTGGTGTTAAATGTCAGACTCTGGCTTGTATGGCTATGAGAAACTAACTACTGTTCAACTGCTAAATGTTTATCAAATCTGCAGAAACTTCGTGTTAGCATGCACAATATTGTGCTAGTTCATGCTTTTGTTAAAATGGGCAACTAAAATAGCAAGTAAATCCCAATATTTAATAAGTTAACACTAATACTTTCTCCGAGGCTTATGTTTCTTAATCTGACACTGTTTCTTTGCTTACAAGTATATCTAACAATTCAATAAAAAATACTTCCTGATTGTAAGATTTTAATGTCCAGCTTGAAGTGTCTTGGTACTCTGAAATATAAACAGACAAGACTCTCCAAATTTGTTATTGACATGCTCACTCATTATTTTGTCATTGCACACACACACAAAAAAATTGGAACAATAATGGTTCTTTCTGACCTTTATGTGTTTTCTCGTATTGTTTGGAGATTTCTTCTAGCTTTTCTTTATTCAACTGCTCCTAAATATCACATTGAAAGCAAATCAAAGAAGTTAAAACATGCTGAAAGAAACATATATATGCTAGAAATTAATAGCTTATCATTTCAAATTTAATAAATAACGAATAAAGTATTTAAGACAAATAGTCCCAACGAATAAGTTCTTCATCTAGTATAAAACAGCATTCCAGCTGTTTAAAAATTAAAAAGAGACATTACTACTAATGTATCTAAGTGTCCCTAATCAGAAATTCTGCAGGTATTAAGTACTTATTACTAGACAGACTGTCAAATTTAAATAATGTCCTGCATGAGAATTTCTTTAAACATTTTTCCTTCATCTGTTAAAACTAATTTCAGGTGGCTACTCTTATTTTTACCCCAGCTTCTGTAAGCTTTCTCCAGCTGCTTGGAAAACTTGCCTCGTTAGTAGATCAGTTAAAAAATTAAGAGCAGGTAAAATTTTAGGAAACAAAATACCTTTTTAAGTTGCAGGATTGTGCGCTGTTTGAACTCTAATTCTTCACTAAACTGCTTTTTAATTTTCTCAAGTTCATTAACTTGTTTCCTGAGGGATTTCTCCAGAGTTTGCATTGTACATACCTGCAAAAAGACAGCAAGCAAAACCTGTATTTAGTTATAAGCCTTTTACAGTCTCTGTAAGTTACCTAGATAACCAACTACTTTAATTAGAGTCAAATTTTTGCATGCATCTTCACTAAATTTCAGGGGGCTGGTAGTGCACAAGCAAAGATACTCTAAATGTATCACTCAAAATAGCCTTATTATGAGTCTCTTTTAACATCCATAGATTGAGATTTGTGAAAACAGGTTGCACTAACAGAAGTCCAAACTTGCAGAAAAACATTTCGCCTATGGTTACCAACCTCATTTTGTACTTGCTGAATTTGTTTCTTGGCATCAGAAAATTTCTCTTTCAAATCTGTATATTCTTCCTCTTTCCTCTCCAAATCTTTTTTCAAATTCTGTACAAGGGCAGAGCTCTCAGAAAGATCTTTACGTAGCCTTGGGTTAGAAATTAAGAGACATAAACAAAATTAGTCTTACATATTAACTCAGGCTCTTTGCTGGTTTTATTTGCAAACAGAATCTCAGCTCTATCAGATCAGTGACAAGCTTTATAATTTTATGTTTGGATTTCATTTTCTTGTTATATGAGCTTGAAGTAACAAACTGCTCAGAATCACTTCTGAACATTCAATTTTTAAAAATATTATCTCTTTGAGCACAGTAGAGCAACCATTTTTATCATTAGGTGACCTTACAAATTAGAAAAACCCAAGGTCAGTATCAAGTAAGTTTAAAGTTGATAACCACATCCCAGTTCTTGTAAGTATCGAGATAAATAAAAAGAAAAATGGAAAAAACCAGTAACATTGCAATAAATCCTGCCATCACAAGTTCCGCAAAGTAAACAAGTTTGATGGGTTTATTTTTAAGTGCTCCCATTCATTTCAAAGAGTTGCCAGGAAGATATCTTAGACTTTTAAACTAACTAAAGGAAGGTTTTTTACAACCTATAAATGACAATACAATACAAGGCCTCACAAAAAGAAATCCTTTCAAAGTTTCACCAGCACAGGTTGGGAATTATCAGACCTTCATGCTAGATTGTACTTTGGAATGTGTGAAGTATGCACAGATATGGCACTAAAGAAACCATAGTCAGGAGAAGGGTAACATAGCATCTTAAAGCTATTTTTACATAATTGCAATTTCTTTACCATATAGAAAATATAATCTCTCAGGTTCATGTAATCTCCTATTTCTTAGATTTAAAAAGCAGAAGGTGCTGGCGAAAGTTCTACCCTCTACACCCATTATTCCTTGTGCTCACCTAGAATAGTTATTACCATAACCATCTGTTTACCATCTGCCTTTTTTTCCCCCCATTTCTTCCTTTCCTTTTACCATTCAGTCCTTTCCAAAGAAAATATATCCTACTTTTACACACTACAGGATATAACATTATACTGTGTAATTTCTTTCAGAAAGTATCTGAAACAAAACCATAAGAAATCCCCAAGTAATCAATTTCATTGTAGGCTCCTATTTCTCTGCACAATTATTCCCCATGTTCCAATCAAGTTCCACATGATTTAGATGTATATTTTCGAAAGAATATATGTGAGGAAAACACAGCCAGCAGAATATGCAAATATAAAATTCAAGTAGTGTATTGAAACTTCTCAAAGAAGCAGTTTGGTTAATCAAGTTTATAAACATGCAAATGTGTTATGTCAAAATAAACTGATGTTGACATAAGGGAGTTTTAACTTGATTTTATTCTCAAAGGGTTAGTAGTAATCTCGTTATTTACTTACAGTTCTATAGACTGTATTTGCTCATACTCATTTTTCTCCTTTTCCTGAAGGACATGTTTCATGGTCTCCAAACTGTTCATCAACTGCACAACTTCATCCTTCAGATTCGCTTCTCGACCACTGAGTTCTTTCAGTTTTTTGTCTAAACTGGTACACTTCTCTTGCAGAGCTACTGTATTACTTTCCAGATTTAAAATAGTAGCTTCTTTTTCTTTTAGTTCTTCTTCTAACTCTTTCATGCTGTCATCTTTCACCCTAAAAGCCTCCAACAGGCATTCAAGATCTCTTATTCTTCCCTCATAGCTGGTAACTTTCTCCTGAAACTGTGCAATTACTCTCTGATCTTCTGCAGCCTGGTTTTCGAAATCCTGGGTTTTCTTCTGGATTTGCTCTTGTAACTGATTCATAAGATCTTTCTCCTTTGCAGGCTGATGATCTTGATTTTTAATTTCATTTAATTTTATTTTTAGTTGATTATTGTAATTCTCACTATCATGAAGTCTCTTCTCTAAGTCTTCAACTTGTTGAAGTAGTTGTTGAATCTGATGACTTTTTTGTGAGGAAGCCTTAATCATAATTTTGCATTCTTCCCAAATGCTTTCAATACTATGGTGAAAGGAGCTCTCCTGTCCCAGATCTGCTGTAGAAGCAGTTTGGAACTGCATGGATAGAGGACTCATTTGAGCTGTCTCTGGTTCATCTTTTTGAGGGTCTAAGGAATCCTTTAGGTTAACTAAATCTATATCCATGGCAGAAGATTGTGAACGACATACACATAATTCATCTACCTGGGACTGCATTGTTTTAATTTGTGACACTTTATCAATTATATTTTGTTTAACTCCTGTTACTTCGTTATTTAGCTGAATGATCTTTTCTTCTTGTTCCTTATTTATAGTTTTCTGTTTGTCCAATTCAGAAACAGTCTCCTGATATTCAGCTTGACATTGTTGAAGTTCTCCAGTTAAGCCAAAAGCCCTTTCTTTAGAAGCAGAGAGCTTGAGATGCAAGCTTGTTATCTGATGCTTTAACTCTTCTTTTTCCTTTTCTTCTCTTTGGCATTGTTCTTCAAGTGCAGCCACCTGACCTTCCAAGGTTTCAGTTCTTTCCTTCAGGGCTAATATTTCCATGCAGGTCTCAGAATTAGTTCTCTTTAGATCAAGAGAGTAAGTTTCCCAACTCTCTCTATTATCTCCTAAAGACAAAACCAAAACAACGTCAAGAACAAATAAATCCCCATACAGCTGAGGTTAATTAAAATCAACATGTCACTAGCAATACCAAATTGTAACTGCTGTGTAGAAAATTAGCACCAGCTAAAAGCCAGACTCTCAGAGCATTTTAGAATCTGGAAGTTGTTAGAACCCTCTGAGACGTTTTATATGCAATAAAATGCCTCTTGGGCTTCTAGGCAGAATTTGCAGAAAGAGGTGTTCAGAAGACCTAAAAAAAGTTTGCTCCAGTTCTAGTCCAACCTTCTATTCTGCCCCACTAGCAGAAAAATCTAGCTAATCTCATTACTATTTGCAACGCCTACGAGTTAGGTAACATTCACAGCGATATCCAGTTTCCACCTCCACTGGTTCAACAACCCCCTTAAACAGAGCCAGCAATTACCCATCCTCCATTTAGGGGAGCAATGGTGTCATACACTTTTCTGAGAAGTTTTATATATACTCTATAATCACCTTACTTTAAAAACAAAGCTAAAATCCAGTACAAGTTTTTTTTTTGCTTTCTGTTTGGAACCTTCCTCTCTTATCTATTCAATAGGTTTCTAAACTAGATAAATGCCCACACCTAATACTTAAAGTTGCACATGAAGTTCTCCAAGAAAGATTTACAACATGTCATCCCAACCCAAAATTTCCATACTTTATTAAGACTATTTTCACAAAGTAATGAGCCATTCTAACTAAAACCACATGTATTTCATCACCTTCAAAACTGACTCCAGCTGTATTTCACACAAGTGTTTTAGAATCCAGTTGTGTCCCTTTAGTAACACGCATGCTGTATTTTACTATTAAATCAAGCCTGACTATCTCTAAAGGATTAGACCATCACAGCTATATACTACAGGGAGCTGCTATGGATTCTTGTGAGTACTGCACCTACAGTAAGGTAAGAGTTAGTTAGGCAGTCATCTCACTTTGGGACCATTAGCCACATGTATACTGCATGGAAATATCCTCTGAACAGAGCCAACAAGCTGTATAGTCACTACATTTGAGTCACTAACAGAAGGTCATTCTGAAACATTAGCAATGGTGTTTTGGTTTTTGAATAATCAAAGTCAACAGGACACTTTGCTCCTACTTGACCATAGTTTTCCTATTTTAATAGGATACATCAAGGGCTTCTGCTAGCTCAGCCATAACAGCAGCTTTACCGTAGCATGTAAGGTCATATTTTTAAACCCTACAGGATTAAAAATTTTGGATCTGGAAATGGTTTTCTTTGAAAACCCAGTTGTGTAGTCCTAAGGAAAGAGATCAGACAAAATATTACACATTCCTCTCCCCGGACTGGAGTTTTGCAAACGTCACTAAAAGGGAGAGGTGCTGAGCTATCTTAACACGTGGTTTGTCAAAGTCACTAGTCTTGGCTTCAAACGACACTTACTTGAAGTTGTACAAACAACAGAAATGCCCTACTGGATCCCACAGCATCGGCTGACCTCGACTAATATTTTTACCTCCTTTTGCTACTGCTGGCAGGCCCAGCCATTTTCTATGAACCTTTCTTGACATTGAAGAATTGAGACTATACAAACCCTGCTCAACTCTTTCAGTATCTATACATGAACCTCTTGGCTGTTACCTTGTCTAACTATGCCTGCCAATCTGAGAATTACCTGCCTCTCCCATCTTCTAGGGCAGCAAATATCAGAGGTTAAACAACCTCTGCATGAAGTGCTTTGTTAATGGAATCATAGAAGATCCTGAGTTCAAAGGGACGCTCAAGGATCATCAAGAGCAGGGCTGCTCTTCAGCCTCTCACTTCCCAGTCTGTACTTAGAGCCAGGGTTACCCTGTCCCAGGTGCAGAATCAAGCACTTGTCTGTGTTAACTTCATAGGGTTGGTAATTGCCCAGCTCAATAATTTGTGTAGATCTCCCAGCAGGGCCTCCCTGCCTTTGAGGGAGTCAACAGCTAACATTGGCAAACTTAGGATAGCTTTGGGTCCTGCAGCCAAGTTATTTATGAAGCTGTTGAAGAGAACTGGGCCCATTATGGAGCTCTGGGGAGCCCTGGTGCCTGGACACCTGGCTGATGTTACCCCATTGAGCAGAACTCTCTGCACCATAAACTTAAAACTGATCTACTACAATGAGGACTCCCTTGTTCTTTCACTGCACAATTTAATGAATGATAGTCCAACATTCAGTTTATTCACTGTATCCTCATTTTTCTGCAAATATGTGAATTTGACAATTCTCCTTTTACAGAAAGGAAAAGCCTTTCACCTTCCTTTTGCATATGCTTTCCCTAGTTCTATGAGAAACTGAAGCCAAGCTGGGTCCTGAAGTCAAGTTAGAGGCAGACAGCTCTTACAAGTATCATTTTGCACAAGGCCCAAATAGCCCGCTTATTAATAGACTTTATTCACCTGATAAGTTGACAGATAAAGCAAGAAAAGCAAAAAGACTGAAAGTGCAAGCATGAGAGCTGTACAAAATATGCCATATGTGGACTTTAGCTTTCCACTTGAATGGAAGTAAAATTAATTTTTCTCCTTTACCAGCACCTTGACCAGAGCTGGTGTGTTCACAGCATGCACACAGAATGAAACAGCAAGGTTCACAGCACATACTGCATTACTGAACAATCAGTAAGTCATTGACACCTTTGAAGCTTGCTTAGGCAATTTTCAAAAACTTGAGCAGGAGTTGCTACTTTCTAGAAGTCCAGCGACAGAAAATTTAGTACAACAGCAACTGTTAAGAAATTGCCTGAGAACTACAGCTGGGTATGCAGGTATGTACACATAAGAAAAAGCATCAGAAAGGAAAGAGTCTAAAAACTAACTTTTATTTAAAGCATTTAGGAGTAAACAACATAGGGCCCTCTGCAACAGATTACATTTACAGAACAGTTATTTCCTTTTACAGTTTAACATAGCAGATTTCCGCCTCAGAGCATAATGTTTATGCTTCCCAGCCTTTTGCTTCTGCTCTGGAATAGTAATCAAGCTTTTTTTGAAGACCCCCTGTTGAGTGATGGTAGAAATTGTACCTTTCTTTGTAGGTGGCTCTTCTTCTGCAGCAGGCTTATTTTCCAAGCAACGTTTTCTTCCCACTTCCAATAGAGTTTCCTCACAATCCTTGAATCGGCTGCTTTCAATCACTTTGTTAGAGTTCTTTCCTGCTAATTTTCTCCTAATGGTAGTCAAAGTGTTCTCCTGTGTTAAAATAAGATCAATTGCTTTGAAGCTGTACAAATTGAGCACTTAAAAGGCTTAGTAACTCTTCATTTACAAATATTTTTACAAAACTTTATGGGTAAGGTGCACAGGAGTTGTCAGAGGAAGAAAGCCAGTGACAGATCAGTTAGTTAAACCAAGAGCTGGTGCACCTTCAGATACTACAAAATGAAAGACTTTGCATTGAACAGGAATCAGAGCAAGAGACTAGAGACCTACAAAATGCAAGACTCGCATTAAGAGGAGTTAGTTACCATCTGAAAACAGTTTCCAGTGTCAAAAGAGTTGATGAAATTCCCAATCTGTTAAAAGGGCACACAGTCAATTCTACAAATTCATCACTTTCTGATCATGGTTGGTAGAGTTGGGGGCTTTAACAGCCTTCAGCAAAGCCACAAACCATTTTTGTCATGACACATTTGATGCAATTTGAAAGCCTAGTCAGTTCCGCCATACATACTTTATATATCTATTTGACTAAGAAAAAAGTTGTTTACTTGAAAGATGACACAAGTGGCAAGCCATGTGGTTGTCAAGGACCAATGATTCATCTATAATTACTTCATTATAAAACACAATAGACTATAGAATAGAGTCGAGGTTTGTGGTCACATTTAAAATTTAATGCCTCATAGAAACACTGGACAGCCTCATAGAAACACTGGACAGTTAAAGCCTTGCTCTTGGAAGGAGCAGTAATAGTAAGTCCCCACAACTCCACTCAATCTTGGAGTATTCATACTGTTGACAAATTAAGCAGCTGTTGGGCAGACAGAGAGAGAACACAAGGTTAAGTACAGCCAAAGCTTTGAGTTTACAGTGTAAGAGAAATGGATCAGAGTGCTGACTAAGTTTCACTTAAAATGTTCTCAAAACTACTTCAAGTTACCTGACATCAGGCTCAAAAAAAAAAAAAAAATCCCAAAAAAACCTCTAACTGCAAGTTTCGATTTTTTTTTTTTACCTATATACATTTAGCCAAGCTAGTCTTCTGGCACTCAGCAGACATCACTAGACTGGACAATTCCAGTTTCTTTAATCACATCAAAAGCAGAATTACCTATGTCATACCTTCTTAATTCAAACTCTGCTCAATACATTCATATTTACACTCTTCCCTTCAAAGTGTGCGAGCATGTTGGTGGTGGGTAGAATATACCCTTTTTTCCCCCAATTCACACAATTATTGTCTTTTTTACATTCTTAGATTCTAACTTCAACTAAAATTGACCTATTGTTGCAATGAAACCTCCTTTTCTTCCTCTTTCACTCAGGCAAAAAATAGACACAGTGATGAACTTCCTCTATTCCCACTGCTTAAGTCCTCACAGTTTGAGGTATTCTTATTTTTTTAAATGGCTCTTCAGAGTCTCACCTAGAGTCCTCAAGCAGTAACGTCAGATCACTACTTCTGAAAGTCCCATTATTTACACACACTCCTGCAAACACTTTGCTGTGGCTTTAGTTTCAAGGCAAACTGACCTGAAATCATTTCAATAGCAATTATTTAAAGAAAACTCCAATTTTCCAAAGTGACACCCATTATAAGCACATATTAAGGCTTTTTTGTATAAAGACAATTGAGATGTTTAAGACTTACATAGTCTTTTATGATTTCTTCTGAATGGGTTATCTGACCTTGTAGTCTCATAATAGCTTCATCTTTTTGCTTCACAATGTCAATTAGTTCTTGAATCCTTTTATTTTGTATATTCATTTTCTTGAAAAAGAAAAAAAGTAGTTCAGTGTTAAGTTGAACTCTACTATGCTTTTAGAAGCAAGATTAGTTAAACTGTGCTTGATTTAAAAATAAAGCTAGAAGCATAGTATAATAGCATTTTAAGTTATTGGAATTTAGAATTAAAGCAAATAACTTTGCACAAGCTTTTTTTGAGAAAAGTTACCTCAGTTGCTTCTTTAAGTTGCTCAGCAGACTCATCCAATTTAATCCTCTGTGTTTCAAAACCTGTAACAGGAAAAAAGCCTACATGACATAATCAGCCATCACAGTTTACTCAGTAATCCATTTCTTTGTGTCTTCTGGTACTTCAGTAGTTTTTGAGAACATTTATTTTCAAGTTGACTTCTACTTATAGGACATTTCAAAAGTTGTTTACACTTTCTGAACTAGACAATTGGCCCTTGCAACCCCCACAAAACATAGATCATATCACAAAACCTCTGCTGAGATCACTATGAGGTATTGCTAGCTTTCCCTCCATCAAAGTTCCACATGATGCCTGAAACACGGCATCAGCAAAACAAAGATGTACAGGTATTACAATACAACAAGGAAATCAAGAACTTTGATGTTTTACCCTACAATTCCTAAGTCTGAAACTTAAAGTTGTCAATTGCATCTTAAAAATGAAATAAGCAAGGCCTGTAGAATTGTTTAACCTGAACATACACAAAATAATAGATTACCACCATTATATATATGATTTGGTTACACAGTCCTGTTCAACTAGATTGTTATTTCTATTTTACAGTACTCAGTCATTTCTTTTTTGTGTCTTTCACATCATACTTAGACCCAGCTTACCTTTGGTTTTCTTTTCCAGCTCTTCCTTGGTCTCAACGAGCTCAGCAGTTATTTTTGCCAGCTGTTTTTCAAGACAACCTATAGTTTCCTGTGGGTCCTCTAGGGACACAATGCACTGGTGTGCTGCTTCTGCCTGATTTTTGATATCAGTGATATCATTTTGCAGACAATCAATAATACCCTCAAAATCAATGTAGGCACCTGTGTCCGTGCTGTTCTCCTCATTCTGAAAGATAATTTATATTCTAAGATCACTAGGAATTAAAATATTTAAGAGCAGTTACTTCTGACTTTAAAACCATCTTGTGGGTTCATATGCATTGATTGCCAATTTCTGTCTACATTCACACATTGGTCTCCAGTATCAATAGCTACTTTATTTTTATAGCATTTAATGACCCACCATTACACTCCCCATTTTATCTCCACAAAAACATCCCCTCCGAGTTTCCTATAAAAGTTAGCATATTTCAAACCAATGAGAATTTTGAATGAACAGAGCAAGCAAAGAGTTTTAGAAGGAATACATCTGAAATTTTCATATAACAGGGGAAGTTCATGAGGTCAAGTAAATCTGTAGTAACTTATCATAACTAAGTTATACCCAAAAGACTGACTTTATATCTTCACTCTTTTATTTTTAAAAACAAAGGGTTTCAAACTCTCAAGAGACAGACTCCAGTTAAGAGTCTAGGTATGGCTTAAGGGGATGAATAATTCTCACTGCTTCAATTGTAGCTACTACCGCCCTAAGAGAGAAGTCTCTGTGACTACTCCAGCACAGTCCATATATGGGGCCTAAGAAGTCACCCTCAAAGATTTTAAATAGGCACTAAATGCAATGGATTTTATAAAATAAATTATTTTCCCCCAACTTCTTTGTATAGAATAATTGTCACTGTGCTGGAGAAATGGAGAAAACCCCAAAAATTCCTGAATCCCAAGGCTCAGCAACCTCATCTATTAAATAAGACAAACATATCTTGCTGAGGACACAGTTACATTGTGCACAATTCCTTGAAACCATCCTTTTAACTCTTGAGAAATACCATGACCATAACAGGTAGTTAGTAAAAGGGACATTTGGGGCAGACAGATAAAAATACCAGAGGTCCAGCTTGCTCACTGCAAGGCCGATCTTGTAATTCACTTTTTTCATCTGCATTTTTAGTATAACTATTTACAAGTTCCTTGAAGATTTCCAGGCGTTTTTCAGAATTTTCTTCAAGCTGTGCTCGTTCGTGAGAAAGGCACTCTCTAGAGTAGAAAAAAATAAGTCAGCTAAAATCTAGCTATGAGAGGCTAAAATGTTACTAGCACAGTTGCCTATAAACAAAGATGCTTTCTTCTTTATTTTGGCACAAAACAATGCTGCTACCCTAAACCAGAAGTGTATTTTATACATGCAGGAGGAACAAGAGAGAAACAAATACACAGATTATGGATAGCACTTAACAACAAACGTTTTTTCTAAGCTGCTTGAGACAGAGTATGTTTGGAGTATTACTAAAACAAAAAGGAACCAAAGAATTTCAAAACATCGCTCTTTCTACAGACTGCTTATCAAAGCAGCTCTTCCCTTAGAAAGGGTTCTACAGGAACAAACACTGCTTACAAATTATACACACACATTCCTACTCATCCCACAGAAAAATCAAAGCCTTTTCTACAGTGTTTTTCTTGAGTTCATAATCCAAACAGAAACCAACACATTAACTGATGCAATAGAAGATCAAATCTAAGATTGTAGTCTCTTACAACCAAGAGAGACTTAAGAAAAAAGTAAATTTACTTTCACTTTCTTAAAAAAAAACTTTAAAACCACTTAAAGCCAGCTTACTTGAAATCCATTTCCCGCTCAGCAAAATAATGGGTAAATTCTTGTATCACTTCTTCACGAATTTTTATTTCCAGCAGTAACTTATTTTTCTTTTCAGTAATAAGTTTGTTCTTCAGCTCTTCTACCAGACTCACCAGCATCTAAAATTACAATTAGTATTATGCTTTTCATAAAGAAATACTTTCCCACAAGTGAGATTTTTCCCATTCCTCAAACACAACAACACTTTACTCTGCAGCTGGCGAAAGTTTTTCCATTTCTTTTATTAGCTTATTCATAAACAGGAGGATTAATGAGTAGATTGAACTACCTGTTTGTTACTAACACAGCAATTCAGGTTTGCACAGAATGGGTATTTCCAAAGAACACCAAGTTTATAACAAAAATTCTTGAAGTTATCTTTAAAGATAGGCTTAAAATCCACAGAATTTGGCCTTTTTTTCCAGATGCCCCTTTTTGGGTAATAATGAAACTGCCACAAAATGGTCTCTAATCCTCTGTTCCCTACTATTCGTCTTCTGCAGAAGTGACTATAATTGCTGTTTCTTAAAGAACCGTGTCCAGAGTTTTCTTGTGCATAAAATAACAAAGGAACAATGTTTTGTGTTGCTAAAAAACAGGTAATATTTTCTGTGTATTGACTATAGGATACCAAAAGAAGAGAAAGCCAAATCTGCTCCTCAGTTCTTACTGCTCAGTTTGCACTTTGACTCATTCCATAGTTTTCCCACAACAAGCACCAAGTTATAAGTAATCCCACTTGTAGTTCCAAACACTGGATTTAGGTAGATAAGGAGATGAGTAGGGGAAGAAAAAAAAAAAAAGAAAAAAGAGTGAGATGGAAGGCTCCATCAGGCTTGCTTCAAGGCTCCATGCTATACAGCCCTGGCACATACCATATATTTTTCTTTTGCAACAACAACTTCATTTCCTTCATTTTCCTGCACTGCTTCTCTTGACATACTGGGCTGTTCCTCCATATCACCATCATCATCATCTTCAAACACATCTTCCAAGGTTCTGTCCCATAGGATAGTAGCTCTTTTCCTTGGGATTGGCATTCTAGTGACATCAAGCAGTGATGATTCTCCTACCAATTTCTGGCCAAGTGACTGATCTTGGGGAAGAACAGATGTGTCCATAACTAAAACCTACCCAGAAAATCAAGAACAAAAAGTTATTAATATTTTTTAAACCTCCACTGGCACTTTGAAGACCTGCTGCACTCTCCTATAGGTCTTCTAGGCAGAGCACTCTCCCAGCTTATCCTCTGCTCAGAGTCACTACTTAGATCAGTTTCCAGCTAGAGTATGAAGTTGCCACTTTATAGCCTAATCCTTCATTTGATCCCAGGAACACCAAGTTTCACTAGCTGGATAACCTACAAGAGGCAGCAACAGATTGTCCATTTCCCGTACTTTGAGTTTCCAATTGCATTACACAAACGTCATCCTACAAAATCTATTTCTTTAGCAGCTCTGTAACCCCTACGGTCTGGGTAGGACCCAGGGTAAGGACAATACCCCTTCTGGTATTGTCCTTACCCTGCCCAAATTCCAAAGGCATGGACTTAACTGTCAACAAAACTTTTCCATGGCTTCCATTAAAACTACAGCACTGAACCCCACACTTTCATCTTCCAACTCTGGCAAAGTTACATCACTGCACTTACTCCTACTGACTCTGCTTCCACCTTCCCACTGAAGCCTCCGTGAACATAAAGATGACCTTTCACACTCTATGGTGCTCAATCTATTTTATCATTTTAATATTTCAGATGAGCAATATTCCAAGTTAGGAAAGCACTAGTATATGCACAGCTAGAAGTGAGAGCATGTTGTATCTGCAGAAAAAATTTACCTAGATGTCAGGGAAATTCTTCCAAATATAGTAAGTTTCTTATTAGGCCAGATGTTTCACAGGAATTACAAATTTTCAGTAGCTGCTTCCATCCCCACACTCCAAAGGAAAAAAATGTCTCAATAAAGCCTTTGTAAAAGCTCTAGGAGATAAAGTTCAACCAGTGTATTTAGAAATATGATTGCAACATGAGACTGAAAAATCCAGTAACTAAGCAAAAGTGAGAGAACCTGCTCTTTAAAGCAAATCAAAATTACTGATCAACAAGACAGACTACAACACACTTACTTTTTGTGCAATGGCTGAAAATTTTAGCACATTGAGTGTTTCCTCGTATGCTGAAGCACATTTGCTTATGTTTACTATCATGTACACCTTCCCCTTTCCACTGAAGAATCCTTGAAGGAAATGAGTTAACTTACTTTCCCGAAAGGGTATGTGCTGCTGCAACCTTTAAAAGACAAAAGAACAGATGATCAGAAGTTTAGTAAATTCCAGTCAGTGTAAGAGCTATCCTGCCTGAAGACTTCAAAATTTCACTCTTACTATGACACTAGTGACAAGGGTGTTCTAAATTTAAATTTATTCCAAAGTTTCTTTGATAAGCCAAGCTCAGAACAAGTAAGTAAAATTGATAACATCCACAATGGTATGTCTAAAGGATGTTATAATTTAAATGATTTAACTGAAAAACAAAACAAGGCAAGTTTAAAGATAACTTTGTTACATCAACAAGACTACAGTATAGGCTTCAGTAATCTAAAATTTTTGGTAGAAAAAATTTAAAGTGTTACTATTGTACATTTTAAACAATAGCTTTTAAACATTGTAGGAAATACTTAACAAACAGAACAAGTTGGCAGTTCATAAAAGGACTTACTTCGACTGTTGACAGTTCTTGAGTGCATTAATACACTTGCCTAGAGTCAGGAGAGAGGTATTGATATTTCCACTCTCTTTCAATCTGTCACCCTCGTTGCGGGTCTTGGTGTATCTTTCAGAACCAGCAAGATCACACAGTGACAATCTGAAAGCAGACAAGGAAAAATCACCATATTTACCTTAAAGATGCACAAATTATCCACTTTTTAAAAATGATCACTTTTCCTCATCCTTCTGAAGTTTGCTTCCCTAATCAAATTTCCCACTATTTCCTGCTAAATATTTGCCCAACATACTTCCTATTCCACCCCATCCACCTCTTCATCCTCTTCCTTCTGGGGACTTGCATGAGTTCAGGAGTAAAGAAGTCTGGCAGAACCTTGTGCTGAACAGAGGTGACAAGACAGAACAGCATCACAACCTGATGGCTTGGGGGAGAGGGCCGAGTACTGTACGAGGGTACAAGTGGGGAGCCACCACACATGCAGGAGGCTCCGCCAGAGAGCGCTGGGTGCAGTACCAATACATCAACACAAGATAATAAACAATTGCATCACAAAAGTCTTTTCTGAACTTACTCATTGACTCGGGTCACCCTTGGTGCTCCTGAATCTTCAATTTTTAGTACTTTAACTGTGAATATGCTGTGACTAAAAGGAGAAATTGAAATCAGCAGAGAAGATGATAATTTTAAAATATTACTCAGAATAATTTCAGCCTCCACAACATCTGTTCAAAATGTTGTTGGATCTGTCAACATATCTAAGCATTTACAATCAGATACAAACTTTTAAAGAGATGTTTATGTAGCACATATGTATTTTCCTTTTTTCTCAGATATTTAGATGGCATAAAGTTAAGTGCTTTTGTATAGTACTTGATAAAATACCATGAACTTTAGTACACGCTCATCTTAGGATTGAATCCCTTTGGCATCAAGCATTGTGTCACATACTGCTAAAGGACACCAAAACCAAAACCTAGAAATTAAAACCTTGTTAAAGTCTCTTCCCTTCCTAAAAAACACAAGCCATATTTTAGTTTCTTCTTCCTCCCACACACTATCCTATGCCCAAAGCTATTCAAAATGTTTCTTACCTTCTGCTGGAGCAATTATTTAGTTTTGTGCTTGCAATGCTCTGGTGTTTCAAGCCCAGTTTTAGAAGTCTAAAAGCTTCTTTAGAGTCAGAAATCTGAACCCACTGCAGATCTTCAGAGAGAACAAATATGACAATTTTTTAGATAACATTACCAAAATAAGTATTACGGGGATAATGTATGCACAGCAAGGACACTACATTTAGGCATAGAAACATCTTACTACACCTGCTTCAGACAGAAGTTATATGATGACAAATCATAAAAATGCCTCCTCTCATAGGAAAGGAAGGGCAAGTATATGACATCATTTCATCATTCTATTACCACATTAAGTATGTTCCATCCAAATTAAGTGAGCAACCTTAGCCTGAGCACAGACAAGTCAAAAAGTAAGGTCTAATGTGAGTAGAAAGCCCTACAGTCATATTCAGCAAGGCAGAACTCTATCTGAACAGCTTCTTTATTTTATACCACAGTCAGGTGGGGAGGGAAAAGGGAGGAAGGGGAAGTCATATGGTTATCTTTCAGGGCTATCAACCTAACTGAAAAAGATCAGAAGAATTTTGCCTGCAATATGATGACTATATGTATGAAGTACGCTTCTCTACAGAGAATACTGAAAAAAGCCCAGAAACAAAAATCTAAAGAACTGTTGAGCCAATTATAAATAATTAAGAACTACTGGCATCTTTTTTTAGGAAAATGGAAAAAGGAAACCACTAAAAAAATTGTCAATTGTTTCCAATATTTCTCCCATTTCAAAGAAATATCAAGGCAGTGGAATGCAGAGGCTTTTAACAGTTACAGTCAAGAGTAAAGACAAAAAGAGTATTAAAGGTATAGATACTTCTATGTATGCAGATTGCAATAATTTTGCTATTATTTTGAGTTTTCTAATCTAAACATCATTACACGTAGACCAACTTTTCAAATTACATTTGGCAATTTGCAATGTATTCTATTCACCTTTCACAAAAGAACATCCCTTGATGTCTTGAGCAAGGCGAAGTGTTTTTCTCTTCTTGTCATTTGATATAGGAATCAGTAGATCATAAAAACACTCATTGTAAATCTCGAAAAACGAAACCCAAACAGAAAACTTGATGTAATTTCTCGCAGTTGTTATAGATTGTTCTGAATCTTTTGAGATATCTTCCGAATCTGCCAAGTAAAGAATATTACAAGTCGCTAAAGACCTAGTAAAGTGAGTTTCATGAAAAAATTAATAAGTAAAAACTGATACTACAGTTTTTTAGATACTACTACCTACTAAAAAAACACTTAACCCATTCAAAAACCTACTGACATCCCCACCCCTTTCTCAAATATCTGGAAGTCACATGCTTAACTTACATGTTTGCAAGAGACACCTA
Organism: Falcunculus frontatus; assembly: GCA_013398115.1. Classification (NCBI taxonomy): domain Eukaryota; kingdom Metazoa; phylum Chordata; class Aves; order Passeriformes; genus Falcunculus; species Falcunculus frontatus. Next base: position 709,018 of record VZRV01002990.1, read on the forward strand.
CTCTACTGCTTCCTTTTCTGCTTTTAAATTCTATCAAACACATAGCTTGGTTAAAATTAGCCAAGTCTCCTTAATATTTTTAGAAGACACAAACTGACAAGACACTTAATTTTGACTTTTTAAAGCAAACTTAGTATTTCAGTATTTTTTTAAATGCTGGAATTAAGTTAATATAATTACATATAGGTACTCTAAAAACCTGTCAGGGTACTACTTTTCTTTGCTATAACTTCAGCTCATTTAATGCTTGTTCAGGTATTCCTCTAAACATTTTACCCTTGGGGTTTCTGCCCAAATTATTTTCTTGCTATCCAATTCACAGGCACATAAAATTGACAAGTGGTCATTTTATTAACATAAGCCAGAAGTCAGTTATCGACCTTAAGAAAGCTTCTTTGCCAGCTTTAATTGCAAACCTTTTATATAAAACATACCCATAGAATCCATAGGTGCTTTGTTGGTGGTGTTAATCTGGTGGTCTACCTACAAAAGAAAACAAACTTTAAAATACGTTGTTGACTGTACAAATTATTTCTAACAGCTCTATTGTATTACTAGATGGGAATTCAGCATGGTTGCAACATACCAATGGAAAGATCCTGGCTGCACATCAGGTCTAGTTTAATGCACCTGTACACTGCTATTGACAGGGCTGTTTTTACCTCAGTACCCACCCCTGCCACTTCCCTTACATCAGTATATAGCATTTCAGCTTGCTGAACTGGAAGCAAACTAGCCACAGAAAACTAGAGGGGTAGGAACCCACACAGAAATGGTGATTCAACAGGATGATTTCAGGAGTCCAGCTGCAGTTTACACATTAGTCTTAACCTAGTAAATCCAGGGAACTCTGAATTCTTTTGTTATTGGTATTTTGCTAATACCGGATTTCATATTTTTACAGCTTACTAGGCCAACTCTCAGAAACAGAGGTAAATGTAGAACACTCATTCACTTAAAAACTGAAATGAGCAATTTACTGCTTTGCGATACATGCTTGAAATAAATGATACAGTTGAAATAAAGTCCAGGTTTTAGAAAGAGAAAAACAATTTCCTTTTGCTGAACTATTAAAAAAAAAGTGAACCAAACACCTATAGCTAGAGCTTAGGGGTTTCATACATATACTTCCTTCCCAGTCTTGGTTAGTTAGTTTTTTTTCACACAGAACTGCAAGTGGAAGTGCCTAAAGAAATGGAATCCATCTACTGAAATAAACATGCTTAAGAGAACTACCATGAAATAAAAACCAGGTATGGTTTGCTTCAGGTTTTTTTAGTAGTTTGTCAAGAGTATATCTATTTCATACAAAGCTGGAATTCCATAAAGTGCTCCTCAAATATTGAAATACTTATGTAATCAAAATTCTAGGTATTAGGCTTTACACATATAAAACACCCACCCAAACCTCTGTTGCAGTAGATGCAAATTTTGCCAGCAAATTTATAGGTTTAAGTGTTGTTCTTATAAACAGTTTCAAAAACTAGAGAGGACATATATGTGCATTCAAACACACACTAAAGGTTTTTCTGAACTCCATTCTGAAGGCTGACAGAGCTAGATTTCACTTACTCCCGTGCTTCTGAAGTGAAGTCACAGAATTTTGCTGCCACCTACCTTCCACACTGGAGCCCAGTTGACTAATGGATAAAAATCAAGGCAACAGACACACACATTCCTTTCAACACTAGCTATTACAACCTAGCATACCACAAGGGAAATGCTTAATCCTTTCTGAAAAAAAAAAAAAACCCAAATAAAAAACCCCAACCAACCAACCTACAAAAACCCCCCACCTTTCTAGTTCCAAATCCTTGTGTATGCTCAATTTTACATTATTCCACTCATTTCAGAATTAGAAGACACCAAGAAAAAGGTATGGCTATATAAAATACACATCCCCCCAAACTATAATTGGACTAAACAGATTTAGAACTTCAGTCAGCTCCTAAATCTAGAGTGTATTTCTGGACTGCTCAACAGTGAACTGTGCGAGGAAAGTCCAACAGAAACCCATCTTTTATTCAAACCTTTAAGTCCATTAGCTTTAAAGGTCTGCTGTTTCAAACATATTTTTGCTTCCTTTAAGGATATTTGTCCAACTGAAAGGACAACAACATCAAAACTATTAATTTCTTTCAAGTATCCTGAAAGACAGTACGTTCTTTAAAGGACCAGACCTACTACCATCCCCACAGATGAAGAGGGGACTATTTACATTCAGTTCTTACTAAACACCAGTAATCCCAGAGGATAAATAATCAGATGCCCCAGCTACAGGAAAAAAAAAAAAGCAGCTTAGAGTTTACATGCCCATGAAGTATTCAGCCACAAGACAAAAATCCCCAGGAGAACAGGGTTCATCAGATCTACTGCTCACTTTACTGATAATCTGAATGGCTGGCTGCCAGCAAACAGACATGTCCATGGTTAAACACAGCCAGTCTCTTCTCACTGAAAATGAAGAACATGGAGCTATCTAAAGATGCACGTACTCATCAATATAGAAAGAAGTGATCCTCTACCTCTTTTATTAGACGAAGTAGTGAATTTTTAATAGCAGTTTCTTCTCTCACTTGGTTTTCAGTCAGCTTTATGTAATCTCTACACCGATAGGGTTTGAGATCCATTGCTGTGTACAGCTTTCCTTGAATACTTTTAAACAACATATCCATGGTCCTTGGCAGAATACCAACATCATCTTCTGTTCCTGAAAGGACATACAAAAGAAAAAATCCAGTTATTATAAGGTATACAGATAAATGAGGACAGAAAGTTAATATAAATCTCAAGGCATACTTGAGGAGTTTGGAGACAACTTACAGCAAGAAGAAGTGTTTTCTTTGTATTCAAGGCAACAAAAATATCATTACAGAGTTTTGAAAAGTATTTGGCTTTCAGGAACAACTCATGCTCTATATCAATAATGGGTATAACATAAAACAAAAACGGGAGTATTTTGCATAAGCTTAGCCTTAAGAGAAAACAAATAATAAAAAACTCCATGACCAACAGACATTTGATAAAGTTTTGGAATTTTTCAACTGTATTTCTTAGGCTGCCTTCACTCTCTCAAGGAAGTAATCTTGAAACAAAACTCATGAATGATCTCTTAGCTGCAGTCCGGTACTAATTCCACAGAATCTCCAAAAAACTTTCTATAAGCCTTGCAAAAACTGATTATTGCAATGCCACTTGTAATTCAACCTAACATGAACAAAGGAACAAGTCACTGGTGAATAAGGAAAAGTCCTAAAAACCTGCTTCATCCTTCACTTAGGTCCTTTGCTACTGACTAAATACAGGCTCCCATGTAACATTAAAGTGCAATAACAGAAGAGCAAATCACGGCATCCAGTAAGCAACATCCTGCCCTGGCAACTTTTATCAAAGTCCTAAAAATATAATACCATGAAAAAGCTTCTAGTCTAAAAAGATGTCAATCAAAAATTCTTGAAACCCCACACAATATACCTCAAACTAGTCAAGCACAGGGGACTGTACACATGAGGAGCTGTTGGGGTTTTTGTTACTTACCTTTATTTATTAGGACAGAAAAGAACATCCCATTATTGCTCCAGACAAATGATAACTGAAAGTACTGGCAGTGGTCTTTAACTATAATCCAGCTAACAGAAGACTGCTTAGAAAATAATGTCACTTCAAAAGATCGGTTTCATGTGACACAACTCATTGTCCTTCTACTATTTCTTTGTATAAAATAAGCGATATGGCATCCAGATCTGCCATTTCATTATAGGAGAAACTGTTTCCATGTTACTCAAATCACCCCATTTGTTAAAATGCTTTGAAAAATAACTGAAGAATGACATCTTCTGACCAGAAAGGATATGGAGCTTTAACAGAGAAGAAATAGTGCACCAAGAGACAAGGCCTCCTAGGATATTATTAAGCTTGGGAACTCAAGCCAAGACAGAAATACACGAAAATAATCAAATATGTTTCAAAGCATTTATTCTCTGCCTATAATAATTGAAACACTCAAATATTATTTCTTATTTGTGCATATAACCTTTATAATAATAATCATAAAACTCAAAAAAATGCTAGTCTGGAATAGAATGACATATACTTTTCAAATGCTGTCATATAGAACATGCATTTTTTCCATCTACCCCTCATCCCTGGAATACTAGATGCCTGGAGAAAAATAGAAAGATCACACATGTCTGGTTGAAATATAGAGCCTTACAAAGTAATATGACTAGGTGTTTACATTAACTCTGGTACTGACTCCGTCCATTGGCAGTCAAATTTGATATAGAAAGAGACTTTCAAAGACTATTAATATTCAAGAGAAGCAAATTTGTAGAGACTACAATTTAAATGAAGGAAAAAGTTATAATGTTTCTGCTAGAAGCAATCCTTACTTTAAAAAAAAAGTGCTCTTAAGAAGTCATTTCTACTCATACCTTGGAAAGTGTAAGTTTTCCCAGCATTTGTAACACCATATGTAAAGACAAGACGATTATATCCATCTAGGAAATCTTGCACTGGTTGCTTCATGGTACCTTCAAAGAATTCTTCTTGGGTTGTTTCAGGTCCAAACACCTGAGTATCACCAAGAATTATTTATACTTTGAGCAATTATTAGAGACTTTTAAAGAATCTTTTAAATTCCATTTGTTTATAATCTTAAAGACTATGAAGTTAAAAAATATAGTTTGCTTGGTATTCAATAATGTGAGTTAAAACAATCTGTACCAGAAATAAATCAAAAAACTTTTAAATACAACTCACTTACTTGTGAAAAAGTGAACTTCTGTAACATCTGTCCTGCAGTTTTTTCACTTAGTCGACTCAAATAGTGTGGGGGGGGCTTCAGTACGATATTTGTTGAGTCTTCAAGTGAAACACAGTCCTATTAAAAAGAAACAAGCAATGCAGACATGAAGAGACCATAAAGAGCTCAGCTTACAAGGAAAACAAACAAAAAAAACCCCCACAAAACAAATTTTAAGTGCTTTTAAACTAAATAAATGTCACACCTGTGATCCATTTTCTCTTTCCAGTGATGTAAACGGCCTGATACGCAAGCAAACTTGTATGTGTCCCTTAGACTCCAAACTGCTCCTCTTAAAAAAAAAAAAATTAAACCGTTAGAAATTTGGTTCTTTTCTTGATAATTAGCATGTTAAAGCAGTTTTATTTCATCAGGCTGTTTTGAACAGATGTATTTGATAACATGGGAATCAAAACTACTTCACTACATCAGTTTTTCCAAGTGCTTAGGCCCCTGTAGAAGTTTGCTGTGGTAAGTTAGTCTTGCAGCTCATGTATGTAAACACTGCATTCAGGCCAACAAAAACATTCCATGAACTGGCAATCAGCTTCATTCACAGAAAACTGATGTGTCCAATAGGGCATCAACAAGTGCCACACAACTTAGTCTAAATCCTATGTATCTCTTTCAGACTAAAAAAATAACAAAGAGGCTTTTTATCTTCTCTGTAAAATTCTGACTATTCTTATCTATGAAAGGACTAAGCTTATGTTTTAAAACATAAATACATAAACAGTAAAGTTTTCTTACCTGGCTTGTGTCCGAGATTGAAGAAACCAAAGAAAATTCAGAGGAGAGATCTGTTTTAATATCTTCCACACTTACTGGTCCTGCTCTTGGAGATGGCTCAATGCTAGCAATATAGGACGGTCTGTAAAACTTCTCATTATCCACAGTCGGTTCCATTCTGCAAGATAAAATAAAACTATTTTGTGCTCTCTGACCATAAAACATAGAGCTCCTGAAGTCCCTTAGAAGATGAGTCAACGTGAAACTGGTGACTGCTATTTTTTCAAGGAGAAAGTTTTCATCCTATTCATAATTTACATAGCAAGTTTCTGATGGCTGAGGAGGGGGTCTGCAGGGGGCTTGCATCATGAATTGAGAACAGACACTCTTCTTTAAAAGGAAAGCAAATGTTTACCAGGCAAAAGTCTCACGTACCACAAGCTTGCTAAAAACCATGTCTGACAAGAAAGATAAAACTTAAAAAAACCCTAATTCCACATCAACTTCATCATCCCATTATAGTGTCCATTCAGAACGTCATGGTTATCTCTGCAGGACCTGACAAATACTTGATGTTACAAAGATAACACAATGTAGCTTAATACAAGACACAGTTCAGAGACATTCCAAAGACTAATAGGTAATTTTAAGCTATTAAAGGGGCACGAGTAAATTAGAAAACCTCATACCAGAGTACAAGCTAAAGTATTGCTTTTTAGTAACTTTACAGTTCAGCAAATAATATATTAATCTATAACTTATTTATTTTTGTGCATTTCACAATTTAAGCAGTGAAAATTTGCTATAGATAATAAAAGTAAAATGATTCAGTGTTGATAGTTGATAGGCAAATTTCAAAATAACCTTTAAAAAGGGCATTTTATTTTAAAATATTAACATTTTTTCTGCACTTTACTCTGCTATTGATTTTTCCTGTGATATTACAGATGTGATGCGGCAGCTTTTTTTTTTTACAGATCAAGTTTAAAATAACCCATTGGGCAATTACTAATAGACTATGGCATCAAGGGATCCAGCAGTCAGACAGTTACCACATGACTGCCTACATTTTGAAGCTTTGGACACAACAATTAAACGGTCTTTTAGTGCTACATTACCATGTCTAGACTACAGCAAAACATATAAATTGTTTTACTAAATACTAATGGAGAACATGCAGTGTTCATTAAAGCAATGGAGAGAGTAGGGCAGGTTCAAAACCCTTTTGCTCAGGAAGAGTGTTAGTTTCGTGCCTATAATGCAGTCCCATTTTAATTTCCCCCAGCACGAAACCTGAGATATGTCTGCACTTCAGTGTCAAAACATTTTAAGGACTCAGTCTTCCTATCTAGGCTGTAAAAGCCAGACACAACTTTAAGCAGTTAGACCAATGCCACCAGGCTGCAAATGAGATAAAGCTATATATAAACTAAGCACCAATGTTTACTTTGTTTCTTCTAAGCTATCTTTTTTTCTGGCTAGGCATCTGTATGAAAAACAGGGAAAACTTGGCCTGAAATATCATCATGGCTTGAACAAAGACTGACCTGTGAATAAGCTACTGTTGAAAAGAAAAATACCTGTGCTGTCACAATCTGTAAGTTTTATTCATCAGCTACACAAAGCCACACTGCAAAACTCTTATCAGTCCTCTACAGGAAACATATTTGTTAGATGACTGACATTTAATTGCTTTAAATCTAAGGTTAAAGTGTGATTTGTCAAGATTATGCTCTCATTCGGTATCTTTTTCCTCAAGGAGCAAAAGACAAACATTAAGCTATGTATACAAAGCCAGAACTAAAAGCATTCGCACAGCCCAGTGGTCAGAACAGTGAGGTTCAAGCCCTTACAGAGCGCAAAGCCCAAGGTGCGGACTGTTTATCCGCCTCCACGTTGAGTCACGCAGCACTGTAAATCCTTCAGGTATTCCGGCGTGAACAACTACAGGGCCCGCCTGCAGGCACTAAAAGGTACTCGTATCCTGGGATGTGTTATTATAAGCATGCTAACTGTGGCAATAGAATTTAGAGCTGCAAACACCCTAAAAGAAGGGGATCTCCAGAGGCCCACACAGCAAAGCACGGTCACAGCACACACACACACAGCCTGTGGTGCTGCAAGGCAGAACAAAAAAAAGGTAGAAAGAGCTCCAAACCACACAATAAGGATGGCAGATTACATAAAAGCTAAAGCACTAAAAAAAAAAAAAATAAATAAACTAAACGGAAACTTTCCTCTCTGCAGGTATCAACCTTTCACTTCTAGGCTTTGCATTATTTGCCTCTTCCTGCGGGACACCGCGGCTTTGTCAACAGCACAGCCGTGGGCCGGGGTTACTCAGCAGCACAGCCTTGGGCCTGAAGGCCCCACCGAAAACTGCTCACACGCCACAGCCCCTCCCGCGTAACCGCGATGGCAGCGGGGTGAGCCAGGGAGAGCGGCCTCCGCGCCGCCGCCACAGAGACCACCCACGCCACTTCCTGGCCCCGCGACCCCCGCGTCACAAGCACCACGTCCCCTCTGCCAGCGAAGGCCCGGCACCCCCACACGTCCCGGTCCCGCTCACCCGCCCGGCCCCGGCCGCTCCTGAGCTCACGCTCTGCTCCGGCCGCCGCTTCTTTTCGAATCCGACCAATGGCAGCGCACGGCGCCGCGCGGCCCCCTGGGCGGATGGCGCTGCTGCGGCGCAGGGCTCGACGGGAAGCGTAGTCCCGGAGGGGCGGTGCCGCTTGCCCTGGTTTGCCCTCGGGCGGCAGCCGCGCCCCGCTGGGTCAGAGCGCCTGGGGACGCTGTGCCGGGGCTGCGGCTGTGCCGGGGCTTCGGGGCCGCCGCCACACGGGGCCGCCAGCGCCCGGCCCCGCGGTGACAGCAGGAGCTCGGCTGCCGCGGGAAGGCGCACTGGCCCCGCCGGGCCTGCCTTCACCTGCCTGCGGAGCCCGGACTTGGCCACTCTCAGGTGCGGCAGAAGGATGAGTGTAAGTTCGAGCTCGTCGGAGCTCTGGGTGATTACAGGCCTTTTGCTGTCTGTTTATAAACAGGATAATCACTGTTCGCAGGTGGTGAGAGGGAAGAGGCCAAGTGACCTGCTCGATGCCTTGTGCCAGAGCAGGGATCAGCTGAATTGGGAAACTCCCGTTTTAAGATGAGGAAGTGCTTGTGCCTTACCCTGGGTTCCAGTCCAGACAAATGACAGCTGTGGAAAACACTTAGTATGGTACCTTTGTTTAAAACCTCCTCCAGGTAGAAATTGTTGCTGGGTGCCAGGTTTGCATGATGGGCATTTAATTTCTTAGCCAGCAATGAGAGAAATTCTTTGGCTTTACTTTCAAAACGATGTCATAATGCCAATCGGATCATCGGTTTCTGGAATGTCAGGGTATGGAAATGTACAGGATTTGGTAACAAAAACGACCATGAGTTTCTCTTTAGAATCTGACAGAAAATCTTTTAACCTTAATAAGGAATGTCTGCCAGTTTTGAGTTGAAATAAAAGGACAAGTAACTTGAAAGTAGTCGGTATCTGCCAAAACCAAAGGTTTGTTTTTCATTTGAAGAAAAGAATGCCAGCGAAAGCAAGCAATTCTCTAAAGGAATAATTCTACACAGATTTTGTACGAGCTGCTTTGATGAGGTTGTCTTTAACATTAAACCCTATCTTTCTTTAAGCTGAGGCTGTGTCATATCAGTAAAAGAGCTATACTAAAAGATTTCGGTTTGGTTGTAGGTCACGTTGTGAGAGTTGGTCTGTTTTAAAAGCAGAAAATAATGCAGTGTTGAATTTGAAATTGTTTGCTAGCACAACTGAAAAGTTCTTGAAATCATACTCTAAGACTCTGGCTAACCTTTTCAAAATTATTTTGATTTCTATCCTAAACAGAATTCAAACTACTGAACTTACCTAATGCCAAACCACCTTTTTCATACCAGGAGGGCACTAAGAATGACTCTCAAAGTAAGGGAAAAATTAGCTCCTGGGAGAAAACTTGAAAGTTGTTGGCTTCTACTTGTTGGAAAGGAAAACTGAGGATCTCAGAATATTTTGCAAGGTATATTCCTAAAAACGCTGGGGTCTATGTCCTGCAGAAAATTTTTCTTGCTAAGTTGGGGCATAACAAAGCTCCTGGTATAGACAATATGTTGATTTTGTTTGAGTATTAGATTTCTGAAACTGTTTTTATGATACTGCACATGCTGCATAAATTAAACTAGTATCTCAAAGGACTTCCATCAGGATACTGAAAGAGCAAACTAAACCACAATCTGACATGTGTTCTTAGCCTCACGCAAACCATGATAAAGAAAACATTAGGTCAGCATAACCAATCCAGCCTGCTTTGGAGTGGGAGATGATGAAACTCCATCTATGTAAATAGGCTTTATGGCTTTCTACCAATATATTCTTCTTAAAATGGTTTGTGCAAGGACACCAGTTGCAACAAAAATATCTGCTGCTCAAACAGCATTCAGCAACTCATTTGCCCCTGAAGTTTGATTATGTTTCTTTTCAAATTTGCTGTAACTTGTGTAGCACATTTGCCACTCACAAGAGGAAAAGATTTTTGTAAAGGACTTGATATAACTGTTACCATTATCCTTAGAAACTTATGTTCCTTGTATTTGAGACAGGATTCAAAAGTTGTGGATGGTCTGCTCATGATAGTGATGAGATGATGCTCTATGAGACAGCATATCCCAGCTTGCTTTTACATTGCTGTCAGAAGTTATTAGAGACACAGTCAACACTCCCCAGCATCCTTCAGCACATCTGAGTAGCAGCCAAACCAGAACTGGCTTCAGTTTCTTTGTACTCAACTCACCTTCCCTAAGGAATTAACCAAGTACTTGAGTTTTCTCTCATCACTCCTGGTTCTGCTGTGCTTCCCCATGCCGTGACAGCACTGCCTTTCATCCTGGGTGCAAGCCAAGTCCTTCTGCAGGGGTCACTTGGAGCTGACTGGCGAAAGCACTCCTGTTCTTGTCACAGAGATGTCTTGCACGAAAGTGGTGCATTGTGTAATCCTCCTGGTAGTCTGCCATGCCAGCCCTTTTTAATTCCTATCTTTCAGGGCAGTGCATATCATTTATCCTGTTACTTGCACAGTCTGGTGGATGCATTTTACACTTGCTTTAATTTGATCCTGTACCCTCATTGCCCCACTCCCATCAGTTGCCTTCAGGCTTCTAATGCACATACTGCTAATTTTATGAACTCATGACTTTCACAGGCTGTTGATTCACTTATTTTTCTTTAGCAATGTAGGTATGCTTTCCTTTATCATCTATTTTAAGCAATGATCTACTTCTTCAGTCTCTTGGGTGCTCCCTGGCTTGCAAGGCTTTACCTTGGGGGACAGGTGTTGGCTTTGGGGCAGGGTGCTGGGCAAAGAGGAGCAGTTGGCCGAGGCATCAGGCCCCCCTCTCTGGAAGAGGCAGGAGCTTTCTGTCCTCAGTTTGCAAATGCTGTTGCTGTCTTATAGCTAATTTTGTTAGCTGAGTAATTGTGGGGTTTCAGGTGGGGTGGGAGGAAACTTTCACTGGAAGGAGCTCGCAGATGGTTGTGAGGCTATTCCTTTGAGGTGCTCTAGGAATATAAAATACTGTTTGGAAAATGAATCATAGGCTCACTGGCAAAAAGGGGACTTCAGGAGTATATTCACATATGAGAGAGCCAGTCAGGAGCCTGGAAAGCAAGGAGGGGATCACTGATGGACAGCTGGAGGCACCTATAATGCCTGGTGCTGGACTTAGGCCTTAATGTTTGTCCTCTGGATACTGCCGTGCTTGTGCCTCTCACAGATGCAGTGAGGCCAGCTGGTCCCATGCTGGTGTTTTATGTAATGAAAATGTGCTACATGTGCTCAACATACCATTTTTAAATCTTCAAAGCTTCATGTGAAAATCTGTGCATGGCAAACAGAGTATTACTCCTTCAGCAAGAGCTGTGTTGTCTTAGATAGGAGGAAATTTGAAATATATTTTCTGAGATGTATTTCTTTTGGTTTGCATAATTCAAGACTTTGTCTTCGGAAAGCATGCAGTTGAGACAAAAAAAAGCTATTGCTGTGTATTCCTGTTTCTCCCTGTTTCTCCCTGTTTCTCCTCTCTCTGGAATTCCTTCTGTCCCTCTTTGAATTATTGCATAATTCTCTGATGAGCTAAAGAGATCATTTCAGCTGTAACCAACCTCTAAATCTTGTAATTAGACCAAAAAGTTTCAATTATTCTCCGTAATGCTTTATTATAAATAATCACTATTTTTAAGGTCAGATGTTGCATTTTGAAATCAGAACCTTCTACCTCTCATAAATGGTAAGAACTGTTTTCTCATTGTGACACAGGTATTTGTTCTATAAATGTATCAGCTGTTTTTTTTGACTGGTAGTCATATAGTGAATGGTCTAGTTAGTTTTTAGGTGTTTAAGATATGAGTACTCAATAGTAAAACTATTGTTAATATAATAATACATAATTGAAGAATAAATAAGAATATAATTAATAAAATATAGCATAAATGGTTTTAGTCTGTGAAATTCTGTGTATTTTTATGAGAAAAGATGACTACTCTTAAATTGTGTGCTGTGTAATTTTTAGAAACAAATGTGCATAGATGGCTCTTCCGTAGAAGGATTTTCCATAGAACTGGTAGCTAAATATAGTTTGTGAGGCATTTGTGTTGTGCCCCAGTAAATGAATTCCAGCCCAGCCAGACCAGTTGTGGGTCACAACCCTTTGAGTTGTGATCATGCTGAGTCCTGTAAGCAAGGCATTTTTGAGTTACTGGTAATCACATAATTGAAAATCTTGACAGAGAATCCATGAGCAGGAAGACTGATGGTTGGTATTGAATAGTTGTGTAATATTCTTTCCTCCTAGTCAGCATCATACCGATACCTCAGGACATACTCTTAGAAATGGCTCTACAGGTGGAATAATAAATTGAATACTGTACTTAGAGTAAGTCAGCATGAGCTTTGGCACTGTTTTCCTGTAGTCTGGGTCTTGCATCTTAGTTTTCCTGTGAATTTCAAGTTCTTATATCCTTTTGTCATAAAAATGGAGTTGTATTGTTGATACAGAAGATAAAGCCCAGAAACACTGGCTACTTCAGGAGATCTTTGTTATGTATGTTGCTTATATTTCATGAAGGGTATTTGAACTGTGCATCCAAATTTTGTTTGGTTCCTTGAAATGCCTCCTGCTTTTTTTTTGTTTCTTTTTTTTTTATTTCTAAAGGTATGCCTAAGTTCTGCAAAGATTTGCATAATATCTTTTTAGCTTCCAGGTCTGAGCCTAAGTCTGTTGCCACTTTTTTGTATACATGATGTTAACTATTTTGTTTGCAGACAGTGTGCTAGCTCCAGGTTAAGGGCTGGAGATGCATTCCAAATCTTATTAGTGAAACTTTATTTCTCCCCATGTGTTATTGATTCTTTTTCAATCATCTGCTGAGCTGTATAAATACCAACAAGGGTAACCATAATTTGAAGGTAAGATTTCAGGGTTGGCTTTCCCTGAAATGAAACATATGTTTGAGTTTTATGTTAATTGAAGTTTCAGAAATCTTACTTCAGTTCCAAGCTGCTTGAGGAGATTCTTCATGGTGTAAGAAATTCAAGCTTTAATCCTTAGTATTACTTTTTGAAGAATATTGCTAGGGGTTTTTTGTAGTGTTGAATAAAATACAGGCCCTAAATAGCTGTCTAATGGTCCCAGAACTTTCAGAACAGCCCCAGGAAATTTTACTGAAGACATTCTGTTAAAAGTTACATTCTCAACTGTTGCTCTGTCATCTTACTAAAAACAGGATAAATAATTTGGAACATGAAGTCAATACATATCTACAGTAATGCAATTCTGAAATAGGGAAACTGGCCGAGATACATCTAAATATATATCAGATATGTAGCTTTTAGGTGAAGAAGCTGAAAGAATTCTAGTAACGGGATGGGTGTGCCTACACACGTTTAAGTTCTCTGTAGAAGTCAGAGGACTGGACAATTCTGTGTCTCAGAAATGTAAGGTGCCTCAAAAAGATGTGGATCAAGAGCAAGAAGTTTACTGCTCTAATAACATGGGCTAAATCCAAGGAACGGGCTGTGTTACAGTGTAGTATTACTCATGTTGCTGGTCTGACACCCAGAGTTTCTTTTATTCTTGCCAAATGTCAACCATCTGTCTTGACCTCAGGAGCTAGTGCCATTCTCTGACATTATGTACCTTTCCTTGGAATATCATCCTGGCTTTGGGCACTCAGGGCTTCTGCTCTGACTCATGTGAAGATGTGCTTGGAGTGGGGTAGTCACACCACTGACCTTCAGATGTTTTAACCTGGGCTTCCTGTCCAGCCTGTGGTGAGAAACACTCAGAATGGATTCGGGCCTATGTTAAATTCTTGTTCTGGAAGTGCACTTATGCTGCATGGTACAGCTAAGCTATGTCATTGTAACCCAAATTAGCCTCTGGAGGAACCTTTCTTTCTTCACTAGCCTCTTAGTTTAGATACTAAAATTAACGTCTAGTTTTGGGTAACATGGTTATCCTACAGCATGATAAAAGGGCGAGGAATGAACAAATTTCATTACCAGCAACATACCTTTAAAGGGCTGGAAAATAATGGTTGACAATAGCAAATGGCCAGGGTTTACATTTTACTGTATTACCAGCTGGGCATTGCTTATCCTGTAGGAAAAACAAGCAGAAGGCAGAGAGCTTCATACGTGCTAGACATCTGCCCTGCATAGAACAAAATCATACTCCTGAACAGAAGAGCCTGTGTTTGTGCCATGCAATTGGACTGCAGTGCTCCTTGCAGTCCTTGAAGAGAAACACAATGTTCTTCACTCGAAGTGGACCAGCAGATGAAAGACCATGAAAACTCATGAAGTCTCAGTTGCTTCTCAAAGAGTGGATTAATGAGCAGCTAATTTTTTTTTTTTACACGTTCTTATGTATTTTTTACACGTTTTTCATTATTTTTAGTTAAATCGGCAAGTAGATCTGTGAGGCCAAACAGATGGTGGAGCAGCAGAAGAGCAGGCAGAAGTGCTGGTGGGACAAGAGGGCAGGGCTGCTTCTCTTGTGTTAGGCAGTCTCAGATTGCCTAAATTGTTTGTAAAGTTGTATCTTTGGCAGTTCTTCAGCAAGGACTCGAATATGCAGGTGGCTGCCGGGTTTGCAGCCTTTGGGCATATCCAGACTTGCAGAGTTAGAGAGTATTTCCAAAGGTAGTTCAACATATTGTTCTCAATTTGATGCTGCCCTGCCTGACGTTGTCACAACATGCTGCATCCAAGGATAAGCAGAGTTTGGAAACAGGTCCGGCTTCCTTACTGAAACTTTGCTCACAGCTGAAATCTGAAGAAACTGAAAGGTTGAGTACTACTAAGTACTGGCTGACCTGACCCTCAGTACTCACAATAAACCCTGTTTTGCAAAAACTGAGGTGTAAATGGTGAAATTCCATTGCTGCTAATTCAGTTTTGTGCATCTGAATTTTCCTGTCTTGTTTAAACAAATTATAGGATCTGAATGCAATTGCAATCAGGTGCTTTTGTATAGTGTTGCTGAGTACTGTCATACTGCCTCACTTCACTGTATATGTGGATGCACTGAAGAACACACACACATTTAGAAATTATTGTGAGATCCTTCTGGGTGAATGGCATTATAAAAAGGAGATGATTATTTCAACATTTAATCCAGATATTCTAAATAAAGCACTTTTTGGCATTGTGAAAAGAACCAAAACATTTAACATTTTGGGAAGAAGAGAGGAGTCCTTTTTATTTTTAAGGATAATATTAGTATAAAGTTAAAAATGAATCATTCTCTAACTAATTTCTAACTTGGTGACTCATCCTCTGGGCAGACTAATTATCCAAGACAAGTGACTCAGAAATAGATGCTATAGCTTGATGGTTATTGCTGTTACAACTAAACATGAGGGTTGATTTTGGATATAACAAATGTAGCTATATCCTGAAAATTATGGCACAGTGCTGGTTGAGGGCATATTACGCATGCAGATTTCTTTAATCTGATGTGTTTTTATCATTTTGAGGTCGGATGGTGTAGCTAGCGTCTGGATGTCTAAAGCAGCCATGGCCCCCAAGAATCTCAGGACAAGGAAAATCTAATCTGGTATGTATTTCTTTCCATCCAGGAACAGTGATTTATTGAAGCCTCATCACAGAAGCATTTCTTTGATTACACTTTTCACTTCAGATTCTTAATAAATTGTTTGATGAATATTATTGAGAATATTGATATGGAGATGATGGGAAGATTCATGCCATATTTGCTTGGGATGAATATTGTACCAGGCTGTTGGCTGTAACCCTTTCTCTGTTTTGTTTGTTTTTCTTTCCACGCCCTCCCTGCTCCTCCTTGGCTGCAGTCTGTAAAGTACTATCACAATGCAGGTCTGAGCTGATGAAACCACAGCTAATGGCGATGTCTGCCTATGATGGGAAGAGAACCCAGACTATAAACTTGGGATTCCTGGCCTCTTAATAGGCAAGTCTGTTGCTCCTCTTCCTCTTTCACCCCCCTCAGCTTCCTTTGTTTCTGTTCTTCCTCTGTGTTATTAACTCATATTTAAGTTCAGTGTCACTGTTTCCTGGGAACCCAGTTTCGTTTGGGTATACAGACACGCTAAAAAAGTCACGTTACCTCCATGGTGGGAGTTCATCATGCAATGAAAATAGGAAACAATTTTGTTTTAATAGTTCTGAATGATTTTCAGCTGAAACAATGAAAAGGAAAGTCAGGCATATTTTAGTGAAACATTTATGTTTCTCAACTATGACTTTTAAATTGAGAGTTTAAGTTTATAGTAACATCAGAAATCAATCATAATTATTGCAGATACCTATACAGGCTTATTCTCAGAAAGTAGGCTATTCGCTAGTACAGCTGAAATGATTCCTGTAGTGAGACAGGAGAATGTCTTAAGAAAGCTGCATTGAATAGTAGTTTCTATTCTCTTTATTTTGTTCAGTTGTAAGTATAGCAGACAACAGATGAAATAACCATTGACGCAGAGAATAACACAAATCATGTCAAACAAGGACTTCAAACACCGTGCTTTGAGGTCAATTACCTGTGTGCCTGGAACTTTGATCACACTGGTAATGGCCGGATGACATAACATGTGTGGATATACATGCAAAAGATAAATAGGCAGGTTTTCATTGAATTTTACAAGCAGAGCAAGAAAATGCCAGTGAAGTGAAAATGTGTGTTTCTAATATGCTCAAGGAACTTCAGCAAAGGAAGCTAATACTGATGAATTAATTTGCTGAAACTGCAAGCAAGGGCTTTTGTTTGTTTGATATTTAAACTTAAATGGATCCTGTTTCCAATAACCAGTGTGAAGGAGGAGTCTTTCCTGGGCACTGCCATTCCAAATGGAAGACAGCATATTCTCTGCCTGATGAAATGTAAGTTTGACTGCTAATCAGCCTGCCTAAAGCACTGCTAGATTAATAGCCAATTTTCCTGAGAATACAGCTTCTGGGGAACTGAAGCTGTTTCTCAATTTTTTTAAAAAGAAAATTAAGATATTCTGATGTTTTTCAAATAGAAGCCTTTCAGATTTCCATTTCAACACTGACCCTGCCCAGGCAAATGAGTTAAAAATCTGAGAATGACTCTGGAATTCTGCTACTAAATTTTTCAGTTTAGAGGCATGGGCATTTAAATTTCTGGTTTGGGTCAAACTGATCCAAATACAGATTTCATTTTGGAAGTGAGACTTGTCTGCAAATCCTTTCTCAGCTCTCTTACTGCTTTATATTTTAGCATTGTTGCTTTTCTTTCTTTAAATGGAAGGTGAGAAGAGCAGTTATTCACAGTTTGTAAAGGGTTTGAAGATCTGTGTGCACAGAGCACTACATAGGTGAAAATTATTACTTAAATTCAGAACTATGTTTTGTCTTCTTCCTTTTTTCCTTATGTCAGTCTATGCTGTGACTGAAGTCAATCTGCTTATAATCAAATCTAATCTTGGTTGGTGATTAGGGGTGGTGACTTTTGGGATTTTTATTTTAATCACAGACTTTCTAGTTCACTGAAATTAGGGTTCCAGCCTGATTTCTCTCTTCAGGAAAGATAAGGTTTTTTTCTTAATGTTTTCATTAATTGTTTGTCTTTGCCATTCCTATGAAAATAGTAATGAGGAGTCCCTCACTGGTGCTCTTTGCATTTGCTTCAAAATGTGGGAATGAATCAGCTCTAAATCTTACTGTATATGTTCTGGGAGGATCTAAGGTCTGAAAACTGTGAAGGTCATAAATCAGACAACTTTTTTTTGTTTAGGATTTTAGGTCACACATATCAATTTCAGCTTGTATCAGATTGCAATTGTGCCTGTGAATGAAGACTAATGTCATATTTTTGGGCATTATGTTATCTGCAGTCCATGACCACTGATGCCTCATAACCACTGATGCCTCATAACCACTGCATCAGTTTTTTTCTTATACCTTTATCTGGTAGGGTATGTGTACCTTCCTTTCTGATTAATGTGCTTGTTCTTCTTGTTCTCAATCTTTTTATTTTCCTTTTCTTTTTTTTTTTTTTTTTTGCGTGTGTTTTGGGTTGTTGGTTGGTTTTGGTTTCTCGTTTGGTTTCCCCTTTCCTTCTAAGAGGAAATGGAATGAAGATAAGATACGTGTCTCCTCTGGTATAATCATTAAATCTTCTAAATGAAGAGATAGCAAACCAATTGGTGATTACAACTTTTAGAGCAGTCAGGAAAAAAGTATGAGGGATAGATATCTTTGCTGTATCAGTTCTGTTTTCAGTGGATATACAAAGATTTTGTAAACTGAGAAAAAAGTATCTTTGTCTCCTATTTTACAGGAGATACACAGTGCTTTTGTTTTGTCATTCCATGTGTGAGATCACTGGCACCAAAAGAAACTATAGCTTCTTTATCTGATGTCCATGTCAAAATTAAAGATAAATACAGTAAATTTGGTTAGCAGTGTTCATGAGATCAAGGAGTGTGATTTACCATTTTGGGTTGAAAAGAGCAATAAATGTGTATAATCAGAACTTTATATGTGAGTGTCAAAGTAATGTCCCAGGGTGTTATGCTGTATGTTACAAGATACAAAATCTTTTGTGCTCCATGGTACTTGGCATATGTTTCTTGGACACTTTCATGTTAATAATTGATTCAAAGAACTTGTTTTGATCACCCATATGGTATTTTCGAGTCTTAAATTGCCATTAGACCAAGTGTGTGTTTGTATTAGATATGTTTTATTACAAGAAAACAAATATTTTGGTGACACTAAGTTGCCTGCAGTGAAATACAATATGCCTGCTATGCAGGAGAGACCCTGAAAGTTGCTTTCTATTGTAGGGGTTTTTCACAATGTATCTAATGAAAAAAACAGAAGTCTATGATTATAGTTCTGGTATTCTTTTTTAATGTGTACATACTTTGTATTGACCTTGTGAAAACCTGAAAGCTCTAAATTGGCCTCTTGAACAAAATAAAATGCACAGCACAGAACATATTTACTTTAAGGTAGAGTCACTAGTTCCAGAAGTACTCAGAAGATTTAAGTATGGCAAACCCACCCAATGCTAGCATAAGGTTGTTTCCCTTCTTTGTTACCAGGTAGTTGGAGCATTTAGGGAAAAATTTGTTATTTGTAGCATAGCTCCTTCTTATACAAGACTCTCATTCTTTGCAAACATGGATTAAAAAGGTATTTTTAAAGCAATTAGCATTTGTGTATTATTGTCTGTGATTTCAACTTGATCTCACAAGAACATATTAAATGTTTTTTTAGCCTAAACAAATCTTTGGCTTATCTGTCTGAAAGCACATATTCTACTAAATTTTAAACTCCAGATGAGTTGTGGTATTTGAACCTAAAGCCTGTGCTTAAATGTTCATTCAGACATACGCGTCCTTGCTACTGGGGAAATACTAAAGGTTTCCATTTTATACTAATTCCCATCTCTGGACTAGTTTAAAAAAGGGAAAATTAAACCTCTGTGTCCTTTCTAGGCTCTGATGGACACTGTGTGTTCCCTCCTGAGTTAGAGGAGTAAGCCAGTTTTGTCTGCATTGGAGGTAGATGTGTGCAGCTAGAACAGTTTAAAGAGATGCCTTTTTTATCTCTTTGATACACAGGCATAGGAAGTCAGGTTCCCTGTTGTTACCTGATTCATTATCATTAATATCCATGGAAATTTCCTGTCAGCTTTTAAGCTCTGGAGTACAGATCAGCACAAGTAAAAAATCTCTGTGCAGCTGACTATTGATAGGAGAACCAGTTTCTCCTCCTCTTTAGATGTGGCAGTGCTGAATAAGGAGGAGTTAGTCTTTTGTACTTGTCAGCCATTCTTTCTTTCAAAGTGCTTGTTTTGAAACTGTCACTTACCTCCTGATTGCATTGTGAAGGACCGCATAAAAATGTTGAGTTGAAAAGAAGGTGAAGACATTCAGCTGAGCAAAACCAGTATGTATACATACATGAGGATAATTGTCTATCGGGAGCAGTCAGGAGCAAAGGCCATTGTTTTCTCTACCAAGTGCTCTGCCACTTGTTGCAATAATTTTTTTTTGATGATGATGATGAACAGTATTTCTCAATCAGTGGGTTGTGAACTTGCATGTTTTCCAATTACATTTTGTATATTTAATTGATAGTTAAAGATAAGCAGCAGTGCACTGAGCCAAATACTTGGGTACAAGATAGACGTTATGGGGGCAAAGGAGAGTGTATTTGAAATTAGTTTTTTAGCTGTTTTACATACCTAATAGTTTGAATCCATTACCTGTTTGGTTTGTTTTTATAAAAAAAGTTCTCTGCAGAATAGAAACTATGGCATGGAAAAAAAAATGATTGTTTGCCTCCAGTATGTGCTTTATCTTCACTGTCTGGTACTCATAAGAAATAATCAGGGACATTAAATGCTGCTAATTTGGGGAGTTTTATTTGAAATGTCTAAACTAAGGCACTTAAATCTTTTGTTTCCTATAAAAGAAGAGCACCATCAGCTCTGTCAGGGATCAGTTGAAGTTGTAGAGAGTAAGTGTAAAGTAAGTTATAACTGTCTGGTTGGACACTGAAACAGAGGTGTTAGCAGGGAAGGCTTTAGAGAGAAAAGGTTATCACTGCTTTGTGACTGCTGTATGCTTTTTTTCAGTTGGGATGAAAGACAGCAACCACAATCCCTAATCTCGTCTCAGAACTGCCAGAGGAGAACTGTAGAAACCCCTTGGACCGCGGCAAAGTCTGGCTACAGGGATGGGCAAGATGGTAAGACCAGACTACACCTATGTACTCTTCTGACTATTATTCCCTAGTCTTGGCTATTGTTCTTAGATGTGTAAGTCAAGTCTGCTGCACAGGAAGATAGTTATTGAGCAAGGGAGAACAGTTTTAAACAAAGAGAGAAGAGATTTAGATTAGAAGTTGTTAGGAGAAATTCTCTACTCAGAGGAATAGTGGGGCACTGGAAAAAGTCATCCGGAGAAGTTGTGGATGCCCCATTCCTGGGAGTGTTCAAGGCCAGATTGGATGGGGCCCTGAGCAACCTGATCTGATGGGTGGCATCCCTGTACGTGGAAGGGGGGTTGGAACTAGATGGTATTTAAGGCCTCTTCAACCCCAAACCGTTCTGTGTCCTTGTCCAGACACATTCCATGTAGCATTCATGCTGCCTTGCCTGGCCACTGAGCTTGGCATTTGGGCCAGGAGATCTATGCCCTATTTGTCATCAACAAAGAGAAAGAACATTCCTCCTAAGGGCTGCCAAAGCAAAGTTCCTGCTTAGACAGTGTGCCTTTTTCTGTGTTTCTCTCCCTTGATGGAAGTGAGGGGGAGATGACCTTCCACTCTGTGCAGGGCTTTTCTTCATAGCATCAACAGGTTTTCTTTAAGTGCCACAGAAGGCATAATTGAAAGGAGCCTGCACTAGTAGGTGGGTGAAAAGGGAAGGAACTGATGGTCTCAATATAATCTTTCTTGGCCTCAATCTGACAAAGATTCAGGCATATGATTAAATTTATGCCATTCATTTCCTCTGTCATCTGCATTCAGTTTCCCCTCTCAGATCCATTAGTATTTGGGGGAAGCAGAATTCTCATGTGAGCTAGCTGTTTTGATTGTGAGACTTCTCAGCTTTCCTGAGTCACACCAATAATTCTAGAGGTCTTTGGGTCCATTTTTAAATACTCTGACATTGCACTTTCCAGATATGAATTTTGCAGTTTTAGAGCTGTTTTGTCCCATTTGATTTACACATCTATCACTTGTCATTATGTAGTTACATTTGACTGTTAGTCTTCCAGCTCTGCAGTTTATGAGAAAAAGAACTTGAAAAAAACGTGTCTACTGAAGGTCCTGCATACTCCAAAACAGTATGGGCCTTTTCCATTTCTGAAGAGAAATTGAGAAGAAATACCAGACTCTTAGATTTGGCACTTTCTATTTGATATGTGCAATATGTGAATATACCTAAAACAAATGAACAGTATCTGGTTTTTTGTGAGGAATGTTCTTAATAGTTAATTTATTCTGCTTTACTGCATTTGCTTTATTTCAAAGAGGAAAAATTTGAGTAAGAACTAGTATGACTGGCCTGCAGTATAGAAACAGGATAAACATGGAAATAATTTGGATAGAAATATAAACAGGAATGGCAGAGTGCCAGCAACCCCTTGAATATAAATCCTCAGGCAGCTTTACCAGAAGTCTGTTTCATTACATTCTTTGCATTGCATAAAACAGTCTGTGTAGTTTGAGAAGATATGTACATGTGTCTCATTACCACTTCTCCCCAGAATATGACCAGACCTTTATAGCTGGTTGGCTTTGAATTAGAATAGCACCACTGGTGCTCTGTGAGATTTTTGTTGTTGTTTTTGGATAACAGATTTACATGTGGACTGCACCTGTTTGATACTTACTTTAGCTTAGCCTTAGACCACGGATGTAGGAGCCCCATGGAATGAAGGAGGAAGAGCTGACCCTCAGAGGTTCCTAAAAAATGGCAAGCCAGGTCACCTGATGATAATATACCTGAAAGGGTGGTGTATTTTGGTTGTTTTGCTTGGTTTTTTTTCCAGTTGCATTGGTTTTGAAACTGTAACACCTGGAGCACAGCACTTTTGATCTATGGCAAAGTATCCTAACTGCAAGGGAATCAGTAGTTAGCTGAAACTTACAGAGTTGGGGAATTACAGCCTTGCCCTCTGTGTTTATAAACAAATAAAAAGAGGTGGTAGAAAGCTGAGTGTCTGAAGCACAGGCAGGTATGGAATAATCAATGAAGTTTTTCCTGTGCAAATGTGTAATATGCAGTGAGTCAGTATAGCAGACTCGTTCAGTTATCTACGTCCATGTGTGTCCTGGATTGTTCAGCATGCAATGTGTTTGTCGTCCTTTTCCTACCACATTGCTGGTTTACAGTGAGATATATAGACAATATTCTAAAATATAAACTAGGAACTTCCACCTGCTTCGGTTGAGGAAGAAAGACAGAAATACTGAGTAAACATTAATTTTTAAAGAGCTGAAATCGTCCTTGATTTTGTTTGTCAATATTGCATCTAGATTCTATTTAGACTGTCTTACAAGTTAGACTGAAAACTGAACTAGCAAACAGTTTGTTTAGAAAGTTAAGGTAAAAGGAAGAGGAAAAATTAACTTTAGTTGCATCAAGCTGTTAGAAACTTAACTTGTAATACATGCCATGACTTCATTGACAGATTTTATATGTTTCAGTCCACTTCTATTTTAATAGAATTAAAGGCATAACTGTGCAAAGTTAACAGCAAAATATTAGGGAAATATTTGATTAGAAATAAGATTGGAAGGTACTTCAGAAAGGTGCCTTCTCCTTGCTTCAAGTCTGGATCGGTTCTACCTAAACTGTTCCTCACAGATATTTAGCTTCTCCTAAAAACTTGCCAGCAATAAACAATCAGGTCTTCTGGTTCACTTTAGTCCTTGTCTAACTTCATGCTAGGAAATGTCTGCCTCCAGTGTAAAGTAAATTTCCCTTCCTGCAGTTGCCACTTCCGAATTTTCTTATTTCTCAGCAACTGTGATGTATTTCCTTTGCTGCTACCTGTTCCAGAATTAATACCCTTTCAATTCTTTCATTTCATAGACTAAAGCTTGATGTTTTCACTTAATTCTATTAGTTGTTCCAGAAGTTTTTTTGAAGCCTAAAATGGGACACAGTACTTGAGCACAGTATTCCGGTGAGTCAGTGGAAGGACTGTTCTGCTACCTTAAGGAAATTTAAGTGTGCAATTAAAAGTGCTCTTGCTTTTGTTGGAGTAAGGTAAAAAGTTTCCACCGCTGGGATACAGTAATTGCTCGTGTGTCTGCTCCCAGCAAATACAGAGGAAAACAGGCTTGATCTCGTGTTCCCTATTGGGCTGGCTGTATGTGCAGTCAGTTTCTGTGTCAGGGATGAGAAGGGACAGCTGTTACCAGCTGGAGACAGCAGCAGCAAAGCTTCCTCATGCCCTGAGAGGTTGGACTTGACAAGTTCATGAAGTGTACCCAGCTAGCTGCCTCGATCTACCATCAAATGGCATGAAGGTCTGTGCCAGTCCAGGCAGCAGCTTTCTGCGTTGTAGTTTAAACATAATCAGGTAAGTTAGGGACTTCTCAAAGAATTTCACAATTTTGGAAGCACTAAAGCTCCATGTAGCAGTAAATGAGTGTAGCCCGTCTTCCTTCTTACCCTCTTCAGAGCAATCACTTTTGGGCTGGCAATTAAAACAAGTGCTTATGCATTAGAATATGAAGAAAACTCTAAGTGTTTAAATCATCTTCAGAATATTACTTGCAGGCTTTTAGGAAGAAATTTTTACTTTATTCTCAAACACTCTTTCTTCGTTTTCCCAACCTGGTGTGCATGTTTTTCTGTTGCTTGCTCCCAGTTACCTAAACACAATGTTCTGGTCCCAGACAAGAAGTGGAGAGAATGTCACATTACCTCTCGTGAAGCCATTTCTTAATGCAGTATCCCTTTCTGGAGGCACTTATAATAGCTCTTCATTCTTTGTACGTGTTCTACAGTGGAGGGCCCATGTCCTGTACTAATTCTAGATGTAAGAAGGAGCCATTATGAGACCTGGTTTTACTTTAAAGACTACCATCCATGTAGTGACTGGCAGTTCATATAAAGAAATGACCTTCATGCGCAGGGCAAAATTCAATTGGTGTTTCTTTTCAAGTATACACGACACCACAGCATAGTTCACCCAGTTTTATTTTATCTCCACTTGATATTTGATATATTTCATTCAGAAAAATGTGTTTTTGTAGTTGGATGTCTCAGCGGTCGGAGAATAAATCACAGTCACAAGATTATCAGCGCTGTGCAGGGAAAGCCAAGATACTAAAAAAGCATGAGGTCAAACACATTCAAGGTCACACGAGTCTCTCTAAGCTGTTGAGTGACACGTGACAATGTAGACAAAAATTTGAACGTTCCTGCCGATGCATGAATAACTTTGTGTGAGGTACAAGGCGTACCTGGGAGCACACGCACCGAGGCCTCCGAGACACAGATACCTGAGTCACATGAGTGTGCGCCAGGGCACGCCGAAGCGAAAATGACACCGCGGCCGGTCCCAGGGGCAGCCTGCCCAGTGTGCACCAGGGTCGCGGGACCCATGCCGCACCGCAGTTGTACCGGGGGCAGCTTGCGGGTGGCCGTGCCTCGCCGGCCCGCCCCGACCCGGCCCCCTCTCGGGGCCGCTGGCGGAGGCCCGCAGGTGCGGGGCGCGGCGCCGGGAGCGCGCACGTTGCCCGGGCAGGGGGGG